>JAXDDW010000088.1:1537500-1687500 GCA_034670385.1 Hoplostethus mediterraneus | reverse complement strand
ACACACACATGTGCATGTGCGCACACACACACACACACAAGCACGGCTGTGTGTTTACCCATCCCCCCCCAATCACAGTCGGCGGTGACCAGAATGAACATGGATGCTAGAGTCAGCAAGGAGCGATAGCCTCCATGCTAGATCTCATCTGTCATAGGTTGGCTGATTGCCGTGCACATTATTGTATCTATAACATGCTATAGCCATCTGTTAGGTTAGCATAGATGCTACCATGGGAGAGTAGAAGAGGCTAATATTATTGGTGGTCATAAAGCAATATCAGTAACTCCGCCCCCTTGGTCTTTCCTCACTGATGGAGAGGATGAGCACCTGCCGATCTGATTGATTGACTTGAATCTGCCAATAAATGATGAGTCCCTTGACTGCACCTAAACTTTGACCTGTAGTCTTGGATCCCTCATAGATTTTAATTAACGCTAGGGGTGGGTGATATGACTAAATCAATATTGTGATTATTTCAACGATTACGATTAATGAACGATTATTTTATTTGTTTTGTTTTATTTTGAAAGTTGTTTTATTTTGAAATTGACCGGCTGCTCTATGCCGTTCCTGTGTCTGACTTCCTGCCCGGCTTGACACATTCGCTCGCGGCTCGCCAAAAAACGAACGGTCCAAACCTGTCTGAACACGGCGTTACTGGACGGGGCGGAGGGACGTGACTGAATACCACGTAGTATTTTTTAAGGGGACAGTTCATGAACGCAGTATTGGGGAAAGTATTTGGCCCGTTCATTCACGGAAAAGTGATGTTACGTCTGATGCGCACACACACACACACACACACACACACACTCACACTGGTTGCTTTGCTAACTGGCGCTTCTAGACGTTCCTCGTTCTTGTCGCCTAAATAACAATCGGAAATGACCGATTTTGAAAATGTGCCACGATTACATAATTAAAATCACGATTATAAGCACGATTATCGCCCACCCCTAATTAACACACATGCATGTATGTACACAACCACACACACACACACACACACACACACACACACACGGCTAGCCCAGGCTTAAACACAAAAGCACACACACACATCCTTTTCTCACAGTGCAGCGTGATGGATTTGGTACAGCAGAGATTGAGGGGGATTTGCTGAGTAAACTCTCATGCTTAGAGGCAGAATCCACGAGCAAACCTGATGCTGTAAGTGTGTGTGTGTGTGTGTGTGTGTGTGTGTGTGTGTGTGTGTGTGTGTGTGTGTCAGTTAAATATATAATACAGCCACACAACAAAGTATCCGGAACAAATTGTCCATGCAGCCAGACATGCTTTCAATGATTGTCATGAAAATGGAATTACCCTCGTCCTTGGTTTGCCCTTGAGACGGTCCCCTCCCCCAACATCATCCTCCTCTCATCCTCAGGTTGATGAGTCAGAGCCACAGGGACGCACTGATAGGCTCTGCAGCCGTTGACGTCATTATGATGTCATCGCGATGACTCATCGCCGCTGATGAAGATGTGCCGATTTAAGTTTCTTAATTCTCCTGCCGTCCCAGACAGACAGAATAACAGAGGTTTTTTTCTCACTCAGTTTCCCCCCCCAAACAGCATTTCTGTGAATTTGTTAATAACGGTGCAAGCAAAGACGACTTGATCTCATGTTGTAAACTATTTCCTGCTGTAGCTACATTCTCCACCTCCCCTCCTCATCCTGTCTGATGGCATCACACCGTGAGGCAACAACCTGGGGGAAAGGTCATTTCTGAGATCTGCCCCCGGAGGCGTTATATAAAGCTTCACGTCTTCTAATGAGGCTTCGGCTTGTTTTCTTTTGAAATAAAAGTGAGGCGGAGATGCGTGGCGTGGCACACGTCAACACGTCCCGTCCAGAATACCCGCAGACATAAAACTCTGTCAACGTCTATCAACATCCAGCAGAAACACAACGGGGGTCAGAAAGGCAGAGTTGACTGCAGTTCAGATAACTCAGGGTTGTTTGGTAGTTGGCTCCGTTACATAGGAGGCGTACAGAGATAGGACGCAATCTCATTAGGAGCTCCGGAGCGAGAAAAAAAAGGGACGATAAGCAGATTACAATATGAGGAATGAAAATTGAAAAGGGTTAATACGGCGCGGAGCGGGGCACGCATCGCCGCCCACTTCTTCCCTCTCCAACCTCCAAACGCTCCGAGTGTTTATATGAGGTGGCAGTCTCCCACACTGGGGAGAGAGAGAGAGAGCTAGAGAGAGAGAGAGAGAGAGAGAATAATGTTATTACAGTCACTGCGGTTCAGTTTCTATATGCGTATCCCGCTGTTAAGCTACATCGTTGTGCTTGACAGGTAAACATTGTTAGTATTGATTCGGGTGTATCCCCTGCGAACGTTAAGCCCCGCCCCCTCCCCCCGCGTAAACAAATCACAAAGCAAATCACAATTCCTAAATCACATCAGAGCCGCAGCTAAGGGACGTGGTGTGAGTTTAGAGAGGATGGGGTTCGAGTGTGTGTGTGTTCAAATACTCTCAAATGTTAATTTTTGTTGACTCGGTTGCTCACGCGCGCACACACACACACACACACACACACACACACACACACACACGCAAACAAAAATACCCCCAATCATGGAGGCTGTGTGTTAGCCAGAACCCCTTCAGTCTGTGGCATCCGCACCTTGAGAGGGGCTCATTAGTTGCCATGGCGATGAATAAAAGATGATATGTCTGGAGATGGGGGGGGGGGGGGGAGGATCGTCTGGGGGTCTACAACCGTGAATACACACTTTCCTGCTTTCCATCTCTAGTTCAGCGGGTGTTTTGAAAGTTCCTTCACCACGATTTGCCTCGAATGACTCGACGCTTTTAAGTGGAGTGTGTTAAGTGTGTTTTTCGCAAGTTTGTCACCGGTGGGCGTATTTCCTTCGAGGGATTTACTTTCATTTTCCATTCATTCACAAATATCCAAGGTGGTTCAGTTGTAGGCCCCCAGGCTTTCGTGGAGATGGTAGATAGATTCACAGGCCTGCCAGTGTAATGTAATACACGTCAGAGCTATCAGATGTCATAGTTACATTACTTATTCACCAGCAGTACCCTCTCTTATTTACCCTCGCCGGGTCAGCACCCACAGAGGAGACTTTTCCACTTCTGGTTGTCTACTGGGATATCTCCCGCTGTAGAGGTTTGGCCAATTAAAGCTCTTTCAGGAGAAATTGATGCTGTCATGTGGTGCTATAGGAGCCTGATCATAAGACGGCTCCTTATGATGCATAATACATGTGTGTCATTTCCTTTCCTCTTGATTTGTATAAGAGAGAGAAAGAGAGATGATATGGAAGCATAAACTATTGAGGGTGAGAGAAAGAGACAGAGGGAGAAGAAGAGAGTAAGCATGGAAGTGAAAATCTCATTCATATTCTGCATAGGGATTTTGATTATTGATTATGTCGTAACCATCCAATGTCGACTCACCACAAGCTAGTAGGTTGTGAAACGATAGTGTATGCTCCTGTAGAAGACACAAGTCTGTATGATATCAACCTTGTTTTGAGAAAAACATGGAGAAGTACTACACTACCCACAATCCTAAAGTGTAACAGCAACGTCTCTGATTGGTGGAGCTCGCTGTTACCATGGAAATGTTTACCGCACCCGCGAACGTCTTCTCTGCTAACGTTAACGTTAGCTACTAACGTAACCTAGCTAGCTGCTTATCCTCTGCAGCTGGAACGAATCCCTGTACCATGTCGATGACACTTTACACTATACTATATGAAACACTATATATACGCTCACAAAACAACAACAATATCAACACTATACTATTGACAAATGTTAAATTCAAGAAGAAGCGCGCTAAACTATCGTTAGTTTGGAAGTTTTTGGAAAAGTATCATTCTCAATGGTTTATGGGATGAGTAGTTCCTTCACTTCATAAAATAATGATGTACACAGTCTTGTACTTTTGCCTTTTCTTCCATTTTCCGATCTTTTTTTTGCTCAGAATCAAATGTTTTATGGTCACGATTCATCGTCTAGCTGGTTGTCTTGGTTCCAGCCTTAAAACTCTTTATAGAAGGATTTTCTGAAACGTCTATGGAGGAAATGAATGGGAAATTTACTTCTGGAACCAGAGCTGTAAAAAAAAGAGTGGGCGGTCCCTGTTGCGCTCTATTAGTAACACCTTTAGAGGAACAAGTCAAAGCCAAACCACTGAACCACCCGAGTGATGAGATCTTGAATCCAGCACACAAAGAGGATGACCTCTGTGTTCAGGGCTGCAATAAGACGTTAGAGCCAAATGCAACATAGCTCCTCAACCTGGGCAGCGTCCACCATTAACTATTAATGGTTACTGATGCGGTAATAGACTGTCACCTGGATGTCGTGTAAAGGTTTTGCGCAGTATTGATTTCCAGCAGTTAGCAGTATGTTCACTCAAATGCTGGAATTAAATATTAACTTGAGGTGCGCAAGAAGGTGCTCAAATCCTGCTGTTCTCTGGCTAGCTGGCCGGTCAGTGGCGATGCAAACCAAACCAAACCAAACCAAACCAAACCAAACCAAACCAAACTAAACCAAACCAAACCAAACCAAACCAAACCATGTCCCGCCCCCGATTGCGCTGAGCTAACGGAGACAAGGTAACAGACTCCCGGGTAATGGAGTCCATAATAACCCTGGACCGTTTCATACTGTTTCCAGGCTATCTCTTGTCTCTTGAGAACCATGCCGGCATTTGCTTATGCAGTCGCCATGGAAACCGAGGTTCGAGGCTCATTTACCCCTCATTTAAACAAATGCATGTACACCCACAGATATCAGTCACCTATACATCCTCACGATACGTCCTCGCTGCAGAACGCATCGCTGCAGACTGCATATTTCTACATGATTGAATGTTGCTGTGCTCTTGTTGTGCACAGATACTGGTAGAATAATAAGTGGCTTGGCACGCACTCACATGCACTCACATGCACTCACACATACCACGCACACACACACACACTCACATGCAGAGAAAAGAACCAACACCTCAGGGTGTATTGCTTGGCTCTCATCCTCTCATCCATGACGCATTTTCTGCATTCTCTCCCATGCTGTGGCGCCCCAAAACACACACACACACACGCGCACGCACACACACACACACACACACACACACACACACACACACACTGTAGTCTGTCTCCGTGAGACCTAAGAAAAGCCCGGTATGTGGCTGGAACAGCTCACTGGAGTCCACTAAGGTGAATCAGCTGTAGTCTGAGCAGCAGGACTCTGGGAAAAGAGAGTCTTCTTCTCTCTCTCTCTCTCTCTCTCTCTCTCTCTCCTCCTCCTCCCCTCCTCCTGCCTATGTTTTCCTCTCTATATTCCTCCTTTTCTCTGCCCTGACCTGTCCCCCCCCCCCTCTGCCCTTTATTCTTATTCTCTTCTTTTTTACTCTTTCTGTACTTCCTCCCGGCTTTCTCTCTCCTCGCCCTTCTGTCCGTCTTTCCAACTCCTCACCATCTCTTCGTTCTCCATTGCTTCTCTCCTTTCTTTCCTCTTCTTTCTCCATCTCTCTGTCTCATTTCTCTGTCCAGGCTCTCCCTCTGTCTTCCTTCTCTCTCTCTCTCTCTCTCTCTCTCTCTCTCTCACTCTCTGCTGCCCTCTGCTCTCCCTCATGTCTGGTAGCTCAGTTGGTTTGAATCCGACCTAGGACCTTTGTTGCATATCTGTTGACCCTCTCTCACCCCTCTCCCTCTCCTCTCTCCATCCTTCTCCTCTTCACCCCCCTTGTAGCCTAAGGGGCCAGATGCTACCATGTCCCGACCTGGGTTTTGTGTGTGTGTGTGTGTGTGTGTGTGTGTGTGTGTGTGTGTGTGTGTGTGTGTGTGTGTGTGTGTGTGTGTGTGTGTGTGTGTGTGTGTGTGTGTGTGTGTGTGTGTGTGTGTTTCGATAGTGCACTTGGCACACTCTCTCACACACATATCTAGACCCAAACCTCGGTCCCGTGGGAGACGCTGCCTGTTTGAGTTATTTCAGAGTTCTTGGTTAAACAAGACAGCCCGAGGAATCTCTCTCTCTCTCTCTCTCTCTCTCTCTCTCTCTCTCTCTCTCTCTCTCTCTCTCTCTCTCTCTCTGTCTCTCTGCTCTCTTTCATTTCCTCACTCCTGGCTGGGTGAGCTTTGGCTGGGCTGAGGGCAACGGGGAGAGACAGCGAGGGAGGACGGGGAGACGGAGCATTGTTGCTGTTCGATTTTTAGACTCGAGCAGCATTCCTGCAGCTCTGACAACCTCAGCTGGAATGCACCGACTCGTTGGTCCACTCACCTCTTCTGTGTTAGGAGAGGAGAACCACAACAAACCATCTTGATCTTGAGTCTCTTGATTTCACATGTTAGCGTAGCATGTCTAACGGTATGCAGGCAACTATCTAACACAAGAAGGTTTTTGTTTATTTCTCCCAATTTCCCAGAAGCTCAGTGTAGCCTTTTAGCATTGTTAAATAATGGTGTTACCCAAGTCTGTACTCTGTCGTCATTTTGTTGGCTGCACTCCCTATGACACTGTTGCACTGTTGCATCTATCTTTTTTCTATTTTCACTTCACCAAAGGAAACGTAATGATGCGGTAGACAGTTGCTCTGGATGAAACCATGCCTTTCAATGTGGCTGCAGAAGCTGCTGCAGGCTAAGACGCAGGATCGCGCTGCACTGCAAAATATTTTACGATGCTATATAACGCTATATATAAAACGCTATATAACCTGATTTCTGTGTGTGTTCTGTTTGCAGACCGAATGCGACCTGGAGAAGGGTTTGGAGATGAGGAAGTGGGTTCTGTCTGGGATCCTGGCCAGCGAGGAGACGTACCTCAGCCACCTGGAGGCACTGCTGCTGGTGAGGATACCCACCAAACACACTCGCTTCTTATCATGTTTACTCCGCTGCACTTCGACACACAAGGTTCAAGGTTCAAGGTTCAAGGTTTTTTATTGTCATATGCACAACGTTCACAAGAAGCAAAAGTATGCAATGAAATTCTTGTCTCTCCGACACCTAACGCTAATGCTGAGGACATAACAGACATCATTTAAAAAAAACACAATAGATATAATAGAAAAAGTACACAATATAATAGAAGTAAAGTACAAATAATAGAAAAAGTACAAAGTTATAAAGTACAAAAAGTTTTAAGTACCAGTTATAAATTATCAAGTATAAAAATGATAAGTTATAAAGTGTAGTGGAGTGTAAGGTGACCTTGAGGTAAAGTGGCCTGTTGTGCATGGGGGGGGGCTCAGGTGTGTTTGATAACACATACCTTTTTTTTTTTTTTATAAACCTGCCTGTCATGTCTCCCTCAGCCCATGAAGCCCCTGAAGGCGGCGGCGACCACGTCCCAGCCGGTGCTGACCGTGGCCCAGATCGAGACCATCTTCTTCAAAGTGCCCGAGCTCTACGAGATCCACAAGGAGTTCTACGACGGCCTGCTGCCCCGCGTGCAGCAGTGGAGCCACCACCAGAGGGTCGGGGACCTCTTCCAGAAACAGGTGAGCGTTCGAGAGCGCAGAGTTACGCATTGGGACGAGTTAGAAGGAGAGTGCTGGTCGAGCGGAGCGGAAAGTCCCTGACGTTACCCTTAATCGAAGTGACGACACTGGCCTCCCGAAAGAAGCTTGAGCGTATGAGAAAGGACGCTCTGTTCACTCGGTTGTGCCTCCGTGAACCTGAGAGCCAAAGCGACTTCACGCACATCCATTCAACATCCTGTTTTGAATGGAAGGCTTTCACAAGTCAGTCCACCTAATTTAATACACCCAAGAATGTAGATTCGATTTTTGCCGCGATCTCGTCTTCTTCATCATCTCAATGGCTTCCCTCAATGTGGGCCAAATGGGATCATCCTCTCTTCTTTTTTTTCCTCCTCCTCCTCCTCCTCCTCCTCCTCCTCCTCACCCCCCTCTCGACAGCCTCCCCCTCTCTCTCCTCCAGTAACTGCTGCCAAAGGATGTAAGGGCCAAAATGTACACTGGGGTCCATCATTTTGCATCAATGCATCAATTAACCCAGAATGAATCACTTGTTTATTCTCTGCAAAATACTGCTCCTCTGCCATTGGCATCTCTCTCTCTCTCTCTCTCTCTGATTCACTTGTGCACGTGCACGCATGATGTACACACACACACACACACACACACACACACACACACACACACTCACGCAGAGGGAGGTGCAGGCGTGTTTCACAATGCTGTCTTTTTCTGCCCCGGGCAGCTGAGACCGTCGCTACACTGTGTACTTTGTGTCTCGAAAGAAGCTGCTATAAATAGGAGCCTCTCTTTTTCTGTCTGTCTCGGTCTTTCCCTCTTTCCCCCCCCATCTCTCTCTCTCTCTCTCTCTATGTCTCTCTCTCTCTCTCTCTCTCTCTCTCTCGCCCCCTCTCACTCTCCTATTAACTCCCCTCCTGGGGCTGAGCTGAGAAATGAGCGTTTAATTTTGTGTCTTTTACTGTCGGAGGAGACGCACGCCAAAATGCATTTTCTTTTATCGGTTAGTGAGCAACTGGTTTCTATTATTTCTCTCCCAGTAACTGCTGGTCTTCCCCGTTTTCTTTGTCTGGCCTCAAACAATGTGGCCGGCCTTTTTTTTTTTTTTGTTGTCATCGGATTGAAAGAGCAAACGAAGACCAGTTGCTCAATATTCACTCTCTCGCTATCAGTCCATCTCTAGTCTGCCTCTTTGTCCCTCTTCCTCTGCAACACACACACACACACACACACACACACACACACACACACACACACACACACACACACACACATGCACAACCCCTGCCCCCCTCCCTCCAGACAGTAGTTAATAAGAGTCAGGAGGAGAAGATGCCGAGCCTGCAGAAAAAAAAGTGCTACATGACAGCCATTCAGGTTGAAGGAGGAGGAGGAGGAGAGGGGAGGGAGGAAGAGATTAGATGAGAGTAGAGGAGGTGATAGAGGCGAGGGGGGGGAGGGAGGGGAGGTGAAGGAGGGAGAATAAAATGAGCAGAGAGAGAGAGAGAGAGAGAGGGGAGGGCAGGGAGATTTAGGCAGCGTCTCTGATAGAGCTGTCTCGCGGCGGCTGTGAAGTCTGAAGTCGGGGAGCAGACGGGCTTCAGGCGTCGTAAAACACCAGAGCGAGGCGAGGCGGAGACGAGGAAGAGGAAGAGGAAGAGGAAGAGGAAGAGGCAAAAGCGTCGGTGACAGGTTATGAGTGTGAGTGTCAGGCAGAGTGTGTTTGAAGACTGGAAATAGGGCTAAATCACACCCGGGCGCTTCTGCTCTTCCTACGCACACACTTCTTCCTTCAGTTTTTTTGAATTATGTCCTCTTTACACTGTGAAGAAGAAGAAAAAAAAAGCAAGCAAAGTGAGATTTTTTTTTTTTTTTTTTTCGTGGTGTAAACTGGTCGGATCTGGTTCTGCACGCTGGTTAGAGATCCTTTGCAAGCCAAACGCCTAAAGCCTATTTTCTTGTACACACACACACACACACACACACACACACGACAAGTACAAGTTATGTATTTTCCCATCCCTGAATGTTCACCTGAGGAACCCAAACACCCGCAGGCATAAGAAACGCTCCTGTACAGGAAGACTTTATGGTGCTGGTGTGCAGCTGGCAACCATTTGGGCTCCCCGTTCTGCCCGTGGTGGGACTGTCACGCTCTGAATGGCCTCCGCTGTGGAGCAGATTGATTGTGGCCCAGGGGCGGGACGGGACAAAAATTGCTTTACTCCTTGACTTCCTCCATCCATGCGTGTGTGTGTGTGTGTGTGTGTGTGTGTGTGTGTGTGTGTGTGTTTTTTGTGTTTATGTATATGCTTACATGGGTGCGTTTGTGTGACCGGAATCGATACTTGCACCCACTGTGACGGCGAGGAACAGGAAATGCGAGGGGCAAGTCGTGGGTAGGATGATTGAGCTCACTGGTCAGACTGGAAGATGACGATACTTACAGTCGCACTGAGAGGACCTCCACCTCCTTAAGTTGATGTATTTCCTGTTGAAACGCGATGTTCGATATAATGCGGGGGAGGGGGATCGTTGGAAAGTGCCCGGCGGTGTGAACCAACGGGATATCTGTCAGGGAGAGAGAGGCGGTTGTGTTTTCGTGGGCGGAGTGGAGGGGCGGGGTTGTTGAAACATCTGTGACACCACGAGGCAAACACTGAGGAGTCACTGGAAGCAAAAACTAAAGAGATTTTCATATAAAAATGGAAGAAAATAATAATCTTTTGCCATTTATTGTTAACTGGGTATATATTGTGACATGGAAAATCAGCCGACACAGTGAAAAAGTCATTTTTCATTCATTCATTGTGACTTTAAGGGGTTAAGGATGTGCCACTGTCATCCACTTTAATATCTGTAGTTCTTAAAAAAAGACCCATTGTATGTGTTTGTGTGTGTGTGTGTGTGTGTGTGTGTGTGTGTGTGTACACATCCACTGCTGGCTCTCTCCATCACCCGCAGCCATCTCTGCTGTATCTCCCCTTCTCTGACTTCTGTTCGGGGGGATTGATTGTTCTTGTGTTCTCTGTGGAGATGGATGGCAGCGCTGGCAGGCAGGAGTTTTATTCCGCCGTCCCGGCTCTCTAAATGTGCTTTTACAGCCTCCATTACAACCGCCATTAATTACTCACCCCTGCACAGTGCAGGTCTCGCCGGCTGCTATGGCAACAGCCCCGGCTGCAAGGAGCATCGTGGTTGCAGCCCCCCCCCCCCCCCCCCCCCCCCCGTGATGAAATCAGAGGGAGGACTGCGGATCGGTCTGGCGTTCGTTTGGTCGTTCGTTTGGTCGTTCGTTCGTCTGTCCGTCACGTGGGACGTCTCAGACGCCTCCCGATCGGACTGAGATGAAAATGGGATGCTGCGTCTCCGTGTTGCATTTCAGCAACACGACACCGGTCGCTGCATCGTTCCTTTGTTCATGTGTCCACGTTGTCACACGCGATATCTCAGACACCACTGATTGGGGTTTTGACAAAACGTACCTCTGCACTCCAGCGTTTTCCGATTGGCCCAAGGGGGGCGCTACAATTCCAGGTCAAAACAAGGCTGGTGGTGGTGGTGGTGGTGGTGTGGGGGGGGGGATGCTTTCTTTGGGTTGCTGAGCATCCCTTTACGGCCACAGGGACTTCGGTATAGTACCTAATAAAGTGGCCACTGAGTGTGTTTGTTCCTGATGGGCTGTGAGGGGGGGGGACTGCATCACTTGTGTTTGAGCTTTTATTAGCTTGTCGGGTGAAAACGTCCAAACACTTTGTTCCTCTGTTCTCTCTCTACCGCTTCAGGAGAACAGTTCAGGGTTATGCTCAGAGTAGCAATTAGAGCTCGGTTACCGGCAGGGTGAGGTTTAAGTTTGTGCGCGAAGGTGATGAATGTTACGATTAGGAAGTGGTTACGAGGGCACCCTTGAGGAATCAAGGGCCTCGATGGTTTTTCTTTCGCTGTTACCCTCATTACAGTAAAGCGTTCAGCGAGGGAGCCCGGGGAAATGAAACTATCACTTCTAATGTTTGCCATGTATTTATGTCACAGCCTGCAGCAGCGGAGCTTTGTTTTGACTGTAAGAAGCGGACGGTGACGGCTAATGGCACCTTAACTTGTTTTAATTTCTCCTCTGGATTCAGAGCCAGACCGATCTCGTCACTTAAAAAAAAGCGTTTGACCTCTTCTGGTCTGCGGTTTGTAGATGTTAACATTCCTCTCCTCTTTCTTTCTCGTTTTTTTCTTCTCCTCCTGTCCATCAGGCCAGCCAGCTGGGTGTCTACCGGGCCTTCGTGGACAACTACGAGCTGGCCGTGGAGACGGCGGAGAAGTGCTGCCAGGCCAACACGCAGTTTGCTGAAATCTCTGAGGTAAGTTACGGGGGGGGAAGTTGAACCGAGTTTGGTGAAAACCTCTGGCGGCATAGAGGGGGAAAAAAAGTTGAGGGGTTCATGTCATCACGCCCCCTTAGTCCTTTCATCTCTTTCCAGTTAGTGGGTGAGTCAAGGAATTTGTCTTGGAGTGATATAAAACATCCTTGTGTTGTGTATCTGACAAAAACCCTGCAGAGGGAGGAGGAGGAGGAGGAGGAGGAGGAAGAGTTGGTCATAATTTCCCCCTCGTTTGGAGGAATTAAGGAGACACAACCCGTCATTAGGGTACCGCAAGATCGCTCGATTCCACATGACAGCATGTGAAGTGAGAAGGTAACGCAGTGGACGTCGCGTCGCAGCACTTTTGGAGGGTAGCTGCAGGATAAATGCGTTGTGAAGGGTTTTCTACGACGTCCACCGCTATAAGTGACAGTTCAGATTTCCAGCGATGTGACTCTCCTGAAGAAAACGCCGACTCTCTCCTGCAAGAGCGACTAAGGGGCTCGGTTTTTTGAAGCGACTGAAACTGTGATGTCTCAGTTATGGGATGAAAACCGGGCCTGCCCTGCCACCACAGCTGCTGGACAGTTTGTGAGAGAGAGAGAGAGAGAGAGAGAGAGAGAGAGAGAGACATTGTTGCCCAGGCGTAGGTTACCCCCCCCTGTCACAGAAAACACAACCGGGGGGAGATGATTGGCTTACAGCGCGGTGTTAAAAGTATGTGTTGTTCAGAACAGAAACGACGTTTGAGAGATTGTTTTTCTCACTACGGTTGTCAAAAATCAAAATCACAGTTTTTCCTCCTCACTTACTTACAAAACCTCCTCCTAGTATTCACCCACACAGCTTTCAACTACATTTGGACTTGAATGTTCTGCTGAATGTTTTCTACAAACGCAGCCAGAGGCAAATTGTGTGTGTGTGTGTGTGTGTGTGTGTGTCTGGGAGCTGTGTGGTTATCAGTGATGTGGAACAACACTTTTTTTTTTCAGCCAGGGGTCGGTTTGTGATTTCTGCCCTTCTCGCTCCAGGAACCCCCTCGGTCTTATTCTCGGGCCTGAGCGGGGGAAAGATGCCCGGTCTCACCTATACGCAGATGAGCCATGACAGCTTGGTGTATTTATACATCCATCCCGTCCCCGAAACGCAAAACGGCTTCAAACGCTCAGAGCAGTTGTGTTTAATCTTCATCATAAGGGACCTAGATTTTTAAGGCATGATGTTGGAGGCTGACGAAACACGCCCTGTTTTTAGACTCCTAATCTATTAGACCGGTGGTGTTTTGTTCAGCCAAGCTTAAATGTCAGGGAACTGGGAAAGTTCAGGCAGCATTACAGTCCTCTCAAAATATTTGGGGGACCTTTTTTTATTGTTCCAGCAGCCTAAAAAAACAGTAAATTCGAAAATAATAGATTGGAGGCCATTCAGTCAGATAGGAGGTTACATCGAAATAGTTGAAACTATGTATTAAGGATGTTACCTAAGGAACTAGTTTTGGGGAACTATTAAAATGATGAACTGTAAAACAGAGCACATGTACGAGATGCTTACGTAGCATTAGGCTAGTGGGATAACGTGCATTTACCCTCAGCTATCTTCATGCTTCAGGTTTTGTTTTAGTCTCATTTTGTGAATCCTCATAACCACGTGGCAGTTTGAGATAAAATCCTCAATCTCCTGGTTTGTTTCACGAGGCTAGCCGTTAGCTTGGAGGCTGGCGTCTACATGTGCGGCGGGGAATCCATCACCGAGCGTTGTTAATGGCCGATGTAATGATGCGTGACTCTGAGCCATCTGAGCAAGATGGTGGGGGGGGGAGAAAAACTGCTGAGGATGGCATAATTAATTGGGAACGGGAAAGACGTTATCAGTTGCTGAGGATAATAAACCCGGGGCCTTTTCAGACTGCGCTGCTCAGGTTGGACATTTATTGCACGTGTTGGAACTGGGCGGTGGGTCCGGTCGACTTCCCAGACTCGTATCTGTTGCATGTACGTACTGTTGCATGTACATACTGTCGTGTGCGTGTTGTATTTAGGAGTCTGGAGGTACATTTCTAGTAAACAGTTTCCATCCTGTTTTTTTTGCTCCACAGAACCTGAAGGTGAGAAGCACCAAGGACAGTAAGGACCAGTCCACCAAGAACTCACTGGAGAGTAAGTCACCTCATGTTTTCTTAGTCAATTGTTGAATTATTTGCCTTCATCTCGACACCAACCACACCAAAACCAATGACTCATAACCAGGTGGTTTGAAGAGCGGTGGTATCGTACAGACATACAGTACATGCTTTTATTTTAGGGGAAATTTGTCAGACTATAATTTTTCAATCAATAATGTAATTTAGCTCATTTCATTTATTTTCATAAATTTTTCATTAATGTAATCTTTTTGCTCTTCCTCTTCTTTTTTTCATATATTAAAACAACTTATTTCTATCTGTAATAAAGTGTGAGATGTGCTTTAAAGCTCAAAGTGAGTATTTCTCCCAACATGGTACAGTACAGTACTATGAACAGTACTATGAACAGTACTATGAACAGTACTATGAACAGTACTATGATCATTCAGGTTGATTTCCCTCCTTGCTCTTCACAGCTCTGCTGTATAAACCAGTGGACAGAGTGACACGCAGCACGCTGGTGCTTCATGTGAGTACGAGCAGTGATGCACCGACTCATTATGTTAGATTTTCACTGTGTTTTTGTTTTGGATGTTTTGAAGACCCAACATGCAGTTTGATTGCCAATATTTTCAAAATAAAATGTTATTGGTTTATACTTCAGGTAGTTCTTACCAATCTTGTTTGGCGCCACCTCCAGTTTTAATGTTCTCTTTAGACTTTTTACACTTTTTGAGGAAAAACACTTTTTTCCATTAAAAGGGCCAAAATAAGTAATCTTTTAATGCTAGATAGCTGCTAGCATCTGTAGTGTCACATGGACACACTGACTCATGAGTATTTGTATACGTATACTCATGGGATGTGTGTGCATGTGTGTACAAAGGTTTTGTAGAGGGAGAGGTGCTAATGAAGTAGTCGGTTGTCTCATTGACCTTCATGCTTCCTATGGGAAATGCTTAGTCCACTCCTCTTCCCTTTCGGGACCTCTAAGGTCTTGTGTTTCGATGAGGAATGGATTTTTCAAAAACATTACCTCAGTTCAGCGAATCTACGAAGGACTATTTATCTGATCATTCGGCCCTCACTTTTAGTAACATTGTGCCAAAAATCATACACAGCAACACCAAAAAGCTGTTTTATCTTGTACTGGATGTAGAATACTCACTCTGCAGGGGGGATTCTGCATCAAAGAGCTAAAAAAAACAGGAGCATGCTTGAATGTGCAAAATCTCCAATGCTAAAACATGCTCAATATAGTGCACTATATGCTGTTTGTTGTGTATAACAACGTGTTAACTTTCCTAAATTGTGCAGGACTTGCTCAAGCACACCCCCTCCAGCCACCCGGACCACCCCCTGCTGCAGGACGCCTTACGCATCTCCCAGAACTTCCTGTCCAGCATCAACGAGGAGACCACGCCCCGACGCCAGTCCATGACTGTCAAGAAGGGAGAGGTGAGGAGTGTGTGTGTGTGTGTTTAAGTGTATATATATGTGTGCGTGTGTGTGTGTGTGTGTGTGTGTGTGTGTGTGTGTGTGAGTGCCTGCAGACACAATTGATTCCACATTTGTCTGCATTTGTAGTTTGTCTGCACTGAAGTGGATCTAATAGGTGTATATGTGTATATGTATTTTTTGTGTGTGTGTGTGTGTGTGTGATGCAATCCCTCCGTGTAGCTACGCAGAGAAGGGTTTTCTGGGTAAGCGTAGCCCCTGCAGATGCTCGAGACCACGCACACCTCCCAAATCTCAAACTAACGCCGATTGGTCGAGGGGGGGGGGGGGGGGGGGAAATAGCGCCGGTACCACCGGGGAACTAAAAAACCAAACTAAAACAAACTAACTCTTGACCTTGAAGTCATCGACAAATGAGCGCGAGGCTGTAAGAGCCCGACCAATCCGGAGCCTGGAGGAGAAACCTTGTCCTTATACGGTCATAACGGGATCGCCCAGGCGGAGGCCTTCGGGGAGCTCCACTGTCTCTCTCTGGTGGCTTGCCATCCCTCCATCACCCCGACACACACACACACACACACACACACACACTACCAACCCCTCACTGTCAGTCTCATCCCTGGAGATGACTTGTCGCACATGAATGGATGTCTCTTGATTGATAGCTTACGTGACACCGGCGTACATAATGCCTTGTAACGAGCCGCTAGTCTTCTCTGACTGGCAGATTCAAACTTAATAATTCATTAAGGGGGGGGTGAGAGGGGGGAGGTGAGGGGGGGGAGGAGAGCGGAGTGGCTGTGTTGGCTCCTCCCCCTGCTCACGGGGGGTCATTACCGCAACCTCGCCATACACACACACACACACACACACACACACACACATAATGTATTCCCTCTGCGTCTTTCTGCTTTTTAACATATACATTTTTAATATACACATGCACGCCGAGACACACACGTGCACACACACACACACACACACACAGCCCCACCTCCTATCCCCGCAGGCCCCATTTGCAGCCCGCTCTGTCCAGACCTCCACACCAATCATCAAATATTGATAATAGATACATGAGAGCAGCACATGGAAATCAATGGGGCTCATTATATTCCACCATCCAGAGAGTGTGTGAGCGTGCTTGAGGTTTCTGTCTGAGAGCTGCAACATGTCAAACCCTTATCTTAAACTGTTGTTACCCGCAGAAGTCACGCTGAGGTTTCTGATTTGGTTCAGCGTCTGTACAGAGGTTGCCTGTGTTTCCACCAGGGGATTTCCAACATTTGGCGTATGGTGTGGTAATAACTCAACCGTTTGCAGCAGAAAAAAGGTGTTTTAATGGTGTTTTAACGGTGATGGTGATCTGAAGTCACCAGACGCCCCGTGTCAGCGAGCATCCACGCTGTAGCTGAACCTCTCCTCTGACCTCCTGGTGGAGAGGAGCAGGCAGTGTCTCTACACATTATCATTATAATGTTGATGTACTGCCTCATGTTTCTCACCTCTAGCACTGCTGTTGCACGTCTATAGCTTACTAGCCTAATAGCTGATGGTGTTCTTTTTTTTAAAACAGCATTTTCCATTTGCTGATAAACGTCGATTTCTCTGTGACGGTTATTTGGAGTGTTGCTTGGAGAGTTGGCTGTTCAAAACTATCTAAGGTGTTAACTATAACGGGTGTGGACTTCTATAAACATAGTATTGATTTTTACACTGTCGGAGTGAAGTGAACGCTGGCGGTTTTGCGGTGCAGCGAACGTTGCAGGGACGGGCAATGCTTCGGCAACGTGACGGCAACATGACGAAGCTGAAAAACTTTTGATACTAATTTCCCCGGAGTGAATCTGGGCTTCCTATTTTAATCTGGCATTGAAACACCTCTGGGTGCTGACCCAGTCTATCACGGTCCTTTGAATGGTACGATGCTGTTTAGCGGAGGTGAGAGAGATCAAATGGTAGAAGTGATAGAGGAAGAGGAAGAGGAAGAGCAACTTGGCATCTCTCTTGTTCCACGTAGCGGCGTAGGAACGAGAGAGTGCCAGTTACTTGCCCACACATAAGCTGAGTAACCTGTAGTTTGTTGAGTGGAGGTATGCAGGAGCAGAGCAGCACAAGTGGCCCCCAGGGGCCCCCGGGGGCCCCGGGGTGCTGGCCCGGCCAGATGGGGACAAACAGAAGCTGCTTAATTAAAATGCAAATGAGAGCTCTGCCTGAATCTGAATTCATCTCCCGCTGCCGTTCGCCTCTGGGAACGAGTGTGTGTGTGTGTGTGTGTGTGTGTGTGTGTGTACTATAGTGGATGCACACACATATATGCATCGCTCTCTTATTTCTTTCTGCCTCTCGTCACACAAACACAAACACACCTGCACACACTTACACACACTATTTTACACGTATACGTCAACAAAACACACACACATGCATGTTACACAAACCCGGATCGCATGTGCACGCTCACGCAATACAATGCACATCACATACACACAACACACAGGCCTTTGAGCAGCATGTGCTCTATATATAGCTGTAGATCTTTGTAAATTGATGTGATTGCCCACACGCGGCTCAGCCAGTTGCAGGAGCTGCTCAATATTTAATCCCCGTCCTCCGTCCCGGCGTCTCTCCTCTTCTTCGGTGGTGCTGGGTGGATGCTCCCGTCAGCTGCTGGGAGAGATAGAAAAATTCATATTTCTCCTCGTGGACGATGTCGTCCGATGTGCTGAGGCAGCTTGTTTGGTGGAGGATGTCTTTTCCCCAGCGGGATGAGAAAACCAAGCATATTTTTATGTTCATCCAAAGAGCGTGAAAAAAGTACACATGAAACTCATGAGAATAGCATCATTTATACTGCGTCCATACCTGTTATTTCTCTTCTGCTCGGTTCCAGCTTGTGAAATGAAAAGGGATATTATTCTCTGATTTAACCCGTTAACCCGTTAAGGGTTTTGTAACGAGAGCCTTCAGGTAAACAAACAGATGTGAGCTTCATCCCTGCACAACCCGCTGTCTTTAAATCCTTGATCTCTCTGTTATCCCTCCTCTTGTTTTATCTCCTTATTCTGAGATCGGTGGAGTGAGAGGATTAACGCCCCGGCTTGATGGGCAGTGTAGTTTCTCGATGCGTCGTTTTGAGTCCAGTTCGCTCAAGGTGACCTCTTCCTTCCTCAAAATGTCCTCAAATTCCTCAAAACATGAGCGTAATTCTGCCGACCCCTCCCTGAAATCCCCCGGGGGGCCATTAGTAGTTGGGCAATTAAGGTGCTTTCTGGACAATAATCCATCTTAATCTATTGCTGTACTGTCTGATAATCCAATCCAGTTTTACGAATTTGCTAAAGCCTTGTCCTGATCTCCTTGGGAGCTATTATCTTATTGGATCACTTCTAAAAAAGGACCAACACAATCCACCTTACACCCTAAGATCCCATTAAGTACCATTAAGATCTAGTGAAAGGTACTTCTGCAAGGTACTGCATACTGAACAGCCATGTAAACACGTACCACCTTATTCCTCAGTCTACGGGCTGCAACACAAACAGAGGGAAGTATCTGGCCGGTCTCCACATGGGAAGAGGTCCAATGTGTATTAGAGAGTCTGAACTTCTCATGTGGTTTCTGGGCTGAGACAGTTGAAGAGTTTTTTTTCGTGGGTTCGTGTTGTGTGGACGGGCTCGTGTTGCCCCTCCCTCCCAAGCTATCGCCATTAGAAACAAACAGATAAATAGACGTGGAGGTTATCTCTGGTGATGTCATCATCATCACCATCACCATCACAGGCTTTATTATCTAGCCAGTAATGGATAATTATATCCGCCATCGGGAATTAAACTGCTATCATGTCCTTAGCTGGGGGATCAGGACCTGATTGTAATCCTGGGTGTGTGTGTGTGTGTGTGTGTGTGTGTGTGTGTGTGTGTGTGTGTGTGTGTGTGTGTGTGTGTGTGTGTGTGTGTGTGTGTGTGTGTGTGTGTGTGTGTGTGTGTGTGTGTGTTCACTTTCTCTCTCTCTCTCTCTCTCATCTCTCAGACACAAACTTACTTTCACTCACACTGAAGCTCTCTCTCATCTTTCTCTCTCTATTTCTCTTCCTGTCTCTCTCTCTCTCTCTCTCTCTCTCTGTGTCTCTCTCTCTCATCTCTCTCAGACACAAACTTACTATCACTCATACTGAAGCTCTCTCATCTTTCTCTTTCTCTCTCACACACACTCTCACACTCTCTAATACTCTCTCTCTTTCCCTTTCTCTCTCTCTTCCTGTCTCTCTCTCTCTCTCTCTCTCTCTCTCACACACACACACACTCTCTAATACTCTCTCTCTTTCCCTTTCTCTCTCTCTCTTCCTGTATCCCTCTCTCTCTCTCTCTCTCACACACACACTCTCTAATACTCTCTCTCTTTCCCTTTCTCTCTATTTCTCTTCCTGTCTCTCTCTCTCTCTCATCTTTCTCTTTCTCTCACACACACACTCTCTAATACTCTCTCTCTTTCCCTTTCTCTCTCTATTTCTCTTCCTGTCTCTCTCTCTCTCTCTATCTCTCTCTCTCGCTCTCCATCACACACACACACACAAGCAAGCACACACTGATTGAAGCATCGCCGCCCTGCGCTTCGCCAGTGCAGCTCCCCTTCACCAGTAATACAGCAGTGATAATAACTGTGTGTTCAAGAGAGCCACTGCACAGGGGGATCAAGACTAGAGGGGAGCAGGGAAAGAAAGGAGGAGGAGGGGGAGGAGGAGGAGGAGGAGGGAGAGGAGAGGGGGAGGGGAAAGAGATGAGGACAGGGATACGATTGGCTGTGAGCAACTGTGATGTCATCAACACAGCCTTGCTGCCAGGCTGTTGTGAGGTTGGCTGGGTTGAGAGAGGGGAGGTCCCGTGTGTGGTGTGTGGGAGGACTGGGAGTGAGTAAGAGGGGGGTCATTTCTAGTGCATGAAGCCTACAGGGGCCGTCCATGTATTTAGTTTAAGATACAAATATAAAATGAATGTAAATGTAAAACTAAACATGCATGGAAAGCGTGAAAATATGAGCATGCACCAACCCACCTAATGAGATGGATAAAGTCTTCATATTTATGATCCATTATCGATTGATTCTTACTAACAAAAATGCCTTGCATCCAAAGTGTTGTGAGCCTTGATAACTCATCCCCCGACGTCTTGAGATAAAACACAATAATTAGGCCAAGTGGGTGAAATCCGCCTGAAATCAAGCAGAAGCTTTAAAAAAAAACACACATATTATGGAATTGTGTTCATTAGTTCTTTGCACAAATGAATGAAAACGAGGGAGTGATTACGTATCTAGGATCTTTTACACACACAACACCAATGTGTGCCCTCAACGTAGTAACTCGCCTTGTAATATATAGTTTTTCTCCTCCACTCCTGGGCTCCATAATAGTGTGTCAGCGCCTCGGTCCAGCTTTATTACATCCATTCATTGTGATTGAGCACGCTGTCACTGGGTCGCCGAGTCGGTCGTGAACCCTCTCTCTCTGCACACGGCACTCAGGATCGTTCCCGTGTGATTCCACCTCTCGTTTATTAGCTCCTCCCCCTCCTACCTAACCAGTTAATACCTCTTACTACGGGCTGTACGACACATGCAAGCATATGAGAGTAGACTGGATGCTACAGTTGTCTAGTTTTTGTTTTATGTCCATCCTTTGAAAAAATGACATCACTGCCCCCTTTTGGATGATGACAGTATTGCATGCCACATTACACGACATGGGGAGAAAGATTCTGCAACCCAGGGTGTAATTGTCTTCCAAGCTTCCTCCTACTACAGAAACTACAGCACCATATCATGCTACCAACCAGGTTTCCCCCCCATTAGAGGGACTGCCAGCCCACCCAGCTGGAGAGTCTGTTTTTATGGGGGTCTCGGGCGTTGAGATGCCTCTTCACTGGCCTCATTTCCAACCGTTTCCAAGCGTAGACCGGTCGTGTGTTCGTTCATGACCCTGCTGCTATTGTGTTTTGTGTATTGTGTTTTATTGTGTATTGGTTTTTTTTTGCCGTAGCACCGCCAGCTGCTGAAGGACAGTTTCATGGTGGAGCTGGTGGAGGGAGCTAGGAAGCTGCGGCACGTCTTCCTCTTCACTGATCTGCTGCTCTGCGCCAAGCTCAAGAAACAGATCGGAGGGTAAGGAACTTGGAAGGTTTACATTTCACAGTGTTTTTTTTCATGTAGGTTACACTCTCCTCCTACAAAGGCAAAAGATCACCTACGTTACATGAACCAATAGTTTGGAAGATGCTCGGGATATTTCGAATCTCACGTTGCTGTGGGTCAGATTCAACATTCCTAAAATACCCCATGCAAGCTTTAAGTCCTTTGTAATCCCCGTTGCGAAAACCCCCGCAGCCCCGAAGCTCATTTTGCTTCTCTGCTGTCAGTTTGTGGAACTGCCTCCGCCTGCAAATCAAACACTGTCCTGCCAAAGCTGTTTAAAACGGGAAGTGAGAACGTTACAGTACAGACAGAGCAGCGAGTGCCGCGTCTGTCCTCTGATCTTTTGAGTGTGTTTTCATTGTGTTGTTGTTGTTGTTATTTGGTCTTCGTTCGAGGAACACAATGGAACACTTTCTGAGTCAAATATTAAAAAAATTATGTATTTTTCCCAACTCAAATCAGCAATTGCCACTCTGTAGGACTTGTGAGCTGATATTTATTGTCAGATTAACATTTCTTCTCTCATCATTTGACAGTTTACTGGCAATAACGGACTTAGGATTTGACTTTCTAACCTGAAACTCTTCACATTGTCCCACAAAGCTTTCTCTGGGGTTCTGACAATAGTCACGTTTTAATTGCGTTGGGTCACTATCACTACTTGTAACTGCAATAAATCAATAAGGAAACCAATAAGGAAAGATGTGAGGTTCAATAATGCTTTTCAGATATCACAATTTGTTCAAAATCAGTTTCCTTTACATCCCATTGTGACGTTGTGCATCATGAATATAATTAAGCTCCTTTCCTCACCCCGTCCACCCTCCTCTCTCTCTCTCTCTCTCTCTCTCTCTTTCTCCCACTGCAGTAAAAGCCAGCAGTATGACAGTAAGTGGTACATCCCCCTGTCGGAGCTGACCTTCCAGGGCCCCGAGGAGGCCGAGCCGCTAACCATCCCTCAGGTCCCCGACGAAGAGCTCGACGCCATGAAGGTCAAGATCTCCCACCTCCGCAGCGAGATTCAGAGAGAGAAGGTAGCGTGGGTTAGCGTGCGCACAAAAAACATGCTTGGACACGGTTACAGATGAGAGTGCATTTATTTGGTGCATTTATATCTAGAGAGAGACATGCTTTTACCTTGTGTGATTTCAGAGAGCCAACAAGGGTTCAAAGGTCATAGACCGTCTCAGGAAGAAGCTGTCTGAACAGGAGTCTCTGCTGCTGTTAACCTCCCCGAGCATGGCCCTGCGAGTACATAACAGGAATGGAAAGGTCAGTAAGAGTGCTTGCTTTTGACCCGCTGATGACGTTCTTCTTCCTTTTTCCAACTCATCTGCTTCCTTTCCTCCTCTTCATCATCCCCCCCCCATCATCGTCCTCCTCTTGCTCCTACTGTCCAGCTCCTCCTCCTTCATATTTCATCTTTTCTTCTCATTTTACTGCTTGTCCTTTTGTCCTTTATGATACATCACTCTCTCTCGTCTTCCCTCTCCCACTGTTTTCTGTGTCTGTTTCAGAGTTACATTTTCCTGATTTCGTCTGACTATGAACGTGCTGAGTGGAAGGAGATGATCAAGGAGCAGCAGAAGAAATGTAAGCATCTCAGAAATACCCGAAATACATTTTTGTTGGGGATTTCGGAAACACAGGTTGATTTCCCCCCCGTTGACACTTGAAACATTTTCATCACACGTTGGATGGGAGAATGACTTTTATTCTGAAGGAATTGGAGAAAACCGTTCTGACAGTGTGTATCCGTGGTCTTCCCTCAAGGTTTTAAAAGTTTCTCCTTGACTTCCATGGAGCTGCAGATGCTCACCAACTCCTGCGTCAAGCTGCAGACTGTCCATCACATTCCACTTACTATCAACAAAGAAGGTAAGGCACTGCTGTCATGTGCGATGTATGTATTCATTTGTTTATTATGAATAGATAGATAGATGAAATAGTCTACACACACGCACAAATGATACTTTCAAAAAGGATGCAACGCATTCCTTGTTACACTCGGTTTCCCAAGTTTACTGAAAGAAAGTAGTGTGCCGCTACGCCGTCACATGCTGGGTTTAGTGGAAATGCTTTATTTTGGGAGTGCAGAGGGCTTGTGGGGGCTGTAAGTATAGATGTATGGTTATACTTTGATGCTTTTTTGTTTCCACTTCGTAGTTGGTAGCTCTATATTTCAAAGTGTGTGAGAAAATGTCGTGGAATATACAGTAATGATGATTGATAATAGAGGTTATGATGAGGAGGAACATAGAAAGAGGTTTATGCTGCATGCTTTTTTATGCTTTCCTTCCACGTATGACGCTGCTCCAATATAAACAGCAGTGTGCATACCTCTCCAACCCTCCTCTCTCTCTCTCTTTTTTCTCCTCTGTCGGCTGCCTGTTTTTCCAGAGGACGAATCCCCTGGACTCCACGGGTTCCTGAATGTAATCGTCCACTCTGCCTCCGGCCTCAAACAGAGCTTGAGTGAGTCACTCACCTTTAACCCCTATGCAAGCAACAGAAATACAAATAGACGATAGATACTAAAACATAATGTCATCTATTACTGTGCAAGCAGTTTAGTGGCCGTGGAACAGTGAGAAATACTGTTTTACGCTGTTTTCATGTGGAAAGAAAAACATGCCACTTTGGAATTATAGCGAAAGAGCGTTAAAGTTTCACTTCCCACAAATCAAAACTACAATAACAATAATTTGTATTTTTTCATCCACTACAATGTACATATATCATTTTTGAGCAATATGTCAAATGGAACCTGACCTATTTTGAATTGTTGTTGTTGTTTTTCTGGGCATAATGTTGATCGTTCAACCCAATTAATTTACAACAGTAAGAAAAATTTCAGTGATCAACATTTAATTCACTGAGAACACTTTCTTTTCAATCCTCTCCTCTCTCAGATCTCTACTGCACATTGGAGGTGGACTCCTTTGGCTTCTTTGTAAATAAAGCCAAGACGAGAGTGTATCGCTACACCACTGAACCCAAGTGGAACGAGGTAAGACACTGGAGTAACGTAACGTAACGTATCGTAATGTAAAGTCATGTAGCTCTTGTATCCAGTGGGTCCTCGGTGTCAGTATTAATGGAAGGACTGTCTGTCTTTGGGTAATGAAGAGGAAACCAACAGCAGCGAGCCCACATGGTGCATCTGCATCCCCTGCAAACATACACACACACACATGCATTGTGTGCATGCAAGCAAACACCTGCATACACACATACTGTACACAAACACACACACACGCAGCTGGGTGTCGGAGCTCGGCACGGCAAAGCCAAGCCCGCTTCGAGACGCGATCGGTGACTCCGTTCATCTGCGGTGGGATTTTCCCATCACGGACCCGAAAAGACTCCTGGAGTATTTTGCTCAGCAAAGTGGAAATAGTGTAAACTAATGAGGAGCTGCTGCTGATGGCTCACATCTGTCCAAATGCTAAGTGAACCAAGGCAGCGCAGGCCTTGGAACGGCGTGCAGACCATATGCGGAGCGCTCCCTTACATAATTAAAGGGCATCTCGATCAGCTGTGCATCGTGCTGCGATGTGTTCATTACAACCTGAAGGGTGTTCACAGATTTCACCGAAGTACAGTGGTGGACATAATTATTAGAACACCTGACAGATCTGAAAATATTGACCTTTTCTTGCCTCCAAAACATGATTTCATTTCATAATGTTCATGAAACATGCAGATGGTTGCTCTGAGTACAACAAATATCAGATGAAGTGAGTCCTACTGTTTTTATCCACTTTTAACTTTAATATTTGGTATGTCCACCTTTTGCAGCAATTCAAAAGAATCACACAGCTGTGTCCTAAGACTCTTGATCACCATCAATTTAACCACCATCACACCTGACAATGATTACACAAGTAATTTGGCTTCTTCTGTGAAGGAACATGATTGTGTGACATTGACAGTGAAATAGGCCTAGCTTGTTTTTTGTAAGGAAAATGATGTAAATCTCCTTATGATGGCTCTATTCTATGGTTTATAGAGCATAATGATGACTTTGTATATATTTAATTAGTTGTATGGGTATTTTAATGGCCAATTGAACAAAAACAACTGAAACCTCTTAAATGTATGCCAAGTGTTCTAATAATTATGTCCACCACTGTATAACCTCTCTCCTTGTTTCCTTTGTTTCTGTCTCTCTGTTCCTCTCTCCCTCTGTCATCATCATCTCAGCATATAACCTCCTCAAGGACACTTTTCTCTTCTCGCCCCGCAGGAGTTTGAGATTGAGCTGGAGGGCTCTCAGACCCTGAGGCTGCTATGCTACGAGAAGAGCTACAACAAGACAAAGCAGAACAAAGAGGATGGGGAGAGCACCGACCGCATCATGGGGAAAGGACAGATCCCGGTATGACATGACGTCACCCCCCCCCCCCCCCCCCCCCCCGTTCAGCAGCCCCGCCGTGACTCATTACGGACAGGCGGTTATGTCACCGCTGTCACGAAGCATGAAATCCACATTATGACTTGAATAACAATATTGCTCACTGGGTGTCTGCACATGAGAGCAAGCAGGTGACATGTAATGGATGGGGAGATCTTTGTTTGCGTTTTTTAGTTGAATGGGGAAGATGAGCTGAGTTGTCATGTGCAACCTCAGCCTCAGTCTGGCTGTTCCACCCTCAACCGTCATTACAGGCCAGGATAACGTGTGTACCCAGCTCTGATTGCTCCAGATGGCGTGATTCTGTCAGGTCTGCGTGTGTGTCTGGGCGTTAAGTCAGTCTGTCCGATCCGAGTTGTTATATTTGTATAGCGCTTTTCTTAACAAAGTCACAAAGAGATATAACATTGCAGAAAAACCAACATTAAGACTATAAGACTAGCTAAAGGTAACAATACAAGTACAAGTTTTCAGCAATTCTTTAAGGTCCACTCAGCAAAATTGAGAAACACATTCAACATATTGAGAGAAATGTTAAAAAGCTGATGATTAAAATGAAAAATAAGTCATTTGTTTTAGGACTAAGGTAAGGCCAGAAGTCATTATAAAGTGTAAAATATAGAATTAGATTTAGAAGTTCTTGACCTGATGTATTATTTTGATCTCCAAGAACAATAACCTTATTGCTCCTAGCCGTTATCAAAGAGCCATGAAATCAGAGATAACTAACATTACATTTCGCAGGTATATAAACCATCACATAGAACACATTTGTTATTAAAAGCTCCTATCGTAGGAGCATCTTCAGGGGTAGGTCGTTTGAGTGGCTCAGGACATTAGCTAGTGAGGGCTGGCCTCGTTGAATAAGGTGTCCTCACTGGGTTCGGGATGGGAATCATGCAAAGGACCTGGCATCTTCGGAAGCTTAATAAGAGGGGAAGTGATCCATGTTCACTCTGGACGTTGTGGATGAGGGAAAATCTGGATCTAAGATGAAGGGACCTGGAAAGTCTGCAGCAGATGTGAGGGAGGGATTTGATATTTTCTGGCTATTTGCAGGAGGAATCTAACAACTCTGGATATAGGACAGGGGAGGGACCTGGCACCTCTGGAAATAGGGTGGAGGAGGGACCTGACATCTCTTGAAATTGTGAGGGGGAATGTGGGACGTCTGAAGGAGGGGAAGAGGAGGAAAGTGGATTCTTTGAAGACGAGGAAGTTGGAAGCCTGACATCTCTGAGAGGAGAGTGGAGGGAAATCCGGGCTTATGTTAGTAGGGAGTGGAGATGCAGAGATGCAAAAAACCCCACTGACTTCTCTGTAGTCTGTAAAGTCTGTAAAGCCTTGTAAATTCTGGCATCTTTAGAAGAGGAAGATCAATGCTGCTCTGACTTCAAGTCATGTCAAGTAGAGCACAAGCACAACAAGCACTTGCCTTTATTAAAGAGAATTTTGCAATATCATCTTAGATTTGACAAGTGACTTTTTTCCCCAAGCATACGTGCATCATGTTTTAGATGTACCGGTGCATCTTCTGTTCAAAGTAAACATCACTGTGAAATGTCTGTGAAGTAAAAGAGTTCACGTTAGCCTGATGAAGATTGTCCTTGTGCTCCCTCCACCCCAGCTGGACCCTCAGACCCTCCAAGGCAAAGACTGGCAGAGAACAGTCATTCCTATGAACGGGGTGAGTGGATCACACAAAATGCATTTTCCTGCTTTTGTATTGCTTTGCTGCACTGATATTTACTGTCTGAAACTGCTCACGTCATTAGGTCATGGTAGATTGTCGATCCTCATCCTGTATCCATCTTGCATTAGTACCTCTTGGATGTGGTGCAACAGTGCAGCCGGCATGTTAATTCTCTCTGAAGGCCACATCTATAGGTTTTTAATGTCCACGAGATCACGAGAAGCTACCTGAGATGGCTCTTAGGCTTGTCGTGTGTTTTCTCACACGTGGTTTTCTCTGTGTCAGATTGAGGTGAAGCTCTCCATGAAGTTCACCAGCCGAGAGTTCAGCCTGAAGAGGATGCCCTCGCGGAAACCCATGGGCGTGTTCGGAGTCAAGATCTCCACGGTGACCAAGTGAGTTGACCAACAATGTCAGCCATTACAGCTGGTGTACTAGCGACCTGACTGGGTGTGAAGGCCACTTGTGTCAAAGTCATTTTAGATGGAAAGACCACGAGGAGAGGTGAAGGAAGGGAGGAGATGGGAGGTAAACAAGACCACCTGCAAGGACAGGGTTAGGGTTAGCCTCTCAGGATCAGTGATAACAAGACAACACACGGTTGTGAGTGCTCACCTGAGTATTTGTGTGTATTTGTGTTTTTCTCCATCCAGGCGGGAACGCTCCAAGGTGCCCTACATTGTCCGGCAGTGCCTAGAGGAGATTGAGAGGAGGGGCATGGAGGAGGTGGGCATCTACCGGGTGTCAGGAGTGGCCACCGACATCCAGGCCCTGAAGGCTGCCTTTGACACCAGTGAGTACAGAAACAAGAGCTTTTACACAGGAGGACATTTAACAGGAGATGAAGGACGATGGTTTCTTAGTACAAATTACTGATTACATAATATATGAGTAAGAGCAACTCTCTCCCAAAGTCGGAAACCGGAGAACAAAGACTGAATAGGAGACTAGTTTTAACGAGTCACAGATTGTAATTGAGTTTTCATTCTCAGATCAGTTTTATTCTATAGTACTGTTGTCCATTCTGAACAAGTACATGTAGCATTACCCAGTTATGCCAGTGGAGTCCCTCAGGGGGCTCTACTGGTCACCTTTACCATCTTTCCCAATTCATTCTCTGTGGAGCAGCTCCAGACTTTTTCTGTTCGACGGTCCGAGACCTTAGAAATAGCATGAAGGAATTCTTTAATTGAGTGGTGGTGGCAAATCGCCCTTTTCAAGTTCACAAATCACCCACTGGCTTCAAACTTTCAAACACAAATCAACCATAGTACAAAAAGGAGGGAGCATGTTGTCTTCACAACCTGATAACAATTATGAAGTTTTGATTGTCTTTGTACGTGCTTTATCAGGCCTCAATGCACCGTAATATTGGGCTTCTGTGGAAGGAAGCTGAGGAGTTATTCACCATCATCTGAAGGAATACTGTTTTCTAGTCTTCTTTGACTGTGTCTCTGTTGACCAGGTGATCGGTGTGGTGCTTCCCTGTTTGGCTTTTTATTAATATGTCTGTGGGTTTGATGAACTAAGACTTTTTGCCTGGTGTCAAATGATCAACATGTTTTCTTTTTATTATAGACTAACTCATTTATGAATGTGCATTTGTGTGTGTGTACGTACTCACTAGCTGTGGATATGGGTGTGTATTCGTTATCATGACTGACAGAGAATCAGCATGGTGACTGTGTGTTGTTTCACCACCTTCTCCTCTTCTGTCACCATAAAACGTGTCGTGTCTTAGCATACTTCTCATCTCTCAACTACAGATAACAAAGACGTGTCGGTAATGATGAGTGAGATGGACGTCAACGCCATCGCCGGGACCTTGAAGCTGTACTTCAGAGAGCTGCCAGAACCGCTCTTCACGGATGATCTCTACCCCAACTTCGCAGGAGGCATCAGTGAGTCAACAGGCTTTTTTTACGCTGTCTGCACCTATGATGTGAACATGATCAATCCATCAATCAGCCAGTCAGCACTGCTAGTGTTGCTCTAGCCCCTAGTTTAGAAAATCCTGCAGTAGTAATGTAGATTAAGGCGAGGTGGGAGGACTTTCACATTGGCTATCACTGTATATGGGACATTTCATGTACAAGATGTACAACAGCTCCAGGTCAAGTTCGACTTTAATGTCATGAGCATTCAAACAAATTCAGTCCGTACATTTCAATACAATGAAAAGCTTGTGCCCTTGATTGGTATCTAAGTAATGAACATCTCCTTTCCTCTGCTTCTCTGCAGCCCTGTCTGATAGTGTTGCCAAAGAGAGCTGCATGTTGAACTTACTGCTGTCGCTGCCAGAGCCCAACCTGGTCACATTTCTCTTCCTTTTGGACCACCTGAAGAGGTAAGCACACAAACACAACGCAGATAAAACACATGCAAATACACGTGTATACACACCAACACGCGAATACACTGGTGCATACACACAAAAACACAGAAACACATGAACACAAACATGAAAATTCAACATATTTGTCTGCAAGCTCCGTCTGCAGGAGCAGTAGACAGTTGTTGCCAGTGCTGGTGGAGTTTACTGTCGTTCTCCTGTTGAAAACAATGAACCTCCAGTTTGCTGTCAACCGCCTGCCGCCAAAATGTCAACACAGCATAAGCCGTATACCTGCAACGTGCTGGGTTCAAATCCATCCCGGGAGCTTTGTCATTTCCCCTCTCTCTCCCAAAAATCCCCAAATTAATCTTTACAAAATTCACATGGCCTCTTGCGTAAAGACTTTCAAACTGCATCACTACTGTATTTGTGTTCCTCTCTCCAGGGTGGCAGAGAAGGAGAGTATCAACAAGATGTCTCTCCACAACCTGGCGACGGTGTTTGGCCCCACCCTGCTGAGGCCTGCTGAGAAGGACAGCAAGATCCCCACCAACCCCACACAACCCATCAGCATGGGGGACAGCTGGTCTCTGGAGGTTATGTCACAGGTGGGCCACTCATTCGCTCACCCCCCTTTCTCACTGCCACTTTGACTTGATTACTTTCTGACCAAGATGCAATGGCAGAAACCATTGTAATTGCTTTACCTTGATAGATTATCATGAAGTTAAAGATCTACTAGGGAGCTTGTTGCCATATATTATCATCTAGATGAAATACTTAAATGTACAGTTCAAGTCTTTGTTCTCTGGTTTTATCTAGATCCCTAATTGATCTAATTGATCACGATGACTAGTAAAGGCATTATCAAAATCCTTTCCTCCGTATGTCCATGCAGGTCCAGGTGTTGCTGTACTTCCTGCAGCTGGAGACGATCCCCACCCCCGACAGTAAACGACAGAGCATCCTCTTCTCCACTGAAGTGTAGAGTACAACTGGCTCCCCCTCAGATTTTGACTATGAAGGAGCGAAAAAGAGAAGGACTTTGGCTCAAACTGAGCCTGTAATAGTATGTTTTTGAATTGAATGACTTGAATGATCCAGTTTGGCTCTTGCAGCAGCAAGGGATCGTCTCTGGCAATGCCTAATTGGCCACAACCACAAGAGGGCGCCATTGGACCTCTGGAGATGAGGTGAGCTCCAACCCTCCACAGCGTTCATCTCTCTGGTGATACTCATTACTGTGCATCACACCCAATATCTCGTGTGATTTTCTGAACCTCCAGTGATGCAGTATATCCCATCTACTGTTCTCCACCTTGCTTTGTCTTGCTTTGATCTTTACAACTTTTACACAGTTGCACTTAATAACACAAGGAATTGCAAACAAAACTGACAGTCACAATCAGCCCATGAGAAATGTTTCTTTGTTGATTTTCTTTTTTTTATTGATCTGTTGACACGAAAAAGCCACCCTCATTTTATTGTTTTCTGTTGAGTTTGAAAAATTCAGAGATTCCCACTGTGCTTGTTTTTGATGGGCATTATATTCCATCTATGTTCATTTTGGACAATCATCAGCTCTCGCAAAACGTCCTTGTTTATCCATCTCAAATATTGATTATCGTCCTATTGAGGACTGTGTGCTATGTCATCATCAGAACATTGTTTCTGAGAAGACAAGAGGAGACATTTGTGTTGTCTACGGGATTTAAGACGAGCACCCGGAGCTGCCAAGAGATTGTCTTTTTTTTTCTATGTGTCAAGCAAGCCACAGGAAACCAACACTTATGTTAAATGAAGTGTTTACAACGTAAACAAACCTGGATGGAGTGGGAGACATAGGACTCAAAGAAAGACTTGAGAAGAAAGAACTGTTAAAAAAGAAACTGTAGTAAACTGCAATCAGACTGCCTGCAGTTTTTGACCGTAAAAGCAAATTTCCTCTATTTGTGTTTTGTGTCTCGAGGTAGTCTTCAGCTTGAATATGCAGGAAGCAATATATTTTCTACCATAGGAATCTGTCTGCGTTCATATCTTTGTTCAGGAGATGTCTTTCTTATTGTAACAAGGGACATCTTGCCAAAATAATATGTTGTTTGTTTCTAGGAGAAAAGGAAACAGTTGTATTTACAGATACAGTATGTATATAATCTTAAAGTTGTATTTTTTTTTTTCCTTTTTGTTTAACAGCGTAATCATTGTTGTTATTATCGTAACTTATTTTGGGGGCTGGGGGACAAATCGAAACGTTGTTTTTCTATGTCTACTTTTTAGTTTGATTAAGAAAGTGGTAGGTCTTAGCCTTGACTTCAAGTCTTGCAGTAAATAAGCAGGATTTAGCCTTGTTCTTATAGAAACAACTCAGCTGTTCTGTCCAGCCTATCAATGTTCAGTTAAATATTATGAAGGTAACACACACATTGTAGTTGAATATGCTGCTGTGGAAAAGGCACTAGCTCTTTAACTGCTGGGTCAACTGTGTTTCTCAGCAGTCAGTCTCACATCCAGAGACCGTCATCCATCTAGTCTTGACATTATGCAACGTCAGCACACGACACATCATTTAATCTGTGGCTACGAAAGTGCACTCATGCAATGTTAGAACTACTGTATTACAAACCAAGTGACCTGAGCATTCAGCGTGTATGTCCATTGAAGACCATAGCTATTGATTTTAATGAAGGAATATTTGTTCATTCTGTTCAGTGTCGTTCTATTTTTTCCTCTCATCCACATGGAAAAGCGTCCTGGTTATTCTCTGTCCGCATGTGCCCTTTAATTGTTTTCCACCGTGTTATGCCTGGAGGTCACTAACTCACGGGCCAAGTTAAAGAAAAGCTCTTAGAAAGATTTGTAGTTTTAATTTCTGTACCTTGATTTAACATGCAGGCATGTTTTACTGTTTTGTCTGACAAATGTGTTATGCTAGACTTGTACTTGGCTTCAGGATGTTAGCTGCTCACGAGGATCTGGTTTACATTATACAGTGTGTCCTTTGCTGGCCTATTAAAGGATGTGGTGGATATCATGTTCAACAGTGGCTTGTAAGAAACTGGTTTACCGACTCTTGCAATTAAACGTGTTGCTGTGCTTTTCTTGCCCGGCCTCCCGTATATCACTGGGGCATATAAATATAATAACCAACTGACCAGTTTAATGGATCTGGAAAGTGTTTGTGTGTGGTGGTGTCTGTATTTAAGATCACAAGGGAGGGCATGCATGAATGAATGATGCTAGTTAATAATGAAAAGAAATGCCCTATTGCCACGAGAGGTTTTAAGACTTTTCAACTTTTTCTTAAGCTAGAGGAGTCTTTTATTTTGAAAAACACACCAACCGTCTCTGTATGTGGGGAGATTTACAGTCAGTCACTTCCCCGCACTAGTCATTCACAAAGCAACTTATTTGGATGATTTTTCTCACTTAACAAGCCAAGGAAATAACAATTTGTTTGATTTTGGACAATTTTTCAAAACACGACAAATAGTTTGAACATTTTACCTTACGTCAGCTTGGCCTGGAGCTTTGGGATAAAAGGCCACAATGTACCAAGTCAAATATTGTACTGTTTTTTTCTGAAAATGTTCATGCCCGTGTCATTTCCTCCCCGCCCAACTCCGTTATTATTTCATTTTCTCCATCTCAAACTGTTTGGTTTCACGGCCACAACATTGTGCACTGCATGTAGCGTGCACACATCCATTCACAGACTATATTAGGATGTGAGACAAAGGATGCATCCACCGTTCGCTCGTCTATGTGTCACCCCGCTGGCTACACTGCTCTACCCCATTGTGCCTCAACACTTTAAACTTTTTATTTTTTAGCAGCTGTTCTGTGGGATTCAAAGTATGAAGTAGAATGTCAGTGGAAATGTTGATGCAGTCAGTGGGAGACTTCAAGTCCTCTCCTCTCCCACAGCGGTGTTTCAGTCTCCTGTTGCCTTCGCTGAGGACAGTTCACACACCGTTCATCTTTTTTGAGACGAATACAGGACCTTAGACTTCGGTGTGGTCTTAGCTCATATACACTGTATGCCTGTGCTGCTCGCCACCTTCGTCTTGACTGTGATGCTGTAGATCAAACTGAGTTAAGGTCACTTTGAGGGAGGCAAAATATTGCTTTTTTTTTTTTTTTAAACCCCAAAGGACAGAAGTTCTTGCACATTGCCTTGTTTTAGCTCATACAATTTAACCTCATTTTATGCTTTTCAGCTTCTTTTTTTTCCCCATCCCAGTTCTGTATATCAAGGTCTTCTACATCTATTTATATATATGATATGAAGAATATCATTGAGTTAAATTAATATTAGAAGAGTGGTCTTATATGGTATACTTGCTACAGGAAGATATAAATTCTGCCATTCGTCTGTGGTGTGCGTCCTCCGTTACGGTCTGCTTATGTACGTTTGGTTCTGTTTATTGCACTCGGTTACTATAGTTACGACTTCCAACCGGTTTGTGACCATTTTGTCCCCCGAATCACGACCACTGTGTACAGCTGTAACTTTCAAACAAAGTGAAACACCGCCACCTCCATCGTCAGTTCGTATTTATTTGTGTCGTACAACAGACTGGCCACTGTGATTGTTTAGCTATCCGACGTAGATAACTGAATAGCAGCTGAAGGTTCTTGTCAATTTAAAAGAAAGATTCTTTGAGTTCCCGCGACTCAAATTTCTCTTGCTTTTCCGTCGAGTTGTATAATATGTATTATACTAGAGAGTACAGAATTTGGTTTCCATTTTATTTATTGTGGCGTCCATTGAAGTCTGATCAGTAAGGATTGATCACGCTGGTGCAGCTCTAGTCTCTTTGAATAGCCAAACTGTCAGTATCTGGTAGAGGAGAAAACTTATTACTCTGAAATTCGCATTGTTTTTTGGTCTGTTGATTGTCAGTGTAAATGCATGTATCCTCCATATTACAATTCCTTCCATAACCTCAGCCCCTCACTTCTGTACATGAAAAGGTAAATACAGTATGCCGACATAAACTGGTTCATTCTGATGTGGGACAGGCTGAAAAGTCTGAAGATATGGAATATATTGCTCTATGTGAAACTACCACTTCAATGTATGAAACTGTATGTTTTTCATTTAATGTAAAATGAACATGTCAACTGGCAACTGTCACTACATTTATCCATATTATACGTGATACTTTCACACAACCCACTGCTGCAACTTCTCTGAAATCATGCTGACATTGCATTACTTTAACCTCCTGGATAATATGCCAGTTTTGTTTTACTTGATATATAATGTATGACATAAAGCTGAGGGTGGGACTTTCTGACCAACCACAAAAACAATTATTTAACACTTTCTCTTTTTCTTGCTCAACTTTTTGATTCCTGTTCAACATTCAATGTTCTGCTTGTAGAACTGTAAAAAGGAATACTGTATTCTGAGGGCAAACATGTTTGGAAGGCATTTGCAGCCTATGTTTGTACACAAAAATGTTAAATAAAAATCTCCTGTATCTACATCTGAGGATATTTTGCATTTCTACATCCCACATCCCACATTTGCTTGCAGTGTTGTCAGAAGTTTGCACGATTCTGCATTTCACATGGACTAATGTTAATGTTATTTAATTCTCTGCAAGATTAGATTAAAAATGAAAGTGAAACAACAGAATTAGAAGAGCTGCTTTTCTGACATCCTGTGGTTGCTTGTGGATCTTGCAGGAGCAATTTGCCTCTAACCGGAGCTGCTTCACCGAACAGCAGGCCAAGACTTATTTCTGGCTCTTCGGGTGTAAAAATATCAAACGAATATATAATGATATATTTTAGCGCCACCATGGGCAACTAGCCTGAATTTGTGTCTTATGTAATTAAGGCCTTATGTAATTAGGCCCCGGCAGCCAGAGGGCCCCACAAAAGACAAGAATATGGAGTACTCAACGTAGTACTCAGCAGTAGTACTCAGCTCATGGAGTTATAGTGCCTCTCACCTCCACTATACGAAATACACCATAGTCGAATCAATCTGCTTTTCATCAGTTAGAACAGCCTCTGTGTGTTACTGGGAACCAAACAGGTGTACAGAATGAAGTTATGTTCAAGATGTTATAGACATTTTACAAAATTGAATTGTTTTGGTGAAACTATTTAAGTCACACAACTCTCCACATTTATGTTACTTGGTGATTAAGTTGATTCTGAGTTGTGAGTATCTTTGGCTGGCAACACAATAACTTAAACTGACCCTTTCCCCATGATTAGTTCATTTTGGTGCTTTAATGAAAATAAGCTTCTAGGCTACTGGCTAATTTGCATTGATGATAAATATAAGTAATGCATTCCTACAGAGAGCTGCGTAAGAGCTTATGCAGTTGTTTGTAATGCTATTTTCATTAAAATAGCCTGTTGGTATATAAAATGTTTCTACATAAGGACAACAGATTTTTGTTTTTTAATAATATGACTTTATCTGGATATCCACTTTTGATAGGCTAGTCGTGGGGGTAAGGGCTGGATTTGTGTTAGGACTGGTGGCTATGCTATGCTGACATTGGGTTATACATTGGGAGGTTTTATTCAGGGGCTTGTTTTAGAAACAGGCTTGTACGATGCTGCTGCTCTGTGGGACCTGGAGAGCGTGTGAAGTGAATGCTCTCGTGAGCGTTGGCCGCTGACCAATAGCAGCGCTTCGAAATGAAGGCAGCGGTTGTGTGGAAAGCCGGTGGGATGCTACGATAATGATGCTAGTCAGAGTCAGAGATGGCGAAGGAGCATTATAAAACCATGTTTCAAGGAAATATGCGTTATGACAGTTTAGCGAAGGCAAAATACTGCCAGGTAAGTTTTGTTCGACGTGTTTAAAAGTAGTTACAAAGCTGGCGTTAGGTAGCTTAGGCAGCTTCGCGTCTCAGAAAAGAGCTATCCGCGTTAGCTAGCTAGCGAGCCAACTAGCAGTAGTACCGTGGTAAAGTTGGTTTCATATTGGGGTTGTTAAATTCAGCGTTCGTTTTCTTGCTGATATCTCAAACTAACTTCTCATAGGTGATATTCCCGCTAATCAATAGCCAGTGTTTCAAATTTGCACTCTGACAATAGTTTTAAATATTCTGTTGAAATAAATCTCCATCAACTTGATCCCTAGTCAACTACCCCAGTCATGCAACTTAGAAAAAGTAGTTCTTGATGACAGAAGCGAGTCACTCATGAGATCGAATTTGTTTTGATACGGCTTTCCCCCTAAACTTTCAGTATCACAATGTAACTTGAATATCCCGGCCAACATAGAGCTAACTTTACGACACTCCAGCGAACCAAGCTATCACTCACAGACGAGGCTGGAGTTAGTGGCTTTCACCCTAAATAGTTAGATGTCATACAGACGTGTTGTATCTTTGATATTTCCACATTATTTAACAGTTGGGGTTTAAGGCAGCTTTGGATTCTACTACTGCTGATTTATTAGTGGTTGTTGCAGTTCCTTGTGTTATTCTTTGATCACGTCGGTGCTCTCTGAAGGGTGACAGTGAGGTCGGATTTGTTGTTAGCAAGCTTGGCTCGTGTCATGCCTTTTGTAAGCCAGTACAGAAGTGAACAGCAGCAGTTAACTTTACAATTAACAATTACTTCCACGCAATTAATAGACTTGTCTAATATCTTTTAGGTGGACATAATCCAACTAGACATGTGTACTATACCTCACACTGAATATTTCACTTCATTTCAGTATAGATCGCATTAATATGTCACAAAATGACCTGCAAATAAATTATTTTGCGACAAAGTGGTCTAACCATGATCAAACTTCTATGAGTATTATTGGCTTTAGCCTGGTCAATAATGGAAGAATGGCTTTCAGTTTAAAACGTCATGATGTGCCATGCCTGGGGTTATTTTTAAACAGGCACACTGTGTTGACTTTAGCTGCCTGTGGCACATTCCAGACAACACAATCAACATCCTAAATATTTCAAATATTCTTGTTAACCTGTGAGGTCCTGGGGTATCCCATGGGGGTCAGGAAGCAGTTTCTTTACTATTGCATGCAAGTAGAAGAGAAAATGTCCAGTGATGCAAAGGGAAGCATTACTTTTATAGGCAGCACAAGGAATTTTGAGCTGTTGAGAGATCACTGTCTGTCTGCTGCAATACAGCTTTACCGAAGTCCTAGACTAGACTTTTTTTGTCTTCTTTTTTTTAGCTGAGTTCCTATAACACAAGTCCCAAGTGTGTTATACATTCTTCTGCTGCAATGCAAAACAAAGTGGCTGACTGTAAAACTTAGATATGGTAGCATGCCTGCCAGAAACCATCTGGAGCAGTAAATGATAGTGTGACTCTTGTAGGGCCGCACTGGAAAGTCTTGGAGTGGAGTCTCCTCAGGGACACATTAAGAGGGTCAGAGGCCGTTGGATTACATATTATGTTTCCATATGACTGTGTATCATTCCTCTACACAGGCCAGATTTCCTCAGCGCACTGTCAGGGTGACAGACACACACACAAGCCTCAGTGAGCTATGTTGGTGGCCTGCTGCCATGTCAGGTGTGTGTTTCAAGAAAGCTTTGTTTTGTCTGCAGTTCAAACAGATCAAGTTCAAAGAGGGGGGAAGGGAGCAGTGGATATACAGAAGTGTGTCTGGGTACTTGATGTCAGAGGGCTTTTTTGCACTACATTACAGTCACTTAGCAGGCGCTTTTATCCAAAGCGATTTACAAAGATTTCACAAAAAATGTATTATATACACTATTGTGTATATCATTTGTCGATAGAAAGTAGCAAAATGAGAATTTATTTAGATGAAAATGTCATAGATTATTACTTTTATAATTATAATGCAAGCTACTGTGGGTTATTATACCATCCCCAGTGAAAGTAAAAGACTGAAATGTAGTGCATGGTAAATTGATGCCATGTTCCACCTGCTGGCATTGCTGCCTTTTTCAGTTTGGGTCTTGCTGCTCCTCGTTACTTAGACGTGTATTTTACCTTGCACTGTTTTTTCTTCTTTTTAATAAATACAAGGATTATTTCCAATGATCCTTTGGCTTGGCCCCAGAGCCCCCCCTATCTTAAAAAAACATTTCCTTCATTAGAATAGGCTGTAGCCCAATAACTTCATGTGGTTGGAGCCGTTATCTGGACAAGCCCTACCTCCATGCCAGCACATACAGGCTTCTCATGCCTTTTAAGGTAAGACCCACTGAGTTCCTCCAGACCACCACTACTTGTACTGGACTACATAACCGCAGAGCAACTGTCCCAAAATTTGAATACTTTAACTGATGCAGCATAACAGCTGCCTGCCAGGGATGATGTTAGGGTTTGGATTATACTCCAATCACACGCCTTGTGTGCTTTTAAAACTACATATGAGGGAGGGAGAGAGGGAGAGGTGCATAAATAGGCCATGGCAAGTCGTTTAGTCCCCTTAAGGAGAACTAAGTTTTCGCTATAAACCATGTGCTCTCCCAGGAAAACTACAGCCTCAGGCATCAGGTAATTAAGTAGTTTTTATGATTTATTCCAATATAGGATTTTAACATTTTATTTCCAGTTTTGAGGGCTTGGACGTCGTCTGTGGAAGTTTTGCACCATGTTTCCATTTTTTTACTTCACTGTGATCAGTGTGAGAATTGTGTTCTTGTTTCATCACAATCTTGACGATATAGATGGGTGATTAATCAGTGCACCCCTATTTCAAAGGTATTTATACTGTGTTGGGTAGCATATTGCGGAGAGAGACCAGCAACACGGGAGAGAGAGGGAGCAGCTTGAAACATAGGCAGTAAATCTGGTTCAAACCTGCAATTGTAGCAGATGGGATGTGACCTGTTTAACCACCAGGGCATCTGGTCCATTTGTTTATTTGATGTTTTTGTTGCAGGTTACGTTCTAAGTGTCCGAGAGCTGTGGAGCCCAGTATGAAGAAGGTGAGCAGGCCTGTGGGCAAAGCATCTGCAGGCACTAAGACCCAGACAGCAGCCAAGATAGATGGGACTATCGTCAACACCTCTACTACTATGGGTGCAGGCGGCAAGAACACAGCCAAGTCCTCTACCACTGCTACTATCTCCAAGGTACAGACAAATTGGATATTAGTTCTACGAAGTAATCAAGGGTCAAGTAATCATGATTTTATGAGGACACATTGGCTTTATATGCAGGGTTTGTGCAGTAAGATGGACATATGGTACGGTGCAGAATATATGAAGGACAGTGTGACAATCTTGCCTTATCATCAATTTTCTTGACAATTATAATAATAATAATAATATAATCTTTATTTATATAGGCTAGCATTTTTCAAAAGACAGTGCTTTCACAACCCAGAAAAAAATAAACAATGAGTAAGGTTAATAAAACAGAAAGATAAATAAGATAAAACATTTTTTTTTTTAAAACATTGTCCCAGCCAAATGGATAAAACAAAAATAATAAATAAATAATAGACAAGGCAACAAGGATAAAATTAATAAAAGCCAAGGATTACAGAAAAGCCTTGCGATAAAAGTACGTTTTAAGAAGGGATTTAAAAGATGGTACTGGAGTTGCCCGGTCCGTGGAAGGACACAGAGGGTTATCTGGAAGCTGAGGCGGTGGAGGCTGGACGAGGCTGAAGGAGGCTAGAGGCTGAAGGAGGCTAGAGGCTGGGCCAGCCAACCTACTGGCAGGATAACAGCAATTAAACCGTAGAATAAAATATTAAATGAGTAAAAATATGAAAGGAGCAAAAGTGGTAAATCAACTTAAGATCAGCTGAAAAAACAAACTTGGCAGCATCATTCTTCCAATAATGATGTGGGGTAACTATTCTTTGCCAGGTAAAGAGCAGCGATGACGTAACATCGACTGCAGTAGGTGGAGCCTCAGCAGGAAATGGCCCCGCAGCCAAGAACAAGAAGACCAACTCGGCCCACTGCTCAACCTTTTCCACCGCTGGGGCCAGTAGAAACCCAGACGACAGGACCAGGACAAGCTCAGGTATATCATCAGCCCAGGACAGTGGAGAATGACAGGGTATTGTGTCAAGAGAATTAAACTCAACATCCATATATATTTCAGTTATTTTCCATTTAAGTCTCTTGTGCTTTGATTGTGGGGACTTTGCTATTGAGCCTAGTTCAGTAAGTTTGAAAAAACAGTATTTCTCTGCATGTACTGTTTCTCATGTTATTTTTCCCACAGGCAAGCATAACACCCCCTCTCGTGTCAAGGAATCTGGCTCCACCAGGGAAGGGTTTTGCTCCAGAAGCTCTGCTTCAAGTAGAAAACCCCACTCTGACTCCTCTGCAGTGCCCAAAAGACCCTGCAGCCGCGCTGTAGCAGAGTCCCGCATGAGCAAATCCAGGTCTGACATCAGCAACAAGACTGTTTTAGAAAAGCGTGTCAAAGACCTTCTGGGCCTGGCCAAGAGCAAAGACATGGAGATCCTCCATCTGCGTAGTGAGCTCCGTGACATCCGTTTCCAACTCGGGTCTACCTGAGGAGGTAGAGAAGGAAGGTGGTGAGGAGAAAGATATGAATGGGGGGAGTAGACAGAGAGAGGAATGTGAAGGAGAGGAGGCGCCTACCACTGAGGTTGGAGGATCCACGCAGGAGAGGGAAAAAGCTGAACCTCCTCTCATTACTGTGGATGGAGAGTCAACTCTGTTCCTCCTCCAAGACCAGAACCAGGGGATCCGTGGTGCGCTGAAGCTCCTGAAGAACGAGAACCGCATGCTGAAAGACCGTCTCAATGCACTGGGCTTCTCCCTGGAGCAGCAGCTGGCCAGCCCCCATAATGGCGTGCACTGGCCTTCTCTCGCTCTGATTCTGGCCAACAGTGGTGGAGGTGATTGTTGTGGAGGCCCACAGGCCTCTTCGCCCATCCATGGGGTGTCTCCTCGCAGCTCGACCCAGGGCTCCACTGAGGACCTCTTAACAGACCCCTGCCACACCACCTCACCTAGAGCAGCCAAGAGCAAGTGTAGTGAGGCCTACCAGCTGATTGCCTCCAGTGATGACGCCCTGGACGACCCCTGCACTTCTGCCTGCGTCTCATCATCAGAGTCAGACAGCGGCCTGCCGGGCCACGGAGAGGAGCAGTCACGACGCGGCAGTAGTGGCAACACTAGTGAGGTGTCGGTGGCCTGTCTTACTGAACGTATACACCAGATGGAAGAGAACCAGCACAGCACGTCAGAGGAACTGCAGGCTACACTACAGGTTTGGCACACTTACTGTAGTAGGAGTAGTTAGAGGGCTACATCGGTTAAGAGGAAGTGTGGTAGCAAGTCTAAACTCACGACTTGGGGTAGATGTGACCCTTATGTGTTGTATTAATGAAATCAAGTATTCAAAAAGCCTTAAAGATAATAGTTTTGGACCCCACTGTATCCAGTTATTACATTATGTTTTAGAAAGGTTTAAATTGTGTGTTAAATTAAATGTATGTGGAAATTATATTATGATTGATTTTGTACAAAATGATTTTGTACAAAATGAGGTAAAGGAAGACATTGAACTCAGTTATAGGGAAATTTCACATCCACAAAAAACTGGACTGACTAAAAAATATTCCCATTTACTAATGAAATGGAGACATTACAACACTTTGTTAGGCAAATTAAAAAATAAAAATCTATTAAGAATCTTATTCATGTTTATTAGTTTTACTCTGGCACTTTTTTGCATTCTGAGTTTTTGCATTTTGCATTCTGCATTAAAAAAAGAAACGTTAATCATAATAATCATCAAAAGTTAAGAATTATACTTGGATTGGATTTTATTCTGCTATTATAGATCACAATGTCCACTATTTCCCTGTGAACTTCTGAAGCAGCTGAAAAGAGCAGCCAATGGCTCTGCCTGAAAATATTTGAATTAAAAGAAAAAGTTAAAATCCAATACAGTTCTCATAAAAAAATATAATTTATAATTTCTTGAAAACTTAATATAATTAAATGTACCCTATGTACCCTATTTGCCATTTTCAGGAGCTGGCTGACTTGCAGCAGATTGCCCAGGAGCTGACAGCTGAGAATGAACGGCTGGGAGAGGAAAAGGTCATCCTTGTGGACTCCCTTTGCCAGCAGGGAGACAGACTGCAGCTGTACAGCCAGCAGGTACTATCGGTGGAAATACTCAATCAGAACCAGTTTCAGAAGTAAAGAGGTAGAGGTAGAAGCAGTTAGCCCTGTTAACCTTTTTTTTTTCTTCAAAAGTTAAGGGATTTTTGCCGACAAATCATCCAGAATTTGTTTCCGTTTGACATATTTAGGGTGAACACAAATCTCAATTTTGCATCTCATTTGTTGTCTCATATCATGTGTTTCAGTGTTTTTTTGTCTTGCTCTATACTGTTAAAACCTTTTCTTCCTGAGGACTCTTATATATATCTTCTGATCTAACCTGATCAGGTGGACTACTTCAGGGGCCTGCTGGAGGTGCACGGGGTCCCCTACAACAGCTGCTCATCCTTGGCCTCCGGTGTTGAAGAGGACACAAAGAGTGGCCGCTACCTGGAGCTAGAGCGGCGCTATGCCGAGCTGAACGAGGATGCCCACTTCGAGAGAGAACAGCTACTGGGTGTACAGCAGCACCTAAGCAGGGCGCTGAAGATGGCAGAGCAGGATAATGCAGAGGCCCAGACCCTGATCACTGCCCTGAAGGAGCAAATCCATTTGACTGAGCGGGCAGCAGAGGTGCAGCGCCGGGAAAGGGTATCTGCTGCAGCAGAACTGGACGCTCTGAAGGAGGCGGCAGGAGGAGAGCAGGCTGAACTGGCTCGCTGCAGGTGAGGATACATCACAGAAAAGGTTAAAAGTTGAAATGAAAGGAATTGAGGGTCTAAGAAACACAAAAAACACACTTTTTCAGTAAAAAAACAAAATGTATTTGCTCACAAACTTGCTCACAAAATTCTCCAAATATTTGATTGTGTGACTGAGTAGATTTAGTTATTTTTCCTGCACTACTTAGTTTCATTTTTGTGTAATTGTAAATCACTCATACGTCGCCAGCTCACTTGTGGTCCTACACCGTAGTGCAACATATGCTTGTCTGCTCAGGGCTCAGCTGGAGCAGGAGAGGCAGATGGTGGCCTGAGCTGTGCTCCATCCACAACGCCGGAGACAAGACGGACATAAACATTTTGCTGGAGAGTCAGAGACGGGACAAAGAGCGAGCAGAAGACCAATCGGCTCAGCTGCAAGAGGAGCTCAGTCACACGCGCAATGAGGCGGCCAAGCTGCAGGACGGCATCAGCAAGGTGGCTTGGATGTTTCAGGGCCTGGATGGAGTTTAGATAGAAAGGGATAATGTATAGACTAGAGCATCAGTAGCGTTATCTACAGTTCTGGTCAGTGACTTTTTTTGTTTACTATTTTTACCTTATTACATTAAGTGAAAAATGTCTTGAAATTGATGTGAAGATATAACAATTGAACTAATGAAAAATGGCCTATTTTTTCACTGGTCATCTTACTCAAACTTCATATTTAGATTGTAGTTAAGTTTGAATTGATTTAAATGATCACCATTTTACTGTAAAACAAAAAAAAATTCTCTGTTTCCACATTGACATTCATAGCAAATATTTGCAATCCACTTGAGCCTAAATGAAATAAGAAGATGTATAATTTTGTGCCACTCGGTTTTTTTAATTATTATTTGAAACTAGCTCAGGTGAAAAAGTCAAACTAGTTGCATTTTTAAACCGCACTCAAGTTGAGACAAAATGTGTAAGCAACAGGATGTTAGTTCATGTGTGCATCTTCACCCTCAGCTGGAGGAAGACTTCCATGCATTCCGTGACAAGGTGCAGAAGCAGCTGGTCGACCAGAAGAGAGCCCTGACCCAGCAGTCGTCTGGGCTGGAGGAGCGGGAGGCAGAGATCGCGAAAATGAAGGAGACCATCTTCGAACTGGAGGATGAGGTGGAGCAGCATCGAGCTGTCAAGCTTCACGACAACCTCATGATCACAGACCTAGAGAGTAAGTGGAGGAAGTGGGATGAAGGTGAGAGCTGTGTGTGCCACGACAGATGGGGTTTACCCAAGTTGTGCAGAAGTAAACAACTTATTGGCAGCAGCTACATTTTGTGTTTTGTGTGTTAAAGGTCAAAGATCATGACTACGATTTTACACTTAATATCAACAAATTATACCCGTACATAGTATGCCATTAAGTACGGCATACTATCCACTTCTGTTCCATCATTGTTGGAAATAAACTTGGAGGATGAACAAAAAGCCCGCAAAGCTACTTCAGATTTCTTCTTGTATGATTGTTTAATGTCGGTGCAAAATGGTGAGTCCAGAAAGAAGTCCTTTTTCTTTGATTCTGAGTGACTGACACCAAAACCTGATTACCGTTGAAGTTGTGGATAGAGATTGAGAGATTGCTGCTTGACCCTAATCGTGATCCACATGTCAGTCTTTGTACTTATGACCACTGGGTGTCAACATGAGCTTTCAAATCACATGCAAAAATCAATGAAGCACTTTGTGTTCTTTTACTCTCTTTCAGACACAGTTAAAAAGTTACATGACCAAAAACATGACCTGGAAAAAGAAATTAAGATCCTTCATCGCAAGATACAGGTAACTGTAGGAAAGGAGAAATGGTCGCTTATTTCCCCACATGCACTTTAGTTTGCAGTCCACATGCACTTTAGTTTTAATTGCAGGGTTGTCAGTGTTATATTGCTTTATGAAGTGTGATGTAATGTGGTAACTACCATGACTATTTAGTCCTCAATAAAACACAAGGTCACTATGTGCATGTGTGCCAATGTTGCTCGGTGTAAGGTATGTGGAGTTGCCATGGCATGGTCAGCGTGGATCCACGGAAATAATAGCATCCAGCTGTTTCTACAAGTGAAGACAAACTTGCATGACAACATGGATCCTAAAAAAAAATAACACAATAAAAGATTGCTTGGTTGTATTGTGCCCCATGGTGTAGGAGGAGTTTTCAGAGTGCCGTCAGTTCCAGGCTGATCTGCAGACAGCTGTTGTGGTTGCTAACGACTTCAAGTTGGAGGCCCAGGAGGAAATTGGAGACCTGCGACGACACCTGCATGACACCCTGGAGAGGAATGAAAAGATGAGCAAGGAGCTGGAGGAGCTCAAGAACTGCAAGTATGTGGCTACTTTGGGGGGCTACTTTTTGTGTGTAGCTCTGTGTGAAGGGTGAAATGATTATCTTTGGCTTTGCGCATGCATTCATCTCTTATTTATCCATGTTAGTCCACCACTTAGAAACTTCAAGTGTTAAAGCTAACAATTTGTCCAGCGTGATGTAATGGCCCGTTTAAATCTTGGCACCACCCAAGTTTGGATCTCGCCCCCTTTTTAAAAATGCTTCCGTAGATGTTAAACCTCTGGCCGGCCTCTGTTTCTCCAGGCAGGACGAGGAGAGGGGCAGGGTGTTTAACTACATGAACGCTGTAGAGAGAGAACTGGCTGCCTTGAGACAAGGGATGGGGCTCAGCAGGCGCTGCTCCACCTTGTCTGAACCCTCCCTCACAGTCAAGACCCTCATCAAAAGCTTTGACAACGCCTCCACACAAGGTACACAGACTTCTATGCAGTCCCCCAATAACTGCAGTACACTCATTTATTTGCCTCTGTATCTAACATGGTGGTATTGTCGGTGTTGTGCTTCCAGTCCTCATGTCTCGGACAGTTTGGGCTTTCTTCAGTCACACCTGAGAAAATACATATTTTTGAAAAGGTGACAAATATTTGAACAGATAGAGCTCAAGTAAATCCTAATGCTTATTTTTGAAACCCATTCAAATCACTTGTGGTATTTTGTTCCATCATATCTCCAATGTGCATTGTTTAAAACACTGGAAGCCAATTTAACCAGTCCTGAAATGTGCCTGTTAGTGCCATTATTTACCCCTCTACTCTGAGTAGAGGAGATCTCTCCTCTATGCATCCCTAAGTTTGCATTTCAAGCTCTGTCTGTCTCACAGGTCCAGCCCCCACTGCCACACCTGCTGCTCTGCCTGGTGTTACTGCTGCATTACCGCGGACTCCCCTCTGTCCCAGCCCGCTAAAAACCACACCGGCTGCAGCTGTCTCTCCCATACAGGTAGAATGGATGCACTAACACACACACACACACACACACACACACACACACACACACACACACACCATTGCCCATTTGACAGGCTCCTAAAGCACATATGGAGATGAATCAATCAGATGTCACTTTACCATCCAACATCTTTCTCTGCTGTCTCCTACTTTAATCTCCCCTTGTCCCTATGAAGAGTTACAAAGAGAATACCATACACTCAGGGTCTGTAATTAACATCAGTCTAGCGCCAAATGACGCACTGCAATTTGCCTGTGGTGGATAAATCAATAAGGGGCACCCACCACACTGGCTGATATCTATTTGTGACGGTAACATTTGAATGTTATATTGATTTCAGCAGAAGACTATTTCTGTCCCAGAACAACTCTTCTTCAAGTATACAATTATTTGTCTTTCTATCCCAAATATGTCTTTTAAGATACATTTTATATTGATAATATATGAAGATAGTGCACTCCTACACATTTTAGCTATATTAATTGGCTTGATGCACATCAGTAAATGTATTACAGAGAGCCTTGTGCTTCACTCCCTGATCCTCCTGTTTGTGCTTTTCAGAGGCACACAGTCCCTGCACCCAAGCTTCTGCCTTCCAAGGTGGATAAGAGACCCAGCTACACTGACCTCACCATGCAAGGTAAGTACAAGACAAACACACCCATGCTCTCATTCACATCTATGGGAGGAGGAACATGGGGAGAACATGCAGGGCCAGTAATTGAACCCAGGAATTTAATCTGAAGCCTTCTTGCCTTTCAAGATTTCAGTAGTGTTTGCCTAGGTTTACAGGAGAGGAGATTATGGAAGTGAATCTTGGCGTTATTTTTCTGTTTATTCAGCAGCGGGCATTAAAATTGGGTTAATAAACCAGCCCAGGCTCTCAGTGGGGAAGAGCCTCTAGACGACAGGAGCTTGCCTCAGCACATTTAACCTCAGGTTCACACGGTGCTTTAGACCTTAAGCTAGATCCCTCAAACACACGCTCCTGTTTTTCCACTTAGCTTGGCACAAAAGGTACCAACTGTGAGCTTTGTACCAACTAAGGCAAATCTCTCTGTTGTAGTTGAAGTTAGTGTATTATTGGTATTAGCTCTGGCCATACAGTGACATTTTACACCTGATTCTCTCTTGTTTCTATATATAAAACGATCCAATCTGACAATCATTTGGCGGAAAGTCCTTTGCCTGTTTTTTTCCCCGATTAAAACTATTTTGATTTTTGTGTACTTTTTCTGTCTGTTGTCGCCCCCCCCCCCCCCTCCTACTGGCATGGCAGCATGCATCAGGAGGATGTACACTGTCGCCCAGTGCTAATACAGATGTTGTCCTAATACACTTTGTCCCCACCAGGTTCTACTCACAGCAGTGAGGAGCTGAAGAGAGACATGGGAACATCCTGTGAGACGATCACCTCAGCCTCCGCTCGAGGGCGACTCCGGTGCGGATAGTGGGATTTCTGTTTGTATACATTTGCAAATTGATATTGAGTCTATGGATTTGCATGTGAATTTGTGTATCTGCTTGTGTCATGTATTCATTAGTTTTGGTCTTTCTGGATCTATGTAAATCTCCACATGACTCTACTTAAGCTTGCGGGGAGGAGGGCGGGTGGGTCAGATTGTTAACTGGAAATGCTTGCTCATTACGGCTGACTGGAAATGCAGTGAAATGAAACCTGATAAGGAAGGGCACAGAGTGGCCATACAGGAGGCTACCTGATGAACGATATAGTTGACAAGGCGTACTGGCCCCGCTCTCTTTCTCAATGTCTCGTTCTCATTCCTCCATGAGTCTTTAGTCCTCTGTTTATCTTTTTGTATTATTCAGCGTGGAAGGCTCTTTTGTCTGCTGGTTTGATAGGCTAGTCAGTCATTCGAGTCTCAAATTGCAGGTACAATGTATGGGAGTACAGTTTCAGTCACAGTACAGAGCTCTGTTTGGCGCACAGGGCCAAGGCACTATGTTTGACCAAGGTTTCCAATGTTTTCCATGATGTGTTCAGAACTGACTGAAACCAGTTATGGTTGAAATTGAAAGTCAGAATTACTGAGTGAGGTTAAATATACACATCGATGCATAAATAATTGCAATATGTAGGATCCAAGTATTACGTTTTTGAGTTGTTGCACGTTACCACCATATTCCTTCTATAGTAAGTCTTTGTGCCATTCTTTGATTTTAGATGTCATTTGATTCCTGCACCCAATTTACTTCTCTGGATTTTTCCTCACTTCTTTTTGTGTGAGACTGTTTTATATGCCCCTTCAGGTTTGTTTGTCTGAGCTGCACATATTGTATTTATTTAGTTTTTTGTAAAAATACAATTTCTAGGGAGGAGAGGAAGGACCGGCTCTCTGCACTAGCCAGGCAGTATGGAGGATCCAAGAGGAATGCCCTACTCAGGTGGTGCCAGAAGAAGACAGAAGGCTACCAGGTATGCCCCCCTACTCTGACATGGCCATGAACGTAGTTACATTTTTCAAGTTGGGCTCTGCAGACCCTCTCTGCAACCCTCTGCAGCTGTGACCACTTTTACCATTCAAATATAAGCTTGAGCTTTATGATCTTTTGAAATGTCTCTCAGTGACACTCATAGACAGTGTTTGCAAACACCGGCACATACACATGTACGAATGCAGTAAAACACGCACACTTGAACACAAGCTTAAATTCGCAGTCACACCATTCCATTGTCATGCTTTCATTCCTGTCAGGTCCATGCTTTTGGATCAGTCTGTCTAATGTCGATCAGCCATCACTCAACCCTAGTGGTAACCGTAACTCAACGCCAAGCATTATGCCCTAAACATTTCTCCCTCTACGTTAGTTTCCGATCACAGCGCCTTCCTCCTTCTCCTCCTGTGCTTTTAAGATGTTTACTTACTAGGCTGGTCCACCACGTTGCCATGGTGCCAGCAAGGCTTTACCCTCTCTGGGAAGTGTGGCAGATTTCATCTAATTTCACCTCCATGCCAACTTGCCACTTTAACACAAGTCTGCGTCATTTCCCTAAACTCTGTCTCTCAAGCTTGTTTTTCCACTGATTAGCTAAAGGCCCTCTGTGTGACGTGGGCCTTTTACATCCCACCTCGGATTCATTCACAAAATAATGCATTTTACATTTAAGGCATTTAGCTGTTGCTAGGGTTGCTATGTGTCACTAAAAAGTCAACTTTCGTACAATCCTGAAAGCTTAAAACTGCATGGTTAAACTGTGCATAGTTGAACAGCTGAAGAGATTGATTTATGCTGCCTTTAAGTGCTGTGGAAAATATCACAGTCACAAATTGAATGTACATGAATGACTCAACGACGTGGTAGTGGGGAATTTTCTGATACTAGAGTTGCCGAGATGTGATATTTAGGGGGCAGATTATTGTATGTTTTTGTTTGGTATTCTAACTTTTAATTTTTGTTATATATATGGTGTCTGTTTCTGTAACTATAGTATGATCATACAAGAGAGAAGTTCCCTCTTTTTTTTGAGTTAGTATTTTGTTGTAGACCCATGCATATACCTCTGTGGTTAGGGTACACGCAGACAGTTATGCAGATCAGTTACAATACATAAAGGGCTCTTCCAATATTGAAAGGCTCTTATAATTACAGTTCAAGAAGGACATTAACTTGAAACTGAGAAGATAAGAGGATGGGACATGAACAAGGGCACATGGAAGCAACTATTCAGTGGAACAACATAAACCAAGAGGACTTCAGAGCTCAGATACCAAATTTCTCTCTTGTCCTCGAGACCCCGGCTCATGAAGCCTATTGCTATTCAGACCATGTGGGCACCCATCAAAGGTTGCCCAGCGAGAGCGTACCTCTCAATGCTTCATGCTGTGAACAGAATAGGACCTTGTTAAGACAAAGTGGCACCCTGAAGAGTAAGGCCATCTCCCTCTCCAGATGTCTCCTCACATGCTATGTGGCTGTTGATTGACTCCCTGCTTTGAACTGTTACCTATGTGAAACTTAACACCTAGCCTTTCACGGTTTCCTGTGTGACGTCTAAAATAAATTGTCTATTATGTTGGTATAGTTGAATAGGTAGATAGGTACACCCTGCTCTTTATGGGGTATGGTTACATGCTTCCACGGCTACTTTAAAAGATGTATTCAGTGCTACGTTTTGGTCAAGAAACTGATGAGAATAAGCTGATGGCAGTACCATCACACAATTTCTCCAGAATTGATCTGCTTTCTAAAGCACTGTTTGGCACATGTGAGTTGCCAGGTTCATCCAGGAAGTTCATCCAACCGTGTTGAGAAAAAACGATAAATCAGCTGTACACGTGCACAATGTAGTGTCAGCCTCGTAGCAAGGCAGTAAATGCATACGTGCAGATGATTTCCTGAGTGGGTCATCAGAGGGGAACTGATATGCACTGTATGTTGATGGACATGATAAACTGGGCCGCTCAGCAAACAGGCTGATAAAGGGAGTACAATAGATCCTTTGAGCCATGGTCACTGGACTGCACAGATGTGTGTGTGTATATAGCATGAATAGTTTGTTGTCTTATATGAGCATTTTTGAAATGTGGATCTTACTTATTTCTTGCCTTAGGATAGGTGTTGTTAGACCTCTTTTTCCATAGGCTTCTAGTGTATCTGAAATTGTACCTTCAACACTTTGAAAATCTTTTGCTTTCTCTGTTTTTCTGTGTCTCTCTGTGTCTGTAGAATATAGATATCACTAACTTCACCAGCAGCTGGAACGATGGTCTGGCCTTCTGCGCTGTCCTCCACACCTACCTGCCTGCTCACATCCCCTACCTGGAGCTCTCTAGCCAAGACAAGGTTGGTAAATCTATAGGCAAACACCCACAAGGTCTAAACGCCGGTCAGTGCCAAGTGATCTTAAAATAACCAGTCATACTTTTGTGGTCTCATCGAGTATTTCTTGTCTTCTCTTCCTTTCTGCTCAGAAGAGAAATTTCACACTGGCTTTTCAGGCTGCCGAGAGCGTTGGGATCAAGTCCACACTGGTAGGTATTAAAGCAAGACTAGTCATTCCAGTTATTGAGTGTTCGTTATTGAGCCCCTTGGATCAGTAGTGAGAATCTGTGAGAAATGAAAATAACCCTTTGTTCATCTTCCCATATTCCTCATTATCTGTTATAGATTCACCTGGGTTATACTGTCTGTGTCTGGCAGAAGCCTTGTATCTCTCATGCTGCCACTTGTTTGTAATTGACAGCTGACACATTTATTGACAGCCCCCACATTTATACCATTGGAATTTAATTGTTAAATGTTACATGAGAAAAGCTGATGTGTTGGAGCTACCCTTTTTATACAGGACCACTCATTCTATCTAAATGTGAAGCAGCTGTGAGTCCTATTAATCATCCTGCTGTTACAAATCATAATCTGCTCCTCATGTCCATCTCTTCTCCAGGACATAGACGAGATGGTGCACACAGAGAGGCCAGACTGGCAGAGCGTGATGACCTATGTCACTGCCATCTACAAGTACTTTGAGACGTGACCCCATCCCCTTTATCTGTCAGCCTCCAGCCTCCCTCCCCTTGCTGCCCCACATATAGAAAGCCAAAAAGGGTGGCATTATATCAACTGACATCTCAACACTTTAACCAAAACACTGAACTGAATGCCCTCATAACAACAACAGCTAACAGGATAGCTCAGATTTTTAAGAAGCAAACTCCATCCACCCAAAAGGACTTGCACCAGTGTTTTTTTAAATATTAGAAGCAGAAATTGTGAGTATTTGTTAGAAGTATTAGTGGGGCTAAAAACCCTGTCTTTTTAAATAAGTATGTGTGAAACAGGAAGCTGTTACAAGGTGCTGCAAGCAATTTGTCATTGAGATGGCTATTATCTCCACTGATATTGGACCTTATTGCAACTTATTAAAAACTAAAACACTGGTCCAAATGTTATTTTAGATGGACTTATATGAGTTCATGATGAATCGGATACACTTCCTCTGCCCATACCATAGCCTTTGTAACAACCTGAACTGTTCCTGCTATGCCCTGATTTCAGCCTAACCTATGGAGACCACAGAGGCTCTTGCAAGTTCATTTCTCAACTGGCACTCTTGTGTTTGCACACTTCCATGTTTACCGACCCCTTGCTATGAGTGGCTTTTGCAAGTGATCTTCTCTTGTGTAAAAGACTCGTATGCCCTTCAAAGGACAGAAACAATGCTAGCTAATGGACAGTCCACTGTGAGTGCTGCCTTGACTTCCATTGGCTTGTATACACACCTGCTGTTGCACCCCTTGCCTACCTCAGCACTAGTATTGTACTGTAGTGCAAAACTACACTGAAAGTCTGCTAAGAATCTACATCAACAATAAAAAATAATAATGATAATTCCTTGAAAATGTTTTTGAAAGTGCACAAGAATCAGGTATACGTCTGAAGATGTTGTGCCTGGGAGTGTCTACAGTGGCTGATGAGGCGGAGCTGGAGGAAGCCCTCTGTCTTTTACAGGCTCAATGTCCTTGGAGCTTGATTACACAATCACAGCATCACCCATAGGATGACTCAACCTTCCCTTTTTTTCCCAAAGAGCCTAGGCTTATGTTCAGTAACCCACAGATTTTGCTTGTACCATAAAGAGAAGTCGAAGGGATGTTGTTGAAGCAAACTTTCACAGGATGGTAGCATGTGCTCTTGCTTCCTCTGTCCTTTTATGTTTCCTCTCTGTCTCCTAATACTATTGAGTTAAGGGACATGGGCTCATACGCTATGGGACTGCATAACGCACAGTGTGTTTGTTAGTGGCATGAACACTGCCTATAGAAAAACAGTGAAATGCAGAGATCACATCATCTGAGATCGAGTGATATTAAAAAAAAAAAAAGTATTGTATATTCACAATGCTGGTTTGTGTGATGAGGAAGTTGTTGTCTAGAAGCAATACTGAGTATACACTGATTAACTTCCCTTTTAATTGTTTACTTTCCTGTAGTGCCATATGTCCTCGTCTGCAATCATTTTCTAGTCTGGTTTGTTTTTACCATTGCTAATGAAATAAAGACATTGACACTCACACTCTGTCGCTGGTTGTAGTGTAAAGTTACTAACTGCTGGAAGACCGCTCAAACATCACGCTGAACTCGGGACAGATAAAGTAATGTGTAGCAAAGTATGAAATAATCATAACACAACATAACCGCACAGTTTCTTTCATTCATCACTTTAACATTTACAAACGTCTACAAATCTAACAGGCCAAGGAGAATACCTTCACACCAGTGTGCAAAAAAACACCCCGTCCCATTGTAACTCAAAGGCCCTAAATGAGCTTGGCCCCTATTTACCGACCATCTTAGGGCAGCAATGCTAACTGAAGATCGGGAGATAAATCAGTGTTTCTACATACACTGACCTAGAATATCTACAAGTGGAGTGTATACACAAAGCACTCCCTATTTGGCAGCATCTGTCCTTGAGCAGCACACTTGCATCCCTGCCATCTCCAAGGGCTTGTTCAGTAATTTCCTCTGGGGATAAATACAGTATGTCATTATTTTTCATCATTGAGGCACTTGATGGATTACAGAGCAGAGCTTGTACTTGTAGCTCTCCAGAATAGGAAGTCTGATCCTCGTTAATACTTTTAAAGTTGAATAATGATCCAAGAACAGCGCACCGCTGTGATCAATACCTCAAAACTGTTATAGATCAACCATGGAATTGTAATCTCTCCGTTTCTTTGCAGTATTTGCTTTAGTTGTGATAGGTGGGGTTACGCACTTGCACAACAATCCAATTTGTTTAATTGCGCTAGACAAAATCAGTCAATCCCAGAAAGACTGCATCCATTTCAAACAGTAATCCGACTCCTCTGTGGGAAATGGGATGTGAATCAAACAGAATTGTCATCAAGTCGATGAAGGAGCTGAAATGCCTGTTGTCCATCCACTTGACCAATTATAAACTCCAAACAGCCAAAGCTACCCGGTGGCCACTTGCCAATGGCTAACACAGGTTTCCTTTTCCTTCCCATGGTAGTTTAGAGCATGACTCCATGGGGCCAGTGTCTCTGTGAGAGAGATAAAGACAGGAGACAGGAGGAGAAAGAAAAAGAATAGTAAGAAAGGAGATGTTTTCTGACTTTTTCTGACTCCATGTCCATTTAGCTCTGCTGCTGATGGATAATCACAGACACTATCAACTGACATACAGACTGCAATTTCCTGGATAAACTCACAGTGAAAGCATTTATCATCAGCTAATTTTAGATGTATACACAGAGGTACAGCACGTTTCAACAGTGTCAACCCTCAGCATACACAGACACAATTTATGTTTTTTTTTTGCACATTGTGAGGATTACAAGCATTTTAGACAATTGTACTCAATTTAGACATTTTTATTATATGAATAAGGAAAACAACACAAATTAAAACTTTTCTTCTTTGTTATTATTGTGGTTTACTGTAGGTCCTTTTTTCGTTTCGTTCCATTTAATTTAATTTCATTGCTACACTGGTTTACCAGAAACCTCTTCACCACGCACACGCACACGCACACACTTTGGTAGAAGCGTTGCCTCTCCAACCGCATTTTCCTGTTGAAGCGTCAGGACGCCCTCACACAGGATTGGCCACTGAAGCAACTCGGAGGACTAAACCGTTTTCAAGTAGTCAAGAAATCCCGTCATTTTTTGGAAACAGAATCGGATGTGTCCTAGAAACGTATCAGTCTATTATTTTATTTTACGTTTTTTAACGTACGGTGCGCTGATGGGGGGGAATATCTAGGGTACCCTCACAATAAGGTAAGGAGTGAATGATTGTTTTCTCCGTTTTTATAGTAGCCTATGTGTTAAATGTGTTTTTAGTAGATGTTATTTCCTAATGGAGGCTGTTAAAACTCATCATCTGTCTAGCAGGTGTTCTTCAAGTACTGTGTTGTGTTATTTTGTGTTTTTTAACTGAACAAAATCACGTTTACACCAATTTCACTGCTCATCATTCACTTGTGTGGTTTCATAACTCCAATGTGGTCTTCACTTTGTCAACAATGTACTGAATTTCATCAGAAGTCAGTTGATGAAGGGGGGGATGGATGAAGATAGATCTTTAATAAAACTCATTATAACATTGTATAAAGTTTGGAATAGTTGTACATGAGGTAGAGCTGGAAATATAGTGTCTAGTGTCTGAACATAATAATAACTTTTCTTAGCAAAAATAATCAAAGTCATTCCCTTTTTAACTGCTTTCTATGGCGGGGACTATTTCAATATTTCAAACACATCAACCCACTTGCCATGACACCATTCATGTAAGTCCTCATGGTTACTTGTTGGGGGATCAGAGCTAAAGCCTTTTTCCATCACTGGCCACCTATTACATCAAACACATAGCTCACCCGGGGCATGGCGGGCTTGAATACTTGGTAGCTGGCTTGAATACTGTTTAGGTCTCTATTCTTATCTGTGCCTGCTATTCAGAGTTTAGATTGCGATGCGGACCCGTAATACCTCCTTCATCAGCCGCACGCGCACGGAGCGACAGCCAGCGCTAACACGGCTCATTGTTTTTTCACCGCGCGGAGCTGAGCGGACGCTTTGATTGACAGGGCTCGGATAGATTCCCGCCAAAGGATGTGCACTTGCTTATCACTTCCTCCAAGGCTTCTGATCACACACGCGCACACACACACACACACACACAGATAATATATATATATACATGTTACATCATATGTGTGTTTAATGGGGGGGACAGCGTCAGTGTGGGGAAGCACAGGGGAAGTTAATGTTTTATCACAGCAGGGTTTTTTTTTTAGCTGTTTGTCCTTTTTTGCTTTGGCTCTTCATGTGTCTGACTGAAGCTGTTTCTGTGAGGTTAGATAGTGGCTGCAGGTCAAGTGTAAAGAGCTTATGTCTGAGTTGCAACATAGCTCATGCCTGAGAACTTAAAAGCCTAAACTCCCATGGACAGAGAGGATTTTCAGGGTGCCACTTAGGTGGGTGGGAGGATGGGGGGGGATTGGGTTCAAATATTTTAAAGGAATGCCCCTTTTTGAACATCTACTTAGTTGATGGGGATTTCCTTTGTACAGATGAGTTGTTTGGTTTGCGTGTGGTGTCTTGCAGCATCCTTTCATGATGCAAAGCTGCTGGATGCCCGTAATACTTCTTCACAGGAAGACAACGAGAACGACCTGATCAGGGCGGTCGACTGTGGTAATACAATACGTTAGAAAAGGAACTGCAGGCGGACATACGTTCAAGCAAACCGCTGTTGAGGATGTAAAGAAATCCATACGCTTTCATTTCTGATGTGGGAATCAAAACAGTTCAGCTGGTCCCAGACCAAACTCCCCCATGGCTATCAAGGAAACACTTGTTTGTCTTGTTGTCAGTCTGGTCAACTCTTATCCTGTCAAATCTTATTCACTCTGCAGGAACTGGGTCATATTTACTTTTGGGTCATATTTTGAATTGATAACATATCGCCTTCAGCCCTGATGTTGTCTGTCTCTCCCTGGATTCCAGTGGTTGGATCCAAGGTCAACCTTGGGGTAGCTGTATGTACTGTAGGTATCTGTGTGTGTGTGTGTGTGTGTGTGTCCCCAACTGACTGAAGATAAAGCTAACTATTAGGGTAACTATTGTGATCCAAGTGCATACGGTTTTTTGTAATAGTTATTATTGTCATTGGTACATTGGTGATTATTGGTTGTGATAATGACATTTGCAGAATGAAATGAACAATATCCAATATATCTGTGGCTGATAGGTTCATTCTGTGGTGTCATTGTTACTTTCACTTTACAGTCAACACTTCACTGTAATTATGAATCACACATGCTGGTATTTACCGCCACACAGGACGTGATGTAACTATCAGTTGTGTGTAATCTGGGATGATCGTCCATACAGAAACCCGATTCAGAAACCCAAGACCGATGCACTCACCGACAAATGGTTCAAGTAGAGGACATCGGGCTACACTGTCATACATCTACAGCACCATCAGACAAGCAGCACCATTCACCAGCCACCTAATCTAAGGTGTTGTTTCAAACTGTTCAGACGGCTCGGTGCTCTGGGGGTGCGTTCCACGTGGCCGCGGCGTCCTGGGTTCGCATGTTATCCTCTCTCACTACTGCAAAAAAAATCTTTAAAAAAATCTTTATTTTCAAGGTTTAATAATAAAACCATCATCATCTCTGTTAAAACAATGCTGATGTCCAACATAAGCCGGTAATACCTGCTCAATATATTGGTTTGACCCTAGTTATTACTGGGGAAACGTCTCTGTCTGTCTCTCTGGAGGAACCCAGTAAACTGAATAACTTGCAGCGATCGCAACAATACGACATGTCTACAGAATAGAGGAATACTGCCATTGTAAATGCACTGGAAAAACATAAATAAGATTACACCGTACAAAAAAAACATGACAAAGTTAGTTTAATAAGGGGACGTGCTCCAGTAATAGCACAATGGCTTTGAAATTTATTGCCACTTTATTTTGTGTGATTATCAGTGCTTTGGGAGGGAAGTATGACAGTGGCAGGGATGATTAGTGTGGACGGGTTTTGGGAAACTTTTTCCCCCGGATAAAAGCTCTATTGTTGAACTGTCTGCTTTGGCCCTGTATGGGAAACAAACTGCCCTCCTGTCTTCCAGAGATAGATGACCTGTGTGTGTGTGTGTGGTAACATGCAGCCTTGTTTGTACAGGCTATACCAATGAGATTGTGCTCTCTCTCTCTCTCTCTCTCTCTGTCTGTCTGTCTCTCTCTCTCCCGCTCTCTCTCTCTACAGGCAGCTGGTGGGCAACACTCCCGGCTCCTCCCGGCGTTCAGCTTCTGCCCGCGACGAGGTCCGCTGAGGTGAACGAGGAACGAGGAACGAGGAAAAAAGGGGAACGATGCCGAGACAGAGAGGAAGAGTGACAGAGTGAGTTAGTGTTTTAGTCTGACAGTAAAAGTGTCCACATTTCCACATGCGGTGGAAGTGATGCGCGTGTTGCAAGAACTTCCTGTCCTCCCGTGACACAAGCGTTTCCTCCCCTGTTGTGTACCATGCCGTTTGGCCGACGCGTAAACAGAGCGCATGGGACGAGGGCACAAGGAAAGGAGACAAGAGGAAACCGACATCCGTGCTGATGGACGGCCAGCTGGTCTACGTCGGCCTGGAGCTGGTGATCGCCTGCCTGGCCGTGGCCGGGAACGTCCTGGTCTGCTGGGCCGTCTGCCTCAACTCCAACCTGCAGAGCATCACCAACTTCTTCGTGGTGTCACTGGCGGTGGCTGACATCGCCGTGGGGCTGCTGGCCATCCCCTTCGCCATCATCATTAGGTATTATTCATTTCTGTTGATTTTTGAGTTTTACTGGAGGATTTGTTTCTCATGGGGTTCCGGTCCATAAATAATAACCGCTTTGCTAGATTTCAATGAAACAACGAAGTGATTATTTGTGTTTGTGACAACTTCCTTTTGTCCACCTGTGACGTTTGCTTCGAAACCACATCAGCACTGGCTTCTGCGCCAACTTCCACGGCTGCCTGTTCATCGCTTGCTTCGTCCTGGTGCTCACCCAGAGCTCCATCTTCAGCCTGCTAGCCATCGCTGTGGACCGCTACATCGCTATCAAGAGCCCGCTCAGGTGAGAGAGAGAGAACAGAGAAACAGGGTTCAAACAGAGACAGCTAAGGGTAATTCTGGGATTTTTCTACCTGGCCTCTATATCCACAAAATATCATACCGTTGAACCCTCTCGCTATAGACTACCTTTGTCCACCGGTCCATTTCAGAGCGGGACTTCTCCTTGAGCTAGACTTTAGTTTTCTGGTTCAAAAAGGTCTATTTCTGTAGCGATCCTTTCAGTAATGTTGTCAGACACACGAATAACAATCTGAGCCTGTCAGTGACAAAATCAAGCACTTTTAGTGGACGTACTTTGATCGCGCCTCTATGCCCCATCAGATTACGTTGCAGCCATTGAGCCCAGTTTCGTGACTGCCGACTGAGCCGATCTACCGGAGCAACTCCGAAACTTTTGGGATCTACTTTGCGGTATGATAGGCGATTTTGTGGATATAGAGGCCAGGTTGAAAAATCCCAGAATTACCCTTTAATATGCTCCCAGCTCACCCAGATTCAATTCAATGCAAGGTAATGGTTAGAATGGTATCTCCAGATTGCCCAAATCCTTTGGCGACTGGAAGAATGAGCGGTGTTGTTTTCCAAAACGTAACCGACGGCTCAAGAAATCATCCCTCTTTTTGTGTAGCTGGATGGACACTTTGATATAGTAGACCAACGAGTATGACACCCAGAAGAGAAGGCAGACGAGTGTGAGTGGACCATTAGATCCAAGAGGCGCCCACAGCCCAAAGCATTGGTGAAGCAAAACACATTGAATTATAGAGGGTCTTATTCTGTTAAGGCTAATCTGGCTGACTGAGGGGCAGACAGAGATAGATGTCTCCACGGGATTATTGGGTTACTGCTAGTGAGCTGCTGGAAGGATTAAACCTGCTGGAGGCTTTGATCATGATCATCCCCGTAAATCAACACCAGTGGAGGGACGACGAAGAGTAGGGTCGGGCTCAAAGCACACACAGTCGTGCAGGCGGCAGGTACACACACACACGTACACACACACACACACACACACACACACACACATGCATTCATAACTATCCATTTCCCTAAGGGACATAACAACAAAATAGTTCATTTCCCTCCCGTTGAATGGGCAGCAGAGCAGCACAGCCCTGATAGGAAAGCAAAGATCGCTGCGATAACAAAGAATTTGTCGAGCAGATTTATAATGGATTGTAAGAAAGAATTCACCTCCATCTTTTTTAAAAGGGAGTTTCCTGCCTTATAACATAGTGTATTCAATTAAGGTTATTGTGGTTGGACTGCAGGACACACAGACATTGTTTATTTCAGACTAAAATACTTTTTATATACATCATACATTATCCCTTGGCCATATATTACTCAGGGGTGGTGTTAATTATGGGTGTGTCTCTACCTAGTCTCAAACCCACAGGTCACTGCCTACCTAGTCTGATATAACTGGCAGTGCACTCTTGAAGGACGAAGGAAAAAGGATTTAAAACAGTAAATTCACTTCATTACAACCTTCAATGAACGGCTATAAAGTCTGTTGAGACCATAATTATGTTTTGTTACATTTTCTTACATTACAGTTTGCTTGAAATCTCCAATCTCGTGGAGAGGGTCTATTGCCCAAAAAATTGTGGAGCCTTCTTATTTCCACTTTGCAGCTTACAACTTGTTCGCTGTGTCTGCAACAGTTATTTGGACACACTGTTGGCTCGGTCCACGTGCAACTGCATTCTGTCATGAGAGGATATTTCTTCTAGTAAGCCACAGCAGGTGATGCTTTTGCATAAGCAGTTGCATAACATAAGGGTCTGGTTTTGTATCTGTGTGTGTGTGTGTGTGTGTGTGTGTGTGTGTGTGTGTGTGTGTGTGCTTGTGTTTCCATTGGTGCCACAACGCTGGTGCCAAGAACCAAAGGACTAATCATTCATTCAGAGTTCCAGGAGGCCTAAGATACTTGCCGCCACCCTGGCTCAGACAGACCTCAGGCACATGGGCTGAAGGCCACGAAACACACACAACAATTTTACCATCAATTATGATCAACACTACATTTTCATGATCATTGTTTTCCTTATGTGCATCCCTGCTTTAAGGGAACAAAGTGACACAAAGACACACACACACACAGCATGATCTTATTCTGTATTGGCTCCTCCACATGCTAACACGTTTTATTCAGCCTGATATGTCAGTGGGCTCATTTCCTGAGAGGAGAGACGGAGGAACGTAGATTATAGTTCATCTGCTCAGAGTTTTTGTTCATTTATTAACAGACTGAGGCAAAAATAACATTTCAAAATGGTTGTATATATTTGAACCACTTGTTGTGTGGTTTTTATTCTAATCACCAGATACGTCACAGTGAAATTAGTGCCACTAATGTGTTTTTGTGTTCTTGACCCTGCAGGTACAACAGCCTGGTGACGGGGCAGAGGGCGAAGGGCATCATCGCTGTGTGCTGGGTCCTCTCAGTAGGCATCGGCCTGACACCGATGGTGGGCTGGAACACAGGTGGAGATATCTATCTATCTATCTATCTATCTATCTATCTATCTATCTATCTATCTATCTATCTATCTATCTATCTATCTATCTATCTATCATCTATCTATCTATCTATCTATCTATCTATCTATCTATCTATCTATCTATCTATCTATCTATCTATCTATCCATCCATCTATCTATCTATCTATCTATCTATCTATCTATCTATCTATCTATCTATCTATCTATCTATCTATCTATCTATCTATCTATCTATCTATCTATCTATCTATCTATCTATCTATCTATCTATCTATCTATCTATCTATCTATCTATCTATCTATCTCTATCTCTCTCTCTCTATCTATCTATCTATCTATCTATCTATCTACCTATCTGTCTATCTATCTATCTATCTATCTATCTATCTATCTATCTATCTGTCTGTCTATCTATCTACCTATCTATCTATCTATCTATCTATCTATCTACCTATCTACCTATCTATCTATCTGTCTATCTATCTATCTATCTATCTATCTATCTATCTATCTACCTATCTATCTATCTATCTACCTATCTATCTATCTATCATCTATCTATCTATCTATCTATCTATCTATCTCTCTCTCTCTCTCTCTCTATCTATCTATCTATCTATCTATCTATCTATCTATCTATCTATCTATCTATCTATCTATCTATCTATCTATCGTCATTGCTAAGATGTTTTTTGAGGGGAAAACTGAGCCCAACATCAGATTTGAAATACCCACCTTATGAAACCCACGCACATTCACATGTCATATTCATTTGAAAAATATTTTGCCGCTTTCTATCTACCGTAAACATCTTGAGTTTGATTGACTGAAAATACGTCTCCCTTTGCTCCGTTCCCGCAGGTGTGAACTCCACGAGCAACAGCAGCTGTCCGGACGGCATGACAGAATGCCTGTTTGAGGGCGTGGTCACCCTGGGCTACATGGTCTACTACAACTTCTTCGGCTGCGTGCTGCTGCCCCTGCTGGTCATGCTGGCCATCTACGCCCGCATCTTCATGGCAGCGCGCCGCCAACTCCGACTGATGGGGCTCAAACTTTCCCACGCGCCCCACTCGCCGTCCTCCTCCTCCTCCTCCGGCTCGTCCCGCTCGATGCTGCAGAAGGAGGTGCACGCCGCCAAATCCCTGGCCATCATCGTGGGCCTGTTCGCCGTCTGCTGGCTCCCCCTGCACGTCATCAACTGCTTGAACCTGCTGTGCCGGGACTGCGGGCGTCCGCACATCTGGGTGATGAATATCGCGATCATCCTCTCCCACGCCAACTCCGTGGTCAACCCCTTCATCTACGCCTACCGCATTCGCGAGTTCAGGCACACCTTTCGGAGGATCCTGCGTCAGCACGTGCTGGGGCAGAAGAGGGACGGACGCGGGACTGGGGTGGGGAGTGGCGACGGCAGGGGCGTCGGGAGCCATACTGTTCGGACCTCCTCGCGAAACAGTACGGCGGAGGAGGCCTCGTCCTGCGGCACCGTGGTGAACAGCTACGTCCTGGACCCCGGCCCCGACCGGAGTCCGCCTAAAGCTTCCCGCGAGGCCTCCTGCCGTTGGGCGACAAGATTAGACCCTGCGCCGATTAGCTACATACCCAACGGACAGCAGCCGTGCATTGTGGGATTCGCTGCACGCGATGAAGCGGAGTCAATCGCGTATTTTGGGGGGACAATGAACATCGTGGGGGTAACAGACAGAGGGAGCGGCATTTCTTTTGTGAATATTAGGCCTCTCACCCCGACACGCACCAACCCCGCCCGCTCCGTAGAGCTCGCAGAAGTGTCGTGACAAAGGGTTTTGCTTTTACGTGATCGCAATTTTGGTGATGGGTATCGTACGGACTGATATCGATGCACCCCCTCATCAGGACTAATGGTGATATTCCCCATGTGCATCGTGTGCTAATTTAGGACCAAAAAACATGTTTATATGTGTGTTCCTTCATGGTCATCTTTAGACCATCACCTCCAATCATAGGGGTTTTCTAATTGAATACTGAATGTTTATGTACAGGTTGTGGACTTGCATTACTATTGTCATCATGTCACCTTTCGTAATGATCGTTTGTAGTGTCTTTACTAGTCAGAGAATTAAAAGTCTTAAATAATGATGAGGTTTTTTCATGGATTAAAGTCGCTCTGTGTGTTCACTCCCAGCCTGTACAGGTGATTTCGACTGTATGAGCCTCAGTGACGATTCTTTCCTCTCAGTCGTTTTACTGTAACACAGCTAGACCACAGACCACATGCTGCTCAGGCTGGAGCAAAACCAATTACGTTACTTTGAGCATATGGCCTGTTCCGCAGCATCTTTTGTTTGAAGTTCTGTTTAAAAAAGTAATTTATCTAAAAACTGAACAGCTCCAGAACAGGTGAGGCTACTGGTTTGATCACAGATTTGATAACTGCCAGGCAACACTCCCCCATCGCTGGTTCAACTGCAACATGATTAAAAACGTCGTTTATATAGGCTGGTTGCCAACCAGCCAAAACAAAGCAATATTGTTTTATCTATTTAAATCTCTCTCTCTACGTCTATAACATGTCTTCCTTTAGAAGTTAAACACACACACACACATCATGTAAAACACATAATCACACACTGCTCACCAAGTGGTGTTTACAGAGGCACCCGGCTGCTGACGCCAGTCAATGAGCCTAACGCAATGGAAATCAAATGAAGGTTCATTTGATGATGTCTTTTATTATGCCATTACGCTTTCCCTTTCCTCATTAAAAAGCCCCACCACTGTGGGTAAGACCTGCATTAAGCAACATTTACATCCCTTTAGTAATCCTGAGAGATGCTCTACCCTAAGTGCTACAGCCTATACAGTATGTTGTGTGGGTATGTATCAGGCCTGTGTATGTTTATTCAAAAAGGATGCCCAACGTCATGATGTCGTGCTGGAGTATGAAAATAGAGGCGGTATAGAGGTGATTTTGTTTTAATGCTTTGTTTTTTTATGTTATCTTGATAAGCACCAGATGAGAGTTATGTAAATTGATAATTCAAATCCCAGTAAAGAAAAAAAACAAACCTCCTGAATAAATACTGGACTGTGGGAGACGTGTGATTTGAGTAACAACTTGAGTGTAGTGTAATAAAGGAAAAGGCCCCAGCAGGGCCCATGGCGACAGGATGTCCTAAAGAAAAACAATACCTCATTCAAGTGGGCTACTTTTATAGCATAGTTATAGTTATAGTCATAATTCTAGCATAAGGTAAACCTGGTGTAGGCATGCAAAAGTTGTACAGATTCCCTGTTAGACAGAGCAAACAAATTCTCAACGACGACATTGCCTGGCAGCAGAAACTGTGCTTGTTTGTTTGGGAAACAAGAGAAGAGCCTCTAAGTAAATCCCCACAATTCTATTAATCCCAAATTGATGCGTTGCAATGTGGGATTGCAGGCCACATATATCTACTCTCTGGTGTATCATGCCCCTCTGTCTCCTGGTGTCAGATGAGTTTACGCATTTCACTGCACTTTTGTACTGCTGTAACTGTGTATGTGACAAATAAACCTTTGATTCTTGAATCTTGAATCGTGAATTGTGAATTGTGAGAGCACATCAAAGGGTGACTGGGCAGCATTGATCACGTTGATTTAATAATCTGAAGCCAGGAATGAGTTTGGAAGTGAAGCTGGGACTCCATATTCTTCTGGCTTTAGAAGTATGTACTCAAAATTATGTTACACACACACACACACACACACACACACACATGAATGCATGGTGCGTGTGTGAGAAAGAGAGAGAGGAAACGGGTTAAAGGAAACATGAGCGCAAGTAATACAACTCCCACAATGCACCGCACCAATCCTCCGGAAGCACTTCTTTGAGTTAGTGGCATTGTGGGTAGGCGGAAAAGGCTCTAAAAGAAACGCACAACCGGCGGTTGCACGTTGCAGTAGTTGTGAAGCTCGCAGGAAACAACAAAGAAAACATATTTCAAGGCAGAATCGAGGTAAAACTTACAACAGTTTTGGAGAAAAAAAATATTATCGTTTGCTTTATCCAAGAGTGGTGGTTGTTTATGTTTATCTTCATCGCTCGTTCATTCAGCGATCAACGAGGCTCCGTCTATTTGCTGAAATCAAATTCTTGACTTGAATAGTAAACGCCGCTGTAAACATTTTATTCACATTATGCGTTTGGATTATGTACATATCCCTTTAATTGGGAACATGAGCCGAAAATATGTTGAAATATTCACTCTGTGTACTTCAAATTCGTGGAAGACTATCAGAAGCTCAATTAGCTAATGTGGCTAACTTAGCAAGCAGGTTTCCCACCTTTCAGTTAATAATCGTATTTGTCGAGGAAATAAACTTTCTCCGTTGCAACCCTGCACCCTACTGAACGGTTCGTGTTGGATTGCTATTTTGTCTTTATGTTTTAAACTTTGAGGTTTCTTGTTTGTTACACCAGAAAATGTGTTTGCATGTCAGTAGTGGCGGGTGGGCGGTGGGTCCGGTTGCAGCAATGGTTAACACAACTTGTTTGGTTTTTTCTGCAGGAGAACTGGAAAAATGTCCATCGGTGTACCCATCAAGGTCCTGCATGAGGCAGAAGGTCACATTGTGACCTGTGAGACCAACACTGGAGAGGTGTACAGGGGCAAACTCATCGAGGCCGAGGACAACATGAACTGCCAGGTGGGTTACTATTACTCCCTAAACCGGGGACACAATTGGTTATGAGCGTTTGTATAGTTTAGTGATGGGATGAAACTTAGTTTACTCAGTTTTGTGTCTTGAGCTGTTAATTTTTGACGAACCTGATGCATTCATGTAGCGCTAAAGAAAAGGCAAGTCGATTTGGAGTAGCATCCAAAATGTGAAAAACCACCCGTATGAACTAGTAGTATTGCTACCGTCACTACCTTTTTTAGATCGAACTGAAATGGTGTTTTTCATTTACCATGGCCCTAAAAATATGGCATTCTAACTTGTGCCAAAACGTGTTACCTGGCCAAAACTGACATTTTCTCTTCCCAACAGATGTCCAACATCACAGTGACTTATCGTGATGGCCGGGTGGCACAGTTGGAGCAGGTCTACATCCGTGGCAGCAAGATCCGCTTCCTGATTCTACCTGACATGTTAAAGAATGCTCCTATGTTGAAGAGCATGAAGAACAAGAACCAGGGATCGGGAGCAGGAAGGGGCAAGGCAGCCATTCTCAAAGCACAGGGTGAGTGTCAAGCTTACATGAGTCATTATGACTTAGTAGTGTTCAAGCTTTTGAACAAGCTTTAGTTTTGTTCACCTCATCACACTCTTGGCGGTTAGACATGAATTTCTACACACTCCTTCACTTGTGTAGTAAGTTATTTTATTGGCATATCAGCGCTGCAAAAAGTAATCGGAAAAGTGCATATGAAAATTATTGGTGAAACCCTGATCTTTGGACCCAGACACATTACATTTCAGGAGTAGATTGTTTCCCTGTTATTTAGTCATTTTGGTGTTGGGGTGGGGTTTGCAAAACAAACGACTTGTTTTCCAGACCTGGAAAATGTCCAGAAAATGAGCCGTGCATATAGTTATGAAAATGTGTCTTTTTTCCAACCAGTGAAATGTTTAATGTAAAGTTTGGCTGCTTGTTTATCCACAATCAGAAATTTCCTGACTCAAAAGGGGTGTTCCATAAGCTCAGCATGGTTAAAATAAGCTGAAGAGGGTGACTATGAGTAACCCTGTATTTGGGCTAGCCATATTTTTATTTACAATGTAGACACATTTGCCAAATTTTAAAATCCTAACAAATCTTAAACTCGTATCTCAAGGATTTAACATGTCTTTCTCGCCTCAAGTGGTTTTAAGTACTCTCACTAGACCTGAGGGTTAGGGCCGGGGTGTACACACACAAGATATTATTTTAGACTCAACAAACGTGACTTTAGTCAGAACAGTGGAACTGGGTGGGCAATCTTGGACTCAAAGACAATTTGCTGTATTTCCCACCTCTTGCCTCCCATTGATTATTTACTGTCTGAGTGAATCTTAAATGCCTACACACTACAGGACCTGTGCCGATTTGTAATCATAGATATCAAACGTATCCGATATTATCGAGGCGCCCCGATCAGCTTGCAAGTCGATTGGAAGGGTTCAGACTTGGTCTGTAAAGCCCTCACACTACCAGATTATCTTTGCCGATACGGTGTCCCTACGTAGCCTTAGATTGGGGAGCTGGCACATTGACAGATTCTCTTTTAGTGTGTTATCGCCCTTAGCTGTCAGTCTTTTCCTGAGTACCATGGAATGAGTCAGTAGATTGAGAGTTCAGTGTCTTTCTCAGAGACTGTTCCATTCTGGGGAGGCGCCCTGCTGTCCATAATTGTACCCCTATTTGAAAACAGGAACACGAGCCAAAAGTATGTGTTGTAATCTTCATTTGTCTTCTTTACAGTGGCTGCAAGGGGTCGGGGCCGTGGAGGAATGGGAAGAGGCAACATCTTCCAGAAGAGGCGATAATTGCTCAAGTTGTCTACTTAAAATGGTTGCATTGTACAGTCCCTTTTTTCTTCCTTGGATTGGATATTTTAGGTTTTGTTCTGTTTACTTTAATGTTATGCTTTGCAGATACCAGTTTTAATTTCCTTTTTTATGAAAATAAAAACATCTGTATTTCAATTTAAGGGGAGTTTCTTGCCTGAGATATTGTTTGGTATCTTGACTTAACATTAGTCCTAATCTCTCAAAAGACCTGATTTATTCAATTTCCAAATTGGCAATCCTCACATCAGTCCTGCTACAGTATCATAATGCTCCTAATCTACTTGGCGCATCAGTGATTGTAATGTCTTGCATGTATAAATGGTAACTCCAATGTAACAACAGTTTTAAGAGGCATTGGCTAGATGATGGAAACGGTGAATGATTTTCAAAGTGATTGGTTCACAAGGAAGCACTTATGTTGCTCACATTTTGGCTGTATTGCCCAAATTGGCCTCCACAATTCTAGCTCCACACACGTGTGTGTACTTGACTTAAGGGAAAGACCATTTGGTTCACATCAATCAGACGTCACTTAAATGCATCTTGGACTTAAGTCCTAATATTCCTATAGGACCGTGGTCTGCAAATCTGGCCCTCTGGGTCCAGAGTACTGCTGTTTTCTTTCAGTTTTCTATTCTTCCAGGTAGTTTTTGATCCTAGCTGTCTAATCAGGGACTGATTTAGACCTGGGACACCTGGTGAAGGCAGTTAACTACCTGGTAGGATAGAAAACTAGCTGTACTCTGGGTCGAGGACCTCTACTATAGGGATTTTTGGTACTCTATAGTGACCTTAATGTACTAATTAATTGGTTTTAGGTTTTGCTGTGATAGTTCCATACTACCTTTCTAAAATATATATGATTGCTATAGCTCTATTTTTCCTGCTGAATGCAAACTGCTCTTGCACCACACGGTGGAGCCAGGCTACTTACAAATGTTTACATCACCCAAAGTCCCAAGAACTAAGTATTTATTTGGGCACCTATGGAAAACGTCTGTGTAGATACCGCTCCCCGAAGGGTTACTTTTATGTGTCTGTCACTGAAATCCTGTTGAGGTAGTACCTTGCTAATCTCCCAACGCTTCCTCCGCGTGAAGCACGGGGTCTGCTGGCTCCGCTGGATTGGTCCATCACAACATCTCGATGCTCCGCTACATAGCTCAGTTACCAGCTAGGTAGCTACACTACAAACGCTACATCGCAGCGACGGAACAGGGACTTCACAATACTGACTTGCGGGCCTCCATGATAAGGTAAGATCTTTGGTGCGGGAATGGGCTTTTTGGCTTCTCTAGGTTTGCCAACGGGCGACTTTTGAACATTTCTGGGCCGCACTGGCATCCTTGTCTCCCGTCCAACATCTGGACAGAGGAGGCACCTGCTAGCCGAGTTGGCTCGCTTGGAGCTAGCGGTGCTGCTAGCTTGTCTCGAGCTGAAGCGCCGTTAACGCTCATTTCCTGTGTAGATGTGCGATAGTAACGGATACGCTGAATTATTTTTCAGGTGATCGGCTAATGCAGCGACGCACAAATACAGTACGGATGAATTGCCACTTAGCAAAAGCTGAAAGTTGAATCGTGTTGTCAACTGTCGATACGATCAAAGTATTAACGCGTAGGTGTACGTTACTTTTGTATTAGAAGTTGTAGCGTCAACGTGGATAAGATAGCAGGGTTAGATATCGAGTTCGTTCGATAGCGGTTTGATTATATGTGAGTATTTGCTTTAACAGAAACTTATTGACATCAGTATTAAATCAGTAACGGTAAATCAAGTTTTATATTTTGTTCTCAGCTCAACATCCTCCAGCTTGTTAAAGTGTATTTAGACTACTATTGAAATTCAGGGGTTAATGTACAGTTGCTGAGAAACCTTGATAGATGTATGAATGCTACAGTGGAAGGATGTGGTTTATACGGTCCAGTGTATGATCTAATAAAAGACTCATTTGAGAAGTGGACCACCCCCTTTTTTTTCTATCTATTTCTACTTGACAACTTTGGCTGGATTTTGCATGGATTTTGCTCATTTGCATGGATTTCTATTCTGTCAATAACTGTGGAAAAAAACAGAACATACTATTAGGAGTTACAGTTTAGATACTTGGAAATGCCAATCTTGTCATTTATCATCCCTCAATTTAATTGTGGAAAGCAATTATTTCAACATTAGCACTGTGCTTGTGTGGTTGACGGTATCTGCTGATATTGGTGAACCAGTCAAAGAGTGAGACTGCACAATGGTATGATGGTATGAGATTTTGCGGCTGCCACCTACATGTCCCCTGAGCCTCCGTCATATTTAGCTTTGATTGTGCACTAATGGTACAGTCTAGCTGGATAAGGGCCCCTCATCTTTCCATTCACAGGAGCTTATCTCTTCCAGGCTCAGGGTTGCTCTGTTGATCTTTTAATGAGGCTGAGAAGACTCCTCTGCTCCAGATGGCCATGTGCTGTACTTCTAGGTCTGTAGGCCTGTGTGTATGTTTTTATTATTTCTGTCCCCCCACCCCACATGTCCTGATAAGCCCCCTCCCCCCTTGCATCCTGCCCGGATAGTGAAGGTCAGGTCATGTGACTTGTGTTATGATAAGGGGCGCAGTACAGCATCTGGAGCGAGGCAGCATCTGTTTGTGTACTCAAGTCCCAACTGCTTGTTCTTCAGCAAGCTGCGGTGATCACGAGGGATGAAGAAAGTTTAGAGCTTCGGCTGACAGTTATCCAGGATATATCTTTGTCTCGGAGCTGGGATGGTGAAGGCTGGCCATGCCTGCGAACACTGTTTCATCCCACCAAGGTCGGAAGATTGTTTTGTCTGCTAGTCCTAGTAGCTTAGCCTAGCAAGCTAAGAGGGATTTGATCTCTCATTTCACCCATTTGCATGATGCTCAAAGCTTGCAAATAGTGTGTCCAGTCCTCTCTCATTAGGGGAAGAGACTAAAAGAGACAGATAAACACGACCTGGTTACTCTGTTGAAGAGTTAGTAGCTCTGTTATGTTAAAGTAGCTTCCTCAGCTCCGAGGTAAAGGAGTCTGATGAATACTAGGCTAACAGCGGCTTGTGGGTTCAGAAACTCACTCGTTGAGTAATGATTGTTGTCATCATCAAACAGCCAAACTCAACTTGCATTTGGCTGGTTTCTGGTGCTAGTTTCCCATGCTGCTGCCTGTCTTGCTGGCTGGTGATTGATTGTTGATATCGTAACCCAGCCAAAGACAAAATGAACCGCCGTTTGGCTGGTATCGGGAGCTAATTTTTGAAAAAATTCTGCCACCTACCCTACTGGCTGGAGAGTGACGTCAGCGGCATTGGTTGTGCTTCTTCTTTGAGTAGTAAATGCATTGTAATCTGTGTCTTCCGACCATGGAAACTTGATCTCGGCCCAACCATCTATCTGAGATCAAAGTAGGTCACGCTCGGTAACTTGGCTCCCATCCTCGGATATAAAAAGCTCACTGTAACTGGTGCACTGCGAGTTTCATCCAGGGTCACGTCTCTCCATTTCTCTGTTCTCCTCCGAGGCTGAATCCAGTTATCGGGGCCGACGTGATACTTTGGTGGCTCAGGAAATACGAATTGGATTGGAGAGCCTCTTTTTGAAGGTGGAAGAAATGGTGATAGTCCAACTTGAGTTTTACTCGGGCAGCAATGCACATGAGAGTGAGTCAACTTTTAAGATTTGTGGGGGAAGCTGAGAGGTTATCGAGGCCCAGTACATCAGACAGGAGGAGAATATACGGTCTCGGCACCAAGCAACACCAAAAAGACACATGAGATTTGAGCAGACGTTATTAACCGCGTTGGAAAGACAGGGATTTTAGAAAGGCTTTGTCAGATGAGGAGATTCAGGGATGGCAAAATAAGAGGGAGATAAGGAGTGAGCCAAGAACAATCCCTATCTGAGATTGAGTTATCCTGGATAGCCATAAAAATGAATTTTCTATAGGCACCTGAGTGAAGCAGAGGAGCCACCTGGAGTGGGTGTCTCTTCCCACACACAGTCTCCTCATTCTGATCTGAACTGTCTTGTTTTTCTTAAGGCTTCCTTTGTTTCCCTATCTGTGAGGTTCACTCAGCTCCCACACACTGACAGAGCTCCAATCCTGTCAAAACCATGACAAGAATCAAGAGTCTCTCTCTCTCTCTCTCTCGCTCGCTCGCTCCCTTTTTCTCTCCATCCCTCTCGCAGATAATAAGCGGATAATAAGCTGAGTGGACTTGGAGATGGAAATGGCCCTCTTGAAATTATGTAAAAAGGGCTTTGGTTAGACACCGTCGAGATAATGATTAACCGTGTTGTATAACTGACATCAAAAGCGGACCGAGCCGTTGCTTTTGCAGACTCCTTGTCAAACTCACTCTGTTGGAGATGAAGTTTGTGATTCCAGACGTGTTTGCACGCATTCATTATCACATGGCAGAATGCGTGAAAAGGACCAAAGATGGTTTGACTCAACGGATGCTACATATGGGAATAGCAATTTCTACTTATGTTCCAGAGCTGGTGGATCTGATTGCCCCCCCCCTGCCCATCATTTCCCCTCATTCGTTTTTGAAACGTAAATCATTTATTTAAATAAATCTGGAGTATGCTATTTTACTTAAATAGTGATTTTTTTTTTTGGATGTATTTTGTTGTTTATTCATGACCACAAAATAAATTCAGGTCAGTCAGTCAATCATTAGACTACATATTACCCTAGATATCAGTGCACTATCAAATTGATTTGCAGTACTTGAGCAAATAATTGTGTATTTTTCTTTGGTTTACTGAGCAGTATCTAATTCAGATAAAAGTAAGTAACAGTTAAATTATTGTGATCATTTATCATGAATTTTCACACCATCCTTCCTTGTATTCAACAAGACAACATGACCATCTGATTGGCTCGCTTCCCCATTTTTTGTGCCCGCCCCGCCTTCTCCCAGGTTTCAGCTGGCAAGCCGATGGCAGTGTGATGAGCTGATCACCTATTGAAATACATTTTATGGATTTTATGATCAGCACCTCCTCACTGCTAGTCAGCGCCTGACAGTTGTTGAGTTTTCCCTCCGTAGTTTGTTTCCGGGGTAACGCGAAACGACGCTCTCGCACCTCGTTTTGACTGATGCTCCAATTATGGAAATTAAGTTAAGTCCATTATCCCTATTTTTATGATGAGCGTCAAGAATCTGGACCCTCGTGAATTTTGAGAGAGCTGAGAGAGTAGTTGTTTAAGTTTGTGGCAGCCATATTTGAAGTACACAGGAATTCTTTCTATTCATTTTGAATTATCTGTCTGTCACAGTAGGTTTCACCACTTCAGGTTCCACCTACGTAGTAATGGGATAGTGGCTTGTCAGTTTGTGTTCAGAGTCAAGCAGTGCCCTCTCCATGCATTTTCTAATTTTGTGATTTCCTCTTGGTGTCAGTAACCTTGCCCTCTGAGGTTTCCATTCTGATGGAGCAGTGGTTGTCGGTCTTTGCGGAGAGTCGCCATGTTTCCTTGCCGCGTCACCCCCTGGCCCTCTGCTGAGCCGCCCGCCGCCTGCGGTAGTCATGCACCCCCGTTGCAGCCCTCGCAGCCCCTGCCTGATCTGCTGTGCAGCTGCCCCGCACCGCCCATGAACACCCACTCTGAGTCGCCCTCTCCGGACCCCATGGAGTCCCTCATCGTGGTCACGGAGTATGAACCAAGCCAGCCGCCTGGAGAGGCGGAGGAGGTAAGATGTACAAATACACAGTGGATGTTACAATCTTTTGTGCCATAATCCAGGGTGAGCATTCACACAGAGCAGTGGTCCTCATTCCTGGTCCTCAGGATTGGTCCCTCGCTGGTTTTCATTCCAGCCGTCTAATAAGGACTCACCTGAGACGCCAGGTGAATGCAATTAACTATATGGTAGGATGGAAAACCAGCAGGGTTCTGGGCCCTGAGGACCAGGATTGAGGTCATCAGGCTACACCGTCTGAAGGACACACTTTCCACTACAAATACAGCTAAAGTCCCTAAACTAACCCTGTACTATCCTTAGGCTTATTCCTAGTTCCCAACATTGTCTGAACTCACTATTGATTTCAGCATCACTAAGCTAATGGGAAGGCAGACACTGTTGGCTTGAAGCAGACAGCCTCACTGCAAGAGAGAGCATATATGCCTAATCACTAACTGATGTTGTTTGATTACGTTGTCACATTGTCATGGCGACGTAGTTTGGTTAGCTGCAAGGTTTATTTTCCCAGTTAGTCATACAGTACGTACTCAAAAATGATGAATTGTATTTGATTTAATTTGACCTTTTGATTAAAGGGTTAGGGTTTAAACCTTGAATATTTTTTTCAGGCCTGGAAAGTTTATGGAAAATGGAGCATGTGCATATACAAGGTAGTTTTGGAAACAACATTTTGTTGATAATCTTTTTTCAACCATTGATTGTTGTTTAATGTCAAGATTGGCTGCTTGTAGATCCACTTTCCTTTGAGGAATAAAAACCCAAATCAGAAATGTCCTGGTAGTATCGGTCCTAGGTGATAGCTGTAGCCAGAAATAAGATCTGGGGCATTCAGATCAGATATTCAATGTAAAAACTGTGATATTTGCAACATAGACTCTGGAAATTGGAATGGAATAATCTTGTGAATTTGATTATTAAGAGGTCATTGAAAGAATTATTAACAAATGTGTGTCTGTTGTATGCAGCATTTCATTTTGGCCTCTCAGAACACCAATGACAAGCCTGTCTCCAAGAAAAGGCCTTTTGTATATAAATGGCTGCTCATTTTGGTTGTTCTATTAGTGGAAGCTTGAAGATGAATATTTCATGTGAGAGTATACACAAGGCAGGCGGCATACACAACAAGAATGTATAAAAAATATTATTGTAATGATAATAAACAGTATTCATATAGCACGTTTCAAAAAAGTGTCACAAATTACAAATGATTAAACAGCAATAAATTATAGCTATTTAAGATGAACTATAAATATGCTAGACATGAGTTAAAAAGGATGAAACCAACCAGAAAGAATAACCAGGTAAACAGGAAATATTATATTAACTTATATTAAAGCCTTTGTGTAACAATGTGTTTCAAAATGTCCTAAAGGATTTTGTCTTGGATACACAGAGCCAGCTGGATAACAGGCGAACACTGCATTCTCACATACCAGCGTGACACAGCCAGACAAATGTTGCATATTCACCATCATACAACACCCTCCAACAGCGATGGCAACCCTACATATTGGTTTAGTACATTACAGTACAGTCATTCAGCAGACGCCTTTATCCAAAGCCACTTACAGAGGTGATAGTTGACACTATGTGGGGATTGAACCCACAACCCTGAGACCGAGAGTCTCAATTATAATGAAATATAAAGAAATGTGTGAAATGTATAACATCACAGGTGGAGGACATGGACAGCTCTGAGATGCCTGAACCTACTTCCTCTGTGGCCTCGCCGTTCCGGACCCCGTCCTGTGACCTGCTGTCCCACACCGTCGGCCGGCCGGAGACCCTCTTACCCGACGGCCTCGAGCAGAGGGGAAGACTGAACCTGTCGGACAGGAAGCTGTCTCTCCAGGAGCGCTCGCAAACGGCCACGTCGCCCTGCAGCTCCCCGGGACTCAACGGTCGCTATATTTACCCCTCGCTGCCCTACTCCCCCATCACCTCACCCCACTCCTCTCCCCGCCTGCCCCGCAGGCCCACCGTGGAGTCTCACCGTGTTTCCATCACTGACCTCCAGGTAAGGGCAAAGCCTCGCGGCTAACAAAGTTCCAACATTTACAGGTTTGACTTTTTTTTTTAAGCCTTCATTGACCTTGATTTTACTTCCTAAACTAAACTTTATTGCCAAGCAGTGTTTTCTAAAACGTTGCGTGTCTGGAATTGTATTTGTTACCCAGCAAAATTAAATCATTGACTATTTTGCAGGAATTGTGAGGTGAGACAAAATCAAAATACTGTTTGCCATATTGAACCAATAGTTTAATTGAATATTTGACCTCTCTAGAATCACATCGATCTTTTAGGTGATGATGCATAAAGGAAGTCATAGGAAATCGGCTCATATAAGGTTACAGTCAGTGTGGATGTTCTCCATTTTTTTCAATAAATTATGAGGGGATACATCACATATGTTGCCTCATGCACCCCTTACATCGGCTACAGGTTACATCTACACCGTATCCTAATGTTGCAACCACTTTTGCAACATTACCAAGGCAATTACCTTGGGCACTGCAACATTGCATCAGCTGGCAATGCCTTCAACAACAGATGCTTTCTAACACAATACTTCATTTGAAAATCCATCCAATCTAGAGTGCATGACACTTGAATAAAACGAAATATCTAAATATCAGTATCAAAGCTGTGTGAAAGTAAGCAGAACTACATGTGCGTTTGTCTCCGGTCTTAAAAGCAGCAGCACACTGGTAAAGATTGAGCTGTCTGGATGTGAAGGTAAGGTCTTACAGGTCTCAGTAGCTGTAAAGGATAGCCTGCTAGCCCTCTTGCATAGTTCATAGATGCAAACACCAGTAGATGTCCTGTAGGGAGAGCTGCTGTCAGGGCGCCAGTCTCTGCAGTAATTGGCTCTAGGGGTGCTCCTGTCTGGATTTTGGGGACAGATTGATTTTTGCATAAGCCAAATTGGCCGATACAAGTCTATGAGACTCAGCCCAGTACCCGATACCTTTAGCCTATGTGGCCTTGTATGGAAATTTGGTCTGTTATATAAAAGCATATGTTTATTCTATGTTAGCTGCAAGATAATAATAAAATGTGTAGTCCTAGCCTATAAAAAGTCTCACACTGCAGTCCACACCTTCGCTCAGTTATAGGCTACTTGTCAATTGTCAATTCATGGTACTTTCCAATGTGCCCCTTAAATTTTAAATCCACCGCAAAATGACTCCAACTTGAAGAGTCCCCTTGCCAAGTTCGAATCCTCTTGCTGTCCACTCTGCCATTAGGCTCAGCAGAGCCATGGGCCACATACTGGAGCTCCACATGTCACTTGTGAAACTGATGGAGGCTGTCAGTTTACTGTTTGGTACATTATATTGGTGAAGTATTTACAAGCCATTTTAATCATTATAAATCCCTCATTTATTCAAATTGTATTTTTTTTTCTGATACTTTGTCAGACTGTCAAACTTGTGACTACATTTTTCAAACTTGCAGGAAAATTTGATTCATTATTTTTAGATTTAGAGACCAACAACAAAATCATTTAGAATTAAAACGGAGTGATTCTGATCAGCGGCCGATGAATCGGAGCATCCCTAGTTGGCTCATAACCCTGTGTATGAATGCTTATATTTCAGCTTGGTTGGAGTTGGTTTTGGCAATGTTCGTATCAATAACCATCCCATGTTTTGAATCTGCTCTGCTGTTCCCTAAACTAAATGAGGGAAGATCACGTGTCAGCTGGACTGCCCTTTAAAGAAAGCAAAACATACTCTAGTGCTTCCACAGCAGGGTCATAAATCCTGTCCCACAGATGCCGTCTAGCCTTAACAGAAGTGAGATTAGCAGATAGGATGACTGTCAAAATGTAGGTATACTGCCAGAGTCTTTGTTTTGCCTTTATCCGTGCCTGCCTTTGATGAGTTACATATGATTCACTGCAAACCGGATCTGTCAAGGTTGAGGTGTTACTTAGAACGCAGCTTAGAAAATGACAACTGAACTGGGGGAAAAAAGAAAGATGCTGACAAGCTTAGTGAACGTGTCTGTGTGTTGGAAGACATCCAGCACTCCTGGGAAAACTCGAGTCCCAAAACACGACACAAGCAAGTTTTTTGTTGTAATTGATGGGTTTTTCATATGCCGTGCCTCGGAAAAGTACACCTCGCAGGAAACAACGCAGGTTGTGTATCGAGGGGGTATCTAAATGCTAGTACGGCTGATGTGATTGTCAAGTCATTCATTTGAAGGAAAAATACTGCTTCTCTTCTTTTCTTCCCACCTTTTCCCCAAGGACTGTGTGCAACTCAACCAGTACAAGCTGAAGGACGAGATCGGAAAGGTACCGTCGCAGACGACTCACCGATCGCTCCTTTTCTTGACTCCCTCCATTTTCGTCTTTCTTCCACCTACTGCATGTCTGTTAATTAGCGCAGAATCGTCAAGGACGTGCAAGTAACGCTCGCTGACATCTTCTCTACTGGCTGTCCTCATTTCCCAAACTCTCTGTAAACTACTGGGCCATTGTAGGATGGATGAGAGGCTGGTATAAATAGCACTCTCTAAGGGTTGTATGAGGCTGAGTGGATCCGAGTGTGTGTGTGTATGTGTGTGGTGTATTTGTATGCACATGCGAGAATGAGGGTGTGCATATGACAGAACCTGCTCTAGTGTGTGTGTGTGTGTGTGTGTTTTGCATGTGTGTGCACGTGTTAAAAGTGTGTATTTTTTGCGTTTAGTGGTGACAATGGGAGCCTTCCAGGATTGTTGGAAGGGCTCCTGTTTCAGCTCGTTTCTGGGACTGTAGGATGCTGCATCCCCAATCTGCTCTCCCAGCAGGGACCAATCCTACCTCTCGCTCTCTCTGTATGCGTTGACTTTGTGCATGTAAGCACAGGAAAGGCTTTCCTACTAATTGGTGCCTGGTTTTTATTCTGTATTACCTGTGTGTGTGTGTGTGTGGGTTCGGGGAGCTTGATAGAATAAACCAGATTCAGTTTCTCTAATAAGCCTGAAACCCAAAAATGTGAAAGCGAGGCAGAGATGATTTGAATTTCTCTGTTCTCCCTTTTGAAGCAGCTGGTCCTCTTTGAGTGTACTCTGTCAGCCCACTCACTTGCCTCGGCTTTGGAAGTGGAGCTTGTGGTGTGTTTGTGTTTGTTCCCATGTGTGTTTTCTTTAGTTTGTTGGGTGGTGTTTTTTTGTGTGAAAAAATTTGACAGCTGCTAAATTCTCTCACTATTGTCACATACTCCTGTTTTACTTCTTCTCTGACAAGGGCTCCTACGGTGTTGTCAAGCTGGCTTACAACGAAGATGACAACACATACTATGTGAGTGCTACACGCATGCGCACACGCACGCACATACGTGTTTGTATGTGTGTGTGTGATTTCTTCCTCTCTCATTCCCTGTCTCTCGTCACCTACGTGTTTACAAATGTTTCCCAGAACTGGCTGAAACATGGAAAAGATCCACAGAACATACACCTGTCATGTTTTCCACTTGGCTTACTTGCTTACTCCTCCTCTCACTACCCAACTGATCACACATTACACTCTCTGTTCAATTCATTGCTCAACAACTTGTCAGGGAGATTTCTGATTGGTTAACAACTCAACATCTGCGGCACATGCACAGATAAACATGAACCAGTGGGGCACCATTAACTTTTAACACCATTAACGAGTATCTCTTAATGTCTAGCGTAGCATATTAGTGCTTACGATTTTACCGTCTGTTGACAATCGAAACAGGCAAGTGAAAGCAGACATGGCAGGCCAACAAAAATGCAAGATAGATGCTTGGATTTGGTTCTCTGGAAGTGGTTTGGATTAAGATCTGTGAGGTAGCCCCAGCGTTTATCTCACTTCCCCAGATGTGTCTGTTGTGGATGCGTGGCTCTCCAACAGATGCATATCGAAGAATTTTGTTTTAATAGTGTAAAAAAAGATGTGTGTAAATGGTTGTCATGTCATGCCAGGTCTCTTTATTTTGGTAGGCACTACAAAATTGGTGATATGATGTCCTGGATCAAAATATCTATCTAACTTTAAGAATATTTAAACACACTCCTGTCACAGCGTGCATGTTCATGCTGTAATGATGGTTTTGCACAAATGAGTTGAACTTTTATCGGCAACCTGAAATGATGGTTTTCATGATAAGGGGACTAGGAAGCTGCATTTGACTATTGACAGGCAAGAATTCTGCTATTTGTTTCTCTGACATTTATTTGTTTTGCATGTGTTGACTTTGTTTTTAACTGTATAACATTTGCAACTGGCAGGTCTAACAAAATAACTGATTGTCTTTACCTGCATATGTCCCCGTATTGCTTAACATATGTTCAGACAGGAATTTTTTTTAAATTTTTAAAAAACAAGGAAGCAAAATTGGCAGGATGGCATTAAAGTACATTTGACCGTGTTACAGAAAGCAGCCAGGGCTGAAGGTTGACATGTGTCTTGACTTGGTGAGGAATGATGAGTCCCTTACATGCTTGCGTTCTCCACCTTTTCCATGAGGCCTGGCAGCCAGCATGACCAGTGTCTTCTTTTGTGAATCTAGCTTCTCTAATCTTTGTGTGCGGATGACAGTGGTCAGTGTTATTGGTCACAAAAACCCAACGGACATTTTCCCTTCACTAAATTCGAGGTGTGGAGAGAAATCTACAGCCGCTTGGAGAGAATCCTGCTTGAAGCTTATTGGCTTTCACTTTACCGTGTTAGCCAAATTCCTCGCTTCAATGCCTTCTCACCTCAATTCGTGCCATTTTTTTTTGTGTGTGTTCTGTGTGAATGTGGGTTTAGAGTGGACATAAAGGGTTTGTGTGTATATGTGTCTGTCTGTGTGAGTGGGTGGGTGGACTGTCTAGCAGCGCCTCACTTTTTTTTTTTACTGCATCTCACTATCCTTTCATATCTACCTTTTCTGTTTCTCTCTTCACTGCATCTCCTCCCCGCCTGTCTCTCCCACTCCCTCGCTCTCTAATCCTCTCCCTCACCCTGCCCCACTCCCTCTTGCTTCCCCCGTCCTGTAGGCGATGAAGGTGCTGTCCAAGAAGAAGCTGATGAGGCAGGCAGGTTTCCCACGTAAGTCCAGAGCCAGGGGCAGATGGTTAATCCAGCAGGGAGCACAGTCTCTGATATTGCTGTATTGGTACTTGGACACTTCCTACCAATACTAAATCCCATCTTGTCTTTGGTTGTCTCCTCTCCTTTTCTCACCTGTAACCCTCCTCCACCCCCATTCTCCTTCTGTCCTCCATCAGGGAGGCCTCCTCCTCGTGGAGCCAAAGCTGTCCCCGAGGGTCCCCCTCAGCTCAAAGGGCCCCTGGAGCGGGTCTATCAGGAGATTGCCATCCTGAAGAAGCTGGACCACCCCAATGTAGTGAAACTAGTGGAGGTGAGTCCAGTTAGAACCTATCCTTTTAGAGAGAGAGAGAGAGACAGAGAGAGAGAGAGAGAGATTTTTATAGGCAACCTATTTGAGCTAAGCCTATCGATTGCTCCACTTCTCTCCAAAGAGCAACTGAGGTGTGTTCCCAACTCGCTGTGGAGCGTGGCAGGAAGAAAGATGGAGATCAAGACGACAATTTCCATGAAGAACTATTTCCATTTACATTTGGGAATTCAGCTTGTAATAACTTTGGCCTGCACAAAGAAAACAGAGAGCCTCCAAATACCACAAAATTGCAGTTTTTGCAGTTTTTGTTGTGGCCTTTGTGAGGGCGTGTGTGTGTGCGTGTGTGTGCGTGTGTGTGTGTGTGTGTGTGTGTGTGTGTGCGTGCGTGTGTGTTACGTTGACACTGTATTGCGCAGATGTCACAGCTTAAAAATGAATTTATAGAGAGTGCAGATTGAAGGTGTATTTGTATTTACCACAAACTCTAAAAGGTGTGTGTGTGTGTGTGTGTGTGTGTGTGTGTGTGTGTGTGTGTGTGTGTGTGTGTGCGTGTGTATGTGTGTATGTGTGTTTGTGCCTGTGTGTGTGTTTTCCACTCATTTCACTTTCCCTCTGATTTGGTGCCAGGTTTTAGATGACCCCAGTGAGGACCATCTGTACATGGGTAAGTGTGGCCAGCTAGTCAACCTGACTGCACACACACACACACACACACACACACACACACACTACAACTGTTATGCATGAAAGAAGGTCACGTCAAAGTCATTTTAAAAAAGATCTATTTTCATGCAGCGCTAACCTTATCTGTGTTTCTCTCACAGTATTTGAGCTGGTCAAGCAAGGGTGAGTTAAGCCTCTTTTATGGGAATTGTGAAACTGGAATGAGCTCAATATCATTAGTAGTGATTGCTAATTGTGTGTGTGTGTGTGTGTGTGCGTGCGCGTGTGTGTGTTCATGTGCCCCGGTGTGTATCCAGGGCTGTGATGGAGGTGCCGACAGATAAACCGTTCAATGAGGACCAGGCTCGCTTTTACTTCCAGGACCTGCTCAGGGGAATCGAGTTCTGTGAGTCTGCCCGACGCCCTGTTATCCTCCCACCCAGCCTGTCACGGTGTTGTTGAGCACTGTGCACCGATGATGAGACGAGATATGTAACTTCCAAGTAGCAGTGTTTAACTTACATATCGTCGCTGTCGGGCGGAAACCTTCTATGTCCAAAACCGTAATTTTTCAGGAAATGGGGGAAAAAAACGAAATCGCCTCGTAAAGTTGTCACTGTTTACTTTCAGCTCAGCTGTTTTGCGGCACTTGCGGCACAATTCAAAATGGAGACGGGGTGGAGCTATGAGGTTTTGCCGACAGTGTGAGTTACGAGATTTAGTCACAAGCTTGTTTTAATACTTTTCATTGGTTAAAAATGTATGAAACCCACACACAGACGTAAAGAGTGACCAATAGCATTGATTTATAAAGAAAAAGAAAAATGACAATTTTTAAAAATATGGAGATACGAGGTTTCCGCCCGACAGCGACGATATGTGATTATAATACCTAATACCTGAACAATTACCTGACATTTCTTGATTTTATATTTTATAGTGTGTATACGTGCAAAAACCCAAGATAGGTAATAACCTTCATGACTCCAGTGCTATTCTTAATTTCATGCCAGCAATTATTTTCCATTTTTCATATCCCATATAGGAATAAAAGTCTTCACTGTCTACAGAAGTGTGAATGTCTAAACTGTAATAATAGAGATTGTGTGTCTCGATTGGACCAACCCTCGCCCGTAGTCTTAGTCCCGTCATTTTTGCCACGATCCCTTCATCTGTTCTGGTCCTGGCTGCAGCCGCCCACGAGGCTCGTTGCACACCGTGGCTCTCAGCTCTTATCTGGGAGAGGAGCGCTGAGGGACGGGGAGGGAGGAGCGCTGCACCGGGGACTCAAGCGGCTTTCCTTTTAACCCATTCTTTCCCTTTTGAGTAAGAAAGTACTTGAGGTGCCTTGATTTAAAAACGTCCAAATAGAGAAAGACCACACACACTGTTGTGGTTTGTTTTTCCACATCTTCAGCAAGAACAGTGGGTGCAATCTTTTCTGATTGAATGATGGAAATAATGTGGTGTCATGCTGATAGGAAATCCACCACACCGGCACCAAGCACAAGTTATTCTAATAAAGCCAATAATAATCCAATGAAGTAAAGTGTTGTTGTTATTATTAGTCTGTATATATATTTAAGGTTGATTGATTATTTGATTTAGATTGAAACAGAGGATGCCAGAGGATGTTAAGTCTACGTATGTCTTGCTGTTGAAACAGTGCATTACCAGAAGATCATCCACAGAGACATCAAGCCCTCCAACCTGCTGGTGGGAGAAGATGGACACATAAAGATCGCCGACTTTGGAGTCAGCAACCAGTTTGAGGGGGCAGACGCCCTCCTGACCAGCACGGTGGGAACGCCTGCCTTCCTCGCCCCCGAAACCCTCTCCGAGACCAGGAAGAACTTCTCTGGCAAGGTGACGGAGCAGATGGCTAGCTAGCGCCCTCTGCGGGTGGCTTTGAGAAATGCGAGGTCTTTCCTCTGAAATGGAGCTGTTTCCCTCGGGACCCATATTAATATTTCAATATATTAACACAAGATGTATCACACTTTTGTGGACTGCAGTGTATATGGTATATGGGCTACCTTACATTACAAGACCTCATGATTTAACAACATAACATAGCTTACCTCCTAATTTATCATGTAGGCTTTGGATGTTTGGGCCATGGGAGTGACGCTTTATTGTTTCGTCTTTGGAGTGGTGAGTCTACATCTTCCTAAAAAAACGGATACAATAAATATAATAATTTTGTATTTTTTTGTCCCTGAATGATAATCTGTATTTATCTTCCATTGAAAGTTCCTTCTTTCATTCACAGTGTCCATTTATGGACGAGCGCATCCTCAGTCTTCATCAGAAAATCAAGACTCTGCCTGTGGAGTTGCCACAGAAGTGAGTCCTCTTAACCATCCTATATTGAAATGATGCCCTTCAGGTGTTGACATGCGATTCACTTAAACAATTGCTTGTTGTTTTAAAATGATACGTGTAATATATGGTTTACTATCATTTTTTTATTTGAGGGATGTCAAATGAGCTAAAACAAGCTAACCTGTGGCTACGTATCCTGTCTCAACAGTGCTGACATATCAGAGGATCTCAAAGATTTGCTGCTGAAGATGCTGGACAAGAATCCAGAGAACAGAATATCTGTCCCACAGATTAAGGTAATCTACTAAACTAAACTAACTAAATGTCTCCTTATGTGAAACGCTGAAAAGCTGCAATCTGTGAAGTTCATAGCACCTACTGTTCAGAAGAGCCTCGGCTATTCAGGCAAAACACCATTCTGTTTTATCAGGCATAAATCCTTAACTCCTTCACTGTGTAAGAAAGAGAAAGAGCTCTCGTGTTCTCCTCATGCGGTCTAGGTGCACCCGTGGGTGACGAGGTACGGCGCCGAGCCCCTCCCTCCAGAGGACGACAACTGTTGTATGCTGATCGAGGTGACCGAGGAGGAGGTGGAGAACTCTGTTAAACACATCCCGAGTCTGGCTACCGTGGTGAGTCATTCACTTGTTCTTCACAGAAACCATTAAGCACATTAATCAACCTCTCTATACGATGAGAGTCGGGCCAAGGTCTGCTTTCTACTCTCTCCTGTTGGGAGTACACAAAAGATCAAAGATGGCTGCCTCTTATGAAACCCAAGAATCAGTTTTTACCCAAGTTGTAGGTTGGATGGAAAGTAATTTCTGTCTGTTTATAATCCATGTTATTTAGGGTGAAAGCGAACTGTTGGCTTGAGCACCGTTCTTGGATGTGCGTGCTACTATTCACTCTTCCTTTGCAGATCCTGGTGAGGACCATGCTGAGGAAGCGCTCCTTTGGGAACCCGTTTGACTGGGGCCGTCGAGAAGAGCGCAGCGCTCTGTCCGCCCCGGGGCAAACGCTAACGTAAGGACTCTCCACACGACACACAACTATCACTGCCACGCACATCAAGCTGCCAGGCTCCCTCATATTCTCATCAACTCAGTATGTCAAGTGATCTGTGAAGTAGACTCTTATTATCTCTCTCCCACCTCTCCTGCCCACCAGCAAAGGCAGAGCGGGAAATGTGAGATACTGCTACATTCATAGTAACCAAAGAAGGTAAAGACCTTTTTTAGGACTATGTCAACGCTTGCCTGCTGATCTCAGTGCTGTTTAAGTTACACAACAGGCATAGGCATGACGCTAGAAACTGTAGTTCCCACCATGGCTTTGGCTGTCAAGTATTCCTGCGCCTTTGTAAACCTGCAAAGCGATGCTTGGAAAAGCCATTTGAGGGGAACTGTGCTATGCTGCAGAGTCAACAGTAGCTGTGAAGTGGGGATTTGTTTACTTGTTGAACGCGACGTGGGGGTGCTCTTGGCCAAGGATGTGCTTTGTAGTGCCGAAATAGCCCTGTTGAGTATCAGGCATCACATTAAAGTGATTGAAGCTATTAATTAGATGGAGCCACATCTGACTCACATAAGCTACTTTGTATGATTGGAGCATAATCGTATTCTGAGCAGCACTCGATCTGTTGAAAAAAAACCAAACTTGAGTTACATCATTAGCCCGGGGCATCCATCTCTCTCTCTTGATAGGTTGCTACTTATTTCTTTGCATGCGGCGCCATAAATACTCTCCCCACACTTCCCAGGGACATGCAAGTGAATGGAAAAATGTTGGTGTCTCCCCGCCTGTCCTTAACGAACAGCTTGCTAGGCTCCCCTCGCTGTGCGCTGTCTTGCATCATGTTCAGTTCAGATGATTTAGTCTAAACTGGGCTTTACAGTAGCTCACTCTTTCCTCTCCACAGGGATATAGAATTGACAACAGGCACTAAGCAGCACTATAATGGACCTGTTACTCTTGTTCGTTACCTAGGAAACAGGCGAGCGGGGATGGCATGAGGAGTATGGACCTGCCCTATGTGGGTGAGGATGAGGCTCTTTCCTGATGCAGAGGGTTTCTGATGCACGCCGGTCTGCCTGCCTGCAACAACACAGCCCGACACCCTTTATTCACTTTTATATGGTCAACCTACCCCCCCCCCCCCCCCGAGGTGGCCCTGGGAGGTGGACAAGACTGGCTGGTGTGAAAGACATGGAACAACGGGAGTGTAAGGATCTAAGGCAACATCATTTTTAAGAGCTTTTATTCTGTTGTCTCCTCCTTCGTAGAAAGATTAAACAAGCTTTTTTTGTGAGGACTTGGTTTGAGGTTTCAGGACTAATAATAGGAAACATGGACTCCTTCCGAGGGGAGACTCCTCCTGGACCTCTGAGCCACCCTCACCTCTTTACCACAACCGACTCTCTCCTCCTCTATCCTGCATGCGTTTATAGTCCCAGCATGCTCTGTTCTCAGGCTTCAACTGTACAGTTGCGTGTTTTACTGTGGCCACTCGTGTTTCTCTCTCCTCTTCTTTACTTGACAGTGCCGTCACGTTTTACGGCAGGGGTGTAACGGGGCGTGGTGGTGGTGGGTTAATGGTGAGGGGATGGTCTCCTGGTCCCCACTATCACCCCGACGTTCTCCTCGGTAGAGCAGGTTTCTTGACCATGATTGTCTGGTCCACTCTGCTTCAGTGTGGCAGTGACCGGTTTTGTAATATATTTGAGAGGGACGGATCTGTACAGTTTACCGAAATGAAAAAGAGAAGTGAAAAAATGTTTACTTCATAGGATGCAGGTGTTCACTTTCCCAATGCAAACGTTGTATAAGCTATATTAAACATTTGCACGTCCATAGACCTTTTCTTGTTTTTGTAGTCTTACCACTGGCTCATTGCGAAGTCTCCCAGATACTACAACTAATTGAAAGCTTTAAAAACAGTTGATTTAGTGCAATGTGAACAATCATACACACCAAACCAGAGCAGAATTAGGATTTTCTTCTTTTGCAAAATTTGCGTTAAGCTTTTGGCGAGTCCTTTTTAAAGGTACTGTACAACAGGCGTCTGATTTTTAAAGTGCAACCACTCTAGCAGTGAAGTGACTGATCTACCAAATGGGGGTGAGAAAAAGAACCTGGGTTGGTGCAAAACTATTCTGTAGTCATTGTCTACAATCATTCGAATTACCTTGTTGACATCAGTTGAAATCATTTTCTACAGGAAGTCCCCGACGGTTTGGACAAACGCTTTTGTGAAGGTATAGAAAACTGAACAGAAGGAGTTGTAGTTGTTTCACTTGTCAAAGTGGATGTTTGTATGTATACTGAAAACAGAAAATGGTGACTATTGAACCTGAAATTGTTTTCGTTTTGTATTTTAAGACTATTTTGTATTTTAAGAATAACTATTACTGATGTTATTTTTAAGCAACGCATTTTCCGAACACCAAAAACTTAAATCAATTATGTATCGTTTTGTAAAGACTAGTAAGTAGTAGTAAAAAAGTAAAAAGACATCAAGACCTTTAAAGTATTTGTTCTTTAATTAAGTGTCTTTGTCAAACTAGAGCTGGCTACCGAAATACGTTTTGAGATGGAAGCAGAGTGCAGCTGCAGACCTTTTGTACAAATCTATGCATGACATATCTCTAGTAGTTGTCATCCAAATTTGGTCAGAAGCATCGGTCACTCTACAATTAGTTCTACTGAATTACAAAATACTTTGGATTTGTCATTTATTTATGTTGTTAATTTATTTTTACACGATCCCAAAGCAGTAAAGTCATAAGCATCGTTCTTATTTTATTCCGTTTGTCTTTTTTATTGTACCCTTTAATTTTTTTTAATACTCAACTATGTTAGCGTAAGGATAGCTAAAGTCACTTGAGCTGTTTGTAGTTAATTTAGGATAATGACACAACATTAATACAACAGGTAATGCTTCCACACTAACTATTTCAGCACCTAAGTGTTGAATGTATGACAAAGGGACATTGGAATTTTTTACATAACTTCTTGCATGTCACTCTGAATTGTATGTCGTGTGTTTTTTAAGACTAGTACTATGCATAAGAAATGTCTTTCTCTCTGTATGGTGCGATGGTATGCCCTGTCACATGATGTACACACACTGGCTGGGTGAGGAGCGCTGTATGTGGTGGACTATTTCTAATCTGTTTTCGCTCAGCCATCTTTTCCCCTGAATGATAAATGGAGTGCACTCTACAGTGGAGTACATCTTTGCAGAGCTACCGACACAACGTGTGGAAGTTCTTCTTCACGTTTCTGTTGCTTGGTGAGATTTCCATCTTGTGCATCTTCTGAGGGGCCCTATGAAGGACATTGGAATTTTGTTGGAAAACCCATTCATCATAACCCATGGTATTTTTAACACCCGTGATTTAGCCAGAAACTGTCTAGCAGAAAAGCCCTGATTTGTGATATACTATGAAAGGCTACCTCAGTTTAAGCAAAGATTTAGCATTTTGACACAACTTGTTATGGACTTTTGGTTTGAGCAAAGCAAGACATGTACCTCCCCTGTGGTGTGAAAATGATCCCCTCCATGACCAACATGGATAAACTGATGGACACATTGGATCTGAATGGGCGACAATGCAAGCCACAGAAAGCTGTATGATAACTGTATTTTATATCGTATTTAAACTTTTAGCTTGTTTCAGTATAGTCTTTGTCCATTCTTATTAGAAGGACCAGGCTAAGTGATTACCTTTATTGTTCACATGACTTCTGCATTCTGTAGAGTTAGTGTCATTTATTTTAGTAAGAGCTTTGGGGTCTCTTTCACCCAAATGCATGCCAACATATTGAACACATTGCATTGTCATAGCATGATGAGAAGTCCTTAACAGGAAAACAGGACCTCAAATTAATTACTATATACATATTGTATCTGGTTCATTATTTGAATAAAATATAATTGCCTTTCTGTAATGTTTATTTTCTGAATTTTATTATCAAAAAGGTTGGTGTCTTTCCTTATTGCTAACACGACCTTTTAGCTGGCTTGCAGTATCATTGCAATTACCGAAAATATCCACTAGAGTGCAGTGTAGCGCATAACGTCACTGAATTCTTTCCCCTCATCTTGTAGATGATATGGACAGCACAGATTTGCACACGCTACTTATTCTTCTAAATGCTTCACTTTATGCTATGGGCTACATTTTAACTTCATATTGAACAGAATCACTGGGGCATCTAGTTGGTTTGACATGTTTTACTTGTATAGCTAATTGTTCTGCATATTTGATGAATTGTGTGATGTTACAGCCTACAACAAAACACCGTTCAACAAAATAATCACATCAAAAGGATTTGTCTGTTGTTTTTACAAACGCTGAAATGCTTTGAGTCAACCCTTGACACTCCAAATTGAATTGAGATGCATCCAAATTCCTTTGAATGCCCTGCAACTTGATTTGAGTCCACCTGTGGACAATTCAATTCATTGGTGATTTAGTGCAGAAACTCCCAGGAAGTCCAAGAATTCAGGATTGTACAGAACTGTCTAGAATTCAGGCAGAATTGTGCAGAAGCATAGATCTGAGTAAGGGTATAAAACCAAGGGCACAAATTGGCGGGGGGGTCTAGACACATAATATATATTATAATAATACATAATATATAATATATATAATATTTCAATGCAAACGATGAAAATAAGAAAATATTTTAAAATTATGAATTGAAGTAAATACAACAATAAATGGATTAAACCTGAGAGTAAGACAGCAAAGTAATAAATAAAAACAATGATTTAAATACAGAGAAAAAAAACGACATAATTTATTTGTATCCATTTCATTAATTCTTCCAAATGCATTTATTTAACTATTTGTATTTGATGCTGGATTATCCTGTTTGCTGGCACACAGTGGACGTTTGAAGTACAGCACCGCCTTGCAGTCATAATTGCAGGGCTTTTGCGCCACAGCAGCTGTGTCACTTCAGCACAGCATGCAGCTGAAACCACAGGGAGGACTGGCAGACTTCAACCGGTCCGACTGAAACCACTGGGAAGACTGCGAGACTTCAACCGGTCCGTGTGAAATCACTGGGAGACTTCAACTGGTCCGACTGAAACCACTGGGAAGACTGCGAGACTTCAACTGGTCCGTGTGAAATCACTGGGAGACTTCAACTGGTCCGACTGAAACCACTGGGAAGACTGCGAGAGCTCAACTGGTCCGTGTGAAATCACTGGGAGACTTCAACTGGTCCTACTGAAACCACTGGGAAGACTGCGAGACTTCAACTGGTCCGAGTGAAATCACTGGGAGACTTTAACTGGTCCGACTGAAACCACTGGGAGACTTTAACTGGTCCGAGTGAAACCACTGGGAGGACTGGGAGACTTTAACTGGTCTGACTAAAACCACTGGCAAGACTGATAGAGAATTTTCACCCGTCTCTCCGGAGCTGAAAGCGAAGACGTACTTTGACTCGTGGTGTTAACATCGTAAGTAAGTATTTATTGTTTTACAGCTGATAGTTGTGGTATCGTGTCAGGGCAGCCTGGTGTTGAAGGGATAGTGTCATTATGATCCAGACCCTCCTCCCCCAATGAGTGTGTCTGTATTGTAACATTAAAAAGTAAAATTTAAAATGAGAGTGCATGACGAAAAATAAATGTACATGAATGTTGACACTGGTGCTGAGGCAACTTTCACATTGATACGGCGCATACTGACGCACGTGCTACAAACACAACAGGACCTGGTACAGTGCAAGACCATGAACTGTAGACTGTACTGTAGCGGGGAAATAATCTGAACAAAATAGATTTAAAATGCATTCATTACATTTAAAATATATATATAAGAATGTATTTATGTGTTTTATAGTTTTAAAGATGGCAAGATGTCTAATCGTACAACCCAGAACCATTAATCCTTGCAGTGTGTAAAATGCATATAACAAAAAAAATAATTTGCATTTCATCAGAACAGGCACTTCATGTTTTCATAGAGTCTTAAAAAGATCTTAATGTGTAAAATGATTAATATACATGATGGTACGGGTTAATTAGGTTATATTTCTATATTTATTTTATTTCGTAGTAGCAAGCGGAATTGATTAATTAAAAAATGTAAAGTTACTGTGGATGCACCACGTGGCCATGACCACCTGGTGTCTAGTGATTGATGATTCAACAAAATAACAAGAAATACTTGTTTCATTCAGGTTTCATCTGGCTTTTTCTTTGAATCCGCAAAGAGTCAAAGAGTAGGCTTTTTACACCACAGTTAACATGGAACTGTAGTTTTCACTGTAGTTTTTTTGCTTGTAGTTGTCCTCCATCTAAACACTCATTGACATTAGCATCATGATCTGGGGGGTTAGGTTGACCCTCATCTCCTGACAGTTTTGTACATTCAGGTGTTCAGTGTGTTTTTCAGAGCCCTTTAATCTTCCCTGTGTTTGTTTTGTAGTCCTATGTTCTCCTGTTCTGTCTTGTAGATCTGACGTACTGTTGGTTTCAATATGTTTTCTTAATTCTTCCTTGGAACTATCAGGTTTCAGGCAGCTATAAGGAACAGGCTCTTTCTTCCAATACATGGTCTTTCATGTTGTCTTTCCAGAGACACACATCGCCAGGATTGGATTACAAAGTATGACAACATGCTTCAGGTTTATGCACAAACTGCACACACGAAGACATGCACACACGAGGTCTGATAAAACACTATCACATTAACACAACCTGTAATTGTTTAAAGTAAAGTGTGTAGATTAAATACCTCAATAAATACCATTCTGATAGTATACTGTAATGGCTGTAGAGAAATGAAACCGCCGCTGAGAGAGATGTTTTATTTTATGTATTGCTTTTTATGTTTATTGTATGTGTCCCTGGGTACGATTTGCTACGAATTGTGCAGGATTGACTTACGGGAACAAACCAAACGGCACTTAACCAAAACAGGAAGAGAATCGCCTCATTCTGAGTTGATCTACTTGTTTGTATGTGAATAAATACACAGACGGCCCAGATGCTGTCCAGTCCCAGGGTGCCTAGCTAGCTCTGCAGCATCAAACTGTTGCTGTACTTGATGTTCCTACAGTCCTGGAATAATCAGGATAAAGACATCATTCCCCCAATGTATTGTCAAGATATTATATTGCTGGTAGGTTAGCGGTCTTTCAGTAGCCCGTTTGACTGACTGATCGACTTGCATCCTTACACAAATGTATTCCAGTTCCAAGCATGTGGAAGTGTTGAGTCGTTTTTTTGACAGTGATTTAAAACACTACCACTAAGGGACTCAAGGGGTCGCCAAAGTCATCAAATTTCAAATTCTACTGGTAGCAGCTCTAAATGAACAAAAGCAACACATTTTCAACCATTTGTGGGTAACTATGGGTAACTCCACCCATTCCCCAGCACTGTTAGCATATATTAAGAGCACAACTAGCTTGCAAATAATAATAGTAATAAAGTAACCCCATGGACGGGGAGGAAAGTGAGTTTTATAGGCCTATTGTGGTCATTTTGTGGGACAGTAAAAATCTCTCTTATTACACCTTTAAATATCCACAAAACCATATACAGTCATTAAAATGTGTGATATAATTAAAACATGAACCCACGTTTTTGTTTTATTGGTGCAACTGTAATTCTGGTTGCATTATTTGACTTGTTGATTGTGCCTTCTGAGTTTTCAAGCTAAATGAAAATCTAAAAACTTTGAGACCTACATGAATTTTTGTCCTTAATCTCAGGGTAATACGCATTTTTTTTTAAAATGTACACTATAAATGCATTTTCATTGTTTTCGAGGCGTCATACCACCTGACATTATAAGTTTAACCAACTTTTCTGCAACTCAAAAATGGCAAATTATCTGATATTTGTGGGAGATCACTTTATCACAGCATCACAAGGGTCCTATGGGGTCTTTTTTGAGATGTCCTTATGCTTACATGCTATTAGAAAGCCAAGTCATATTACATGAAATTTCTTTTTAAGTCTCTTGCATCACTTCATATTTGTAAAAGTAACATTTTTTTGGACGGATGTTTTTTGGGTAAAAGAATACTTTGGACGAAGGGCTACACATTTTGAGGTTTCCCAAACTAAAACAGTGATGGTGTCTTCATTATATCCTGCTGATAATGTCTTTCCTATCAGCCAGCTGCAGCCATGTAACATCCATTATTGAGGGATGGAAAATGTCTAGCCTTGAGGGTACTTGAACTGTACATTCAGCCAAAACATCCCTGGGAGTTGACCATCTTTAACTGTAGCTATCTGGTCTTGACCAATTCTGGTGTCAGTGTCAATGTAGCTGAGCTCTGTGGGCTCCTAGACGGTCAAAAGGCAGTGAAGACTGTGAATGGCCCAAAACAAAAAACCCCAAAACACTAAACTATGATGTTTCAAGACCGACAATATTCTAGAGAACCAAAGCCTGCAATGTATACCTAGCATCACACCAAGACCTGTAAGATCTGACCAAACCTCTGCGATTACAGCAAGAATCTACATGGACTTTCATTGGAGATACAGGCAATTGGCGTCTTGGTAACGTTGGTGTTATGTCTTTAATTTAGGTGTAATGTACATGTGGCGTTCATGTAGAGTTGACTTGTAAATGACGCCTGTGCTAGAGCTTTGCTACAAAAGATTAATCACGTACGTGTTCATGCATTTACACGTTAAAGGACATCACCACTGCCTTGTGAACATGGCGTAACCTCGAGCTCAGAAACATGAAAATCCAGCGCACGGATGCTGTAGCAGCCTGTCTACCAGTGTGCTCATCGTCTTTGATCCATTTTTGTTATGACTGTTCTCCTTAGTAATTATGAAAACAGATTTTAATACATCTGTAATCTGACGGCTGTTCCCTCTCTTTCTCACTCTGAATCACCTTCTGCTCTGTCACGCTCTTTCTCTCTCTCGTACATCATCTCCACTGCTCAGCCTCCGCCTCGCTTCTACTCCTCCCTCTCCACAACCTCCTACAAGTTTGATCTCTGACACCTTCCTCTTCATGTTAAGCTGCTTTCACTGAGAGAGACACAAGCAGAATGTAAAAGATTGAAACAGTCATCCGTTAACATGCTTTAACTTTAGTGAAATTGAAAACAAAAGCACTTTTCAAAGATTGTTTGTGTGGCGTTTTTGCCTTATTGAATTGGGGGAGAGAGAGAGGGCAGGATGACATGACAACAAAGTTCAGGACGTCACGGTTCCTCAACCAACTGAACCTCCACGACGCTCCGTGAACTCACCAACAGTTACTTGCTTAGTACTCACCTGTGTCAAGGTGGCTGTCAGGTTGTTTGATGCCTTGTTAGAATATCTGCTCACGATTGTGTTTTCATTGTTTGAACTCTTTCTGTGTCTCTCTTCAGCTGCAGACACTCACTTCTGCTGGTGTTGCCTGGATTGACACACCGTGGGCCTGTGCACCCTCATCCACCCTCTCAAGATGAACCCCAATAGCTTCAATTCAATAAGTAAGGTAACATACTCAAGAGAAGTGTTGGCAGATTCAAACATATAAATTTCATCAAATTCTTTTCCTCCCATGTTTATATCAGCAGTTAAATGAACACTAATGCTTGCAAGACAGCCCAGAGCTGAAATATTCACCACAATAGGTTTTACAACAATGCTGTTTCTGGCTCACATCAGTGGTATAGTCAAAGGTGGAGTAGGTGCTTGCTCAGAAAGGTAATGATTCATGTCTCTTGCTTTGATGCCAAGCTGCCATTTCCCTGATAGAAACCTTGATTGGTCCGTTGTTTTAAGAAGGAACGGGGTCCTGCAGTCTGATTGGCTAGGAGGTTCATTGGGGAACCCTTTCTTTAAGGAACTGGACTCTTTGTGTACATTTGTTTGTGCATTTGTGTGTAACAATTTTTGCAATACACAGTTCTCAGGGGAATTGCAGGTGTGCGCTCTTTTGGTCGAAAGTGACATGGTCACACCTTTGACCCTCTCTGGAGGATCATAAAATCACTAGCTCAAGGAATGATTATTAATAAGCTTTTTGCTCCTTTGTAAATTGACACGCTGCTTCCGATTACGCCCACTCAATAATATTAACCATATATTTTTACTTTTATGCCATCTCCATAAGGAGGTTTGTTTGTGGCAGCCGCTTACTCTGTTGAATGTATAGCTGAAAAAACGTGTGTAGGTCATCTGTGTGGTTTAGACCAGAACAAAGGGGAACAAGGGCTTCGATTCATGAGCGGGCTGAGCCACGCCAGTCAGCCCTTCAGTGCGTGGCACGAGGCTTGCACACCACGCCAGACCCGTGTCAACCCAGCTTGACCAGGCAAGGCTGGGATTACATGGTGCATAGCTGCATTATCAAGTCACTGGGTTTTGTGGGTAATTAATAATATTAATAATAAGAATAATAATAATAATAATAACAATAACAATAACAATAACAATAACAATAATAACAACAATAATAATAATAATAATAATATCAATAATAATAATAATAATAATAATAATAATAACAATAATAACCTATAAATTTAGTGTATTTCAGTATTTCAGCAACAAATTACTGTGGAAGCCAGAAACTCCTGCATTTTTTTTTTCATTCATTGATTATTGTGATTTCTACAAGAGTAGCTGTTCAGAGCAGATATACTACAGCTACTGTTAACATTGGTGCTAATAAGGTGTCACTGTCTGTTAGTATATTTCTCTTTGGCTGTTTAGACAAGCCTCACTACTTCTACATTGTACAATCCATAAAATCTGATCTGTCTAAACATTGCTGCTTGATTCATCATGAGACTTGAGACTTGACAGGTCTCTCACAATCAGATCTTTTTTGAGTAAATCTGTCAATCTAAATTTGAAGTTGCAGATGACGAAAAGGCAAAATGTACATTATTCTAGTGCTTCTGTTCTCACCTCACGTGGCTACAATTAAATTAAATTAAGTTAAATTAAATTTAATTTAACAAGAGTGAAATTAAATTAAATGTAAATAAAGTAAATGTAAACACAGAGACACACATGCAGGCCCACATCCTTATACATGCAACAGGTCCAACAGATGCAACTGGTGGCCCAGGGAGCTGATGAGGCTAGTCTAACAGGAAGTAATGTCATCAAGCTGGGTCACAGGGGCCACAGAACACACACACACACACACACACACACACACACACACACACACACACACACACACACACACACCAGGACATGGAGGAGAGATTTCCAGCGTTCCTCTCTGAATTATTAACACAGCAAAGCACAACACAGCACAGATCCTCTTACCAACGTCGATACGAGGCACACAGAGTCTCTCTCTCTGCCGAGTCATGATGGCCTCCATGTGCGGCCTACTTCGGAAACAATATTTGTTAACCTTGCACTGTCATATTGCACAGATTTGGATTTATTGCAGGGTGGCTGGTATCGCAAAATACTCAACAGTAATTAAAAAGTAATTAAAGACGTAAGTCAAACAAACAATAAATGTCATTGACATCTGTGGCTGCAGCATTGTGTTATGCTGTTGACAAGATTATTTATATTGCATATTTCACTAGCCATCATTCCTCACACAAAGCATGCATTGTTTCCCAATAGCCCCCTTCTGCCTCCGTCCTCCATCTCTCTCTCTCTCCATCCTTCATGCTGTTACACGATAAACAAGTGTTATGAAATCATCTGCTGGCCATTTGCTTGTGAACGCGCTCCACGGTTGTCGACCGGTGGGCGGCCCCTCCGCATGACCTACAAAGCTTGCACGCCAATTGTCCTGCACTTCACACCCGTCCTCCCTCCCTCCCTCCCTCCATCCATCCACTCATTCTCTTTCTCCTGTATCTGTACAAAATGTTGCAGGTAGACGTGTTTCCACAGCACGATATGATGTCCAAGAGGAGAGTCCAGTCAGTGGGTGCAAGTGTGCCTATGTGCTGTTTGTTTTTTGCACATGCTGACTGCAGCCTCACACACACACACACACACACAGACTCTCTCTCTGCCTCAGGTATGAAGTTGAGGCTGGCCTCTCTGCCCACTCCCCTGCGTGCCTGCAGCGCTTCAGTGGGTGAGAATATTTGGAGGGAAGCTGCACAGCTCCGTGCAAACCGCTGCCCCATACCAGAAAACGCAGACAACCACAACCAAACAGGCGAACAAGTAAAACAGGGAAACTCAAAACTTGGTCACTGAGCGGACAAGCTGGTTTTCAGAGGTGTGTGTGAGGTATGTGTGTGAATGCGTGAGATAACAAAAATGACCTCATCCTCATTCCTCATGAAAAAAATGTGACGCATCCGAGGTTTGAGGGTATCCATGTTCGTGTCACACACACAATAGGGGATGTATTACACAAGGGTCAGATGTCTTGCAAACATGATCTCTTCAAAGGGGCCGTAGGAGACACTCTCACTAGCGGGGCGGTTTGCTTTGTCTGATAAATATGATCCACTCTTGTCAAACTTGTGGTTTTTAGGGAAAGTGCAAGGACATCTGCCACTCACCGTCTCCGTCACACAGTATTTCAGACAGTTTCACCTTTTGTCCCTGACATGACGTCACAGTTGTCAGCTCCAGTGACAGTGTTGGATTATATTGTGGCACTAAGAGATAATTGAATTGAACACATGATTAGCTTGATTAATAACTTCCTAGACACCTTATTATACACTGTATGTGAAGCCCTGTTCTCCTCGTAGCATCTCTGTGTGTCTAAATGCCTAAATGTTGCCCAGAGTAAATGAGATGAAGTGTATTTACTGTCCAGTCATCCTCACATATTGTTGGAGGGAAACCGTGTTGCCCAGAGTAAGATGTTGCTGAAGCTGTCGTCCAGCTACACCAGATGTTTTTGGTGTTAAATTCAGGCCAGGATCTTTTTACTCATTTTATATTTACTCTTTATTTCATACAATATACGTTGATTTCTTCTTTTCCATGTAAACAAATGTTTTGTTGTGATGCTTGTGAATGTGAAGAAGAAAAGTTATGACAAGACAGGCCAACTCTATAGGCATCTCTCTCTCTCGCTCTCTCTCTCTCTCTCTCTCGCTCTCTCTCTCTCTCTCTCTCTCTCTCTCTCTCTCTCTCTCTCTCTCTCTCTCTCTCTCTATCAATATATATATCTCCCTTTCCCCTCATTCTCTTTCCCAAGTGTTCATGTAGCAAGGCGTTAGCCACAACTTATCATACTAGTCCCCCTGCTTGCCTTTACTCCACCTTCATGTTTACATCACTTGTTTTCATCGTCGGTAGATGGAGAGGTTACCAAACACTGTGGTTGTGTAACATGGGCATCCCCCCTGGCTCCACTTTGACAGTCTGTCAATAGGATCACCACTTATCTCCACCCTGTGTATTGCAGCAATGTGGTTTGTGCCACCAGCTATGTGGTAGAGATGTCGTAATGAAATAGTGTGGGGATTGGGTGTGGACCGGGAGAGTGGGATGATGAGAAATGTGATGAGAGAAACTGGCTGGCGTAGATTGAAAGAATCTGGTGAGAGAGAGCTTTAATGACGCCGTGACACAGAGACGCTAATCTGTCTGATGAGGGATGTCATCACGGCCACAATGAACACAGGATTTTGGATTTAGTGCAACATACGTACATTTGAGATGATTTTTTACAGCATCTTTGCTCCATTAGATATCACACAGAGCACAAGAGATGAGAGAGGATGACAGGCCTCTTAGCCACCAGGATGACCTGGCAAGAGTATTTTTAGCTCATCTCGTAGGCCTGCGCAATTACAGGAGGGGGGAAAAGTTGTGCATTAGAGAAAGTCCTTCATTCAGCTCCAACAGACCGGATCCCCCCGTAATTATGTAGAAAAAATAAGTATTGCAGTTGATATATTGAACCATATTTAGTCTGTGCAGAGAGAACAGACAGGAGAAATACTACTAAAGAAATGAGTAACAGTAGTAGTTGCTTTCAGGAAGCAGTAATAATACTAATACAAATTGTAACAATCTGCCTTTTTGTCAGTATTGTGCAGCCACAATGTCTCCAATATGTTAGGTGATCCGGTTCGTACGAAAGGCACATTGCACACAAGCATGTGTACACACACACACACACACACACACACACACACACACACACACAACCCTTTAAATAAACCCAGAGATTAGACGGTGAGCTCATGTGTGCTCCATGATCTCACCGTTCGCGGGTATCTCTGTGTCCCAGTCTGGCAGGTAAAAACTGTTTGTTTGTTGCACGTGAACGAAACCCAACCGGTGACCCGAACAGACTCAGGCTCATGTTGTTCAACGCTATTGTGACTGCCGTCTTTCCCCTGACATCAGACCCAGTTTGTACCACAGGTGTATCCGGGCCAGAGCGAAAAAAGGGACACAGGGGGGAATAATACTGCTTAGGGAGCGAAAAAAAAAACAAAGGTGGACATGGTGGAGATGAAGAAATGGAGAAGGGGGGGGGGGCGTGTGGCAGCTGGGAGGAGGCTTAACTTGGATCCAGGGGAGAGTTGAATCTACCTGAGGAAACTCTCCACCTGCCTACGTCTCTGTCTGCCACGGACCCCGGTGATGTGGCACCTTGTCACAGGGCGACATCGTGCTTCCCAGTGACGCTGAATTACACATTTTCTTTCATTTTTTCATTAAACAGAAAGTATAAGAGTCTCAGTCTGAGGTTTCTGGTCTCTGGGACTGTTCAAATTATAAACAAGGCATTGGAAAAAACGCAAAGATGCATCAGTTAAAATGTCAGGCATGTTCGTTGACATCATTTGTGTGAGAGTGAATGCCCCGTCACAGTATCAGCCGTTGCATTAACTCCCCCAACTTTACATCTAGGCCGACTTTTCCGTGCAAATTCCTCCCGGACGTGCAGCAGCAGCAGCAGCAGCACCGGGCGTATGAAAACTGGAACCTCTATGATGATGTAATGTTGTGTGTTCAGTGAAGGGGCCTCCTCCTCCTCCTCCTCCTCCTCCTCCTCCTCCTCCTCCTCCTCCTCCTCCTCCTCCTCCTCCTCCTCCTCCTCTTCTTCACGGACATGAAGACAAAGAATGTGTTTTGTATGTGAGGCCTTGTCCCGGGTCGTTTTCCCCCCCGGCTAGCAGGGAAGTGTGATACAGAGGGGGGAGACACACACACACACACACACACACACACACACACACACACACACACACACACACACACACTCTCCATTTGTGCTGGAACCCTTCCATGGCTGCCTGAGCTGTAAAGCTTGCCAATACATCGTTCGGTGAAGATGCATGTTTTGATTCCACTTTCTCGCTCAGGTGTGAAATTCTTGCTCGGAGCGTTAACCGATGTTTGCTTCTTTTTTTTTTTTTTCCTACTGTAAAGATATGACAAAATTGTTGGGAGGGGTGGAAATAATGTGAACCCCTTTCAAGATGTTGCTGAAATGAACTGAGAATCATTTTGTTGGTGCAAAATCTTTAGAAATCTTTGACTTCTGCGAGCAGGAAATGTTTGAGCCACCACTGAAACGTCAGCATAGACTCATACACTTTAATAGACCAATCAGGAAATGGACCAGAGTGTCATTGTGTCTTTTTCTTTGACAAAGTATTTTGACGCCTCTTGTGTGTTTTCGCTATACTTCCTCGTCTCAGCACAGAAACTCTTGTTAATTCCTTTAAGAACAGACACAACTCACATCTCAATAGTTTGTTTTCCTTCAGTTATCCAGCAAGACGGTTAAAGCCTGTTTACTGGTTGGCAAACGTTCAACTAGAGGCTCTAGAAGTGTGAAGTTGTGTTCTTACCTCCCACCAGTGAAGTTGCACAACATTAATTTTTATTACAAGGAACAGTGAGGAAGAATATGTGAACATGGTCCGACATATGGAGGACAGTATCTGGACACTGCAGAGACTCATGAATGAAAACCGAGATTTTTCTTTTTTTTGCGGAAACTGTCAAAATCTCCAATCTGGATTCATGCCACCGACCTCCCGTCTTAACTCTTAACCTGTGTGTGACTCTCCTCAGACAAACTGGTCAGCATGTGTGAAGTGGAGGTGAGCCCCGACCCCAGCAACATCAGCCTGACACCTCGACCCTCAGACCCCTACTGCCAGGTCAGAGTCGGGCACAAACTATTGCAAGTACAGCAATCTGGTAGTACTTCAATAGTTACGTTGGTTAGTTACTGTGTAAAAATAAATAGATTAAATACACTTTTAAAAAAAGGGTTTGGAATATTGTATTAGAGGAAAATTGCATTTTGATTGTAGGATTGTGAGAGTGTATTGGATCATTTTGGTTATGGGATGGATGTAAATTCTTTTCAAACTTCAGAAATTGGAATCAACTTTTCATCACTTTATATCCAATAAACTCTGCAGACAAAGTAACTAAAATAACCGAATAATCAGATTATTTTACTTGTAAATTAAATCCAGTAGATTACTCTTCCTGATTACCTACTTAAATCCGTGATCTGTAACGCCTCACATTTTGAAAGCATCCATCCCGACCCTGTGCTAGGTGGAGTGCTGGCAGAAGCTCCGCACCGCCGTCAGGAAGCTGGAGTTCTGGGAGGACTTCAGCGCCGAGCTGATAGGAAGCGGCTTCTTCTCCGAGGTCTACAAAGTACGTCAACTACTCAGATTGAAGGTTGCAGTGTGTGTGTGTGTGTGTGTGTGTGTGTGTCACATGTGCACATGCGTGACATAGACTCGGCGATGACAGACCGCTTCACCACCTTTTCGTGTCTCCTTGCATCAATTACACTGTCAAAGCTGCACGGATCAGCTCGGCTGCCAAACCAGGCCGGTAGTAAATATTTGGCAAACATCACATCAGCACAAGTGAAACAACCTGTATTTTACTCACCGCGTAACTCAACACACTGCGACTTTCCCATGCTCGGGGGGGAAAGCCAGGTTGTGTGCTTGTGTGCTTAAACGTGGCGCCTTCTCTTGAGCCCTTAACCACCTCTTATGGTAGGCGACACATCCCCGAGTAAATACTCTCCATACGCCCCCCTTTTTTGTGGACTGGTGTGACCTCAACAAACACACACACACACACACACACTATGTCAGTACCTCAAGTATTTTTCCATTCGGGGGCCAAACCAGGCCACAATCGAACAGCATCAAGCCAACGCGTGGTGTGTTTATTTCCTACCATTGTTTAGTTTGCAGTGAGCCGGAGCGCTGCAGGCCTACTGTTCAGGTACAGGTCTCAGACGATCAGATAGATGGACGTCCTGAAAAGGAAGCGATTAGAGGCGAGCAGTAAAGCGTGACGGCTCAGTCGAAGTTTCCCACCACCTGAGCCAAAAAAGATGCTTTTTGGCCGAGGTACACCACTGAGCTCGTATCGCCCCCGAGAGGATGCAAAAGGTTTAATGTTTAAAGTTTAATCACGTCAGGAAGTTGTAAGCTCGCCGCTCCAGTCTACACCCGTTTCTGTCTGATGTTGGTTCGACCTGGAAGTATGCATGCACAACTATGCTGCCTTTCAAAAAAAACGGTGCACCTCGAGGGGATCCCTCTTTTGGATTGGTTTTCTTAATTAGGCTTCCTCTCGTCTAAAGCGGTGGTTCTCAATCCAGTCCTCAGGGACCCCCTGTCCTGGAGGTTTTAGCTGCAGCTCTACTCAGACACACCTGAACCAATTAAGGTATCATGAAAACCTGAAGCCTCTACTTGGTTCTAGTTTGTTCTTAAGATAATATTTGCAAATATCCGCCGCTGTGTGATCATTCCACTTTTTCCAATCCACGTCTGGGTTCATCTCCTCTCTTCATTTCTTTTACAAATTGAACATCAGCCTCATAAGTTAACAGCAGCGGTATTGAGCAAAAGTCAATTTCGCATCCCTTACTGTCCAGATGACGCACAGCACAACCCGCAAGGTAATGGTGGTGAAGATGTACAAGACCGACGTGGACCAAGACAGCATCGTGGGAGAAATCAGCCTGCTGCAGAAACTCTCTCACCTCAACATCGTCAGGTGAGTGTTTGTGATAAATACGTGTCGTTTCATTGTAAATGCATCGCCAAAAAAACAGACATAAAACATGAACGTGCTTATTTCCACTGTACTTTTTATTCATCATAATAATTTACACCCCAACAGTGTGAGTCTTTTTGTTAATTTTTTTTTTTTTGTGTCTGAGATACGCATGAATTAAAATGATGTAAAAACATAGATGTGTAACACGGATGTGCTCATGGGCTGTTCCAGATATCTCGGAGTCTGTGTGAGAGATGACAAGCTGTATCCAATATTAGAGGTGAGATTGTCACGCCGTGTACTTCCTGCTGGCATTTGACTGAGAACGTTTGAGTATTAGTAATACACACAAAATGGCGTTCATACATGAATACGATCGTCATTTTTGGCCTCTATTGGAATGAATGTCAAGTCGATTTTGTTTTGCAGGTGTGTGTCTGCTGTTAGTTTCCCCTATTTTATGTTCTGCCACTATAATCTTGCTTAGTAAGGCGTGTTACAACATGGACACTGCTAAACACCGTCTCATATAATTTGTACCTTTTCTGCACGTTGGCGTTCACCGCTGCTAATATGAGTCACCGCTGTTTTGTGTCAGTACGTGAATGGAGGCTGCCTTGGAGACCTGCTGGCCAGGAAGGATGTGTCTCTGTCCTGGAGAGAGAAGGTGGAGCTGGCCTGTGATATCTGCAGAGGAATGACGTACCTGCACTACAAGAATATCTACCACAGGGACCTCAACACCAGGGTACAGTATAGCAGTGTGACACCGTGTCTTAGATCAGCCTTAAGGCCCGCCAGCATCCACTGAATGAGGTCAGGTATAGGTTTGCGTTGCGTGCAAAGCAACATGTGTAGGAGTCTGTCAAAAGGTTGGACTCTCCATTGACAGTATAGAATAACACTATCATGTTTTGCCCTTTATGTTACTGAACTTAAACCACACACAGTCTGGACAGGAACATCAGCCAGGCCAGAGCAATATCACGTCATCACAGCTCTTGATGCTCAGTTTAAATATCACGTGCTTTGCCTTTAACATAAGTGGACTACTGTGCTATACTTAGTGCATGAACAAATTTTGCTGTTTTATCTCAGCCGTAAACTACTTGTTTACCATACTTGTTACTTGTACCATAAACTAAACTAGTTGTTAGAATAAAGACCTCACATCACCAGACTGTTTCCTGAGGCATGTGGCAAGTAAAGCAGCTTTGGATGTTGAGTAATGTGCCCGTATTACCGCTAAGACTCAGGAAAAGCAGCATATGCAATATACTACACGCAGCGACATGCATGCATGCACGTACACACACACTGTTACACATCCCTCACTCACACGCATTGAGCCACTCAACTGAACCTTCCACACGATGTTAAGCTAGGTGGGTGGTGGGGGGGAAGGTTGCATTTTTCAATTCACACGTGTTGCATGTTTAGTTCACATGACAACTTCATGAAAGTATAGCCTTCTTTGAAGCGTAATTGCCTCTTTATTCACGCTCCTTTAGTTTGTTAAAAGCTTGTTTTTGCCAAGAGAGGGAGATTCCAGAGAGCATGCCTCGGATACCGCTGACACCATGTCTATTCCTGGCGATGTGAGGGTGAAGCTGCTGCCGTACCTCGTTTCTAACAGCCCTTCTCACAAGGAAGCACAAAGAATATTGTTTCATTTTATAAAGTGCTGCAAGAATGAGTCCTAAAACCAGGAAGTGAGTTTTTTCACGTCGGTTCCCTCGTCTCGAAGTGTATGGGTTTTTTTAATGGGTTTTTGGTTAGATGCCTGAAATAAGGTCTGATGTTAAGCTTAAGAGGTTTTTACGTTTTGTTCTACGACATAAAATAGTCAGTAAATACCCCACATAAATCAGTATATACCCCGCGAATTTTGAAGTTTTTACGTGTCTTAAAAAAGGCGGTTGCTAACAAGTGGCTAAATGAGACGACAGAGGTTGTCGGGGACGTTAAACGCCATCACTCCCAACACTGACGCTCATCTACTCATTGAGACGGCAATATTCAGATGTACGACGTCTGTGTTGTGTCTCAAGGTGACTGATACGACACCGCAAACCTCAGTGACGGTGTTTACTGGGTGTGAGAACGTGGGAATGTTTGTTTTTTTAGTTGGTAGAACATTGCTTTAAAGATGGCTTGTCAGAACAGAGAAAAAAACCTATCAATTAGTTCTCTAACATCTAGGTGTTTGTGACAGATGGGCAACACAAATACATTTAAAGACATGTAAAGTGAATATTTGTACATGCTCACAAACACCTACGATGCCCCGCCCACATCCGTCCTCTGCCCTCCGCCCTCCCTCATAAGTCCGTGATCCGTCATTACAGTCCTAAACAATTTGCCCTCCAGACCACATCAGTGTTGGGGTATTTAGCAGCGTGGTCGTTTTGAGCCTCCCATAGCTGTTATTACAGGCCGCTGTAAAAGGAACAACGCCCAGCTATTACTACAAACTCCTAACAGGAACGGGAAGATGGAAAGATCCTTAGAACGTTGTATTCAACATAACATGTCACATGTAGAGGAACTAAATGCATTTTTACACCGACTTGTCTGAAGTAGTACCATCTTGACATAGGAAGTTTCATTCATTACGTCAGAGCAGCAAAAACATTTTATTAAGCAGGTTTTGAAAGACACACTGCGTCTGTAGACAGGAACTGAACATGCTGTGTGGACTCAAATTACCGAGGGCAGCCCAGCATGGGTCCAGATCACCCCCCCCCCCCCCCCCCCCCCCCCCCTGTGTGTCACCAGGCCAGGTCACCTTGCAACCTCAGGTCAAGTCTACGACTTCCTTTCAGTCAACACTGCTAGGCCCAGGTAAACAAATAACACATCACCTGGTCTGGGGTGCCACAGTGGGTGGGGGGGGGGGGGGGGGACTGACCACCCAGGGCCCCAAGCTGAGGGTCTGGACTAAAATGCCTTTTGTGGTCCTCAAGTGTATATTTGTAGATATCTTATACTTTTATTTAATTTTTTTGTGTTTTTTTGTGTGTTTTTCCTGTGCTGACTAAAACAAAATTTGAAATGAAGATTTTGAACAGGGAACTGCTGGTTTAGCGCTATCAGGGTACCAAATCCAATCATTTCAATTAGGAATGTGTCCAACAATTGGATCAGTAAGTGAATGTGTGTGTGTGTGTGTGTGAGTTGTAGATGGGTAGACGTAGATGTTTGTCATAGATAGAATAATGGTGGTGTGGGGATGAGAAAGTGGAGGAGAGTCACCAGAGTCACCTCCCGTGGAGAGGACCCATAACTCCTAGCGACACCCCTGGTCACAACTCAATAATTTAAAGAGAAGATCTCACACTAGATAATGTGTCCGACAGTAGAAACCGATGCCAGAGCCTCTTTAACTCTTTATGGCCTCTGTGTGTGTGGTCGGCTTGTTTTTTTTACCTCCTGTACCTTTCAGTTAGTGGATGAAGTGATGTTTTATTGAGTTAAATTCAGTGTGTCTATCAATATGAAGAATAGAGTTTCTCCCTTCAGCCTCAGATAGTCCCACACATCTGTTTTTTTCTCATCTTGGGAGAATGAAGTGTCATGCTGACCTCTTGTGTTGATTTCGAGGCATGACAACATAATTCAACACAACCATACGGTATATGTTGCTTGTTGTTGTTTGCTCGTTTGTCATTTGGTTGTTTGTATGTGTGTGTGTTTTCAGAACTGCCTGGTCAGAGTGACGTCGTGGGGCCGGGAGGCGGTGGTGACAGACTTCGGCCTCTCTAAGGAGGTGGCGGTGGAGCTCTCCGACAGGAAGATGTCTCTGGTGGGATCAGCCTACTGGATGGCCCCGGAGATGATGCGAGGAGAAGCCTACGACCGCAAGGTATGACTATGGGTACACCGTCGCTGGTGCCATTTTGCATCCCCAGTTGAATTTAAACTGTTTAATTCTGTAAATTGCATCACCGGGATGCAACTGCAAAATGGACACAAATGGGGGGGTGGAAACAAAACAGGGTGCAGGCAGTGCAACTACACCCAAGACCATAATGCTAGGAGCTCAAAGTGGTCAGTTCAGCAAATTGTGCCTCCCACCCCTACATGGCATCATCAATATTAGGTTTTAGTAATGGAGGCCAGTAAGTCTTGCACTTGAGCTAATTGTGTCATAAGTGGAAAGGAAACTACTACTATTTAAGACACTACTTTTCATATGAGTCTGTACTTTATTTCAAATGTCAAATGTAGGAGTAACATGATAGTGAGCACAATACTAGTAAACATTTAGCCTTCACAGTAAAACATTCTAAACTTTGCATCCCATTACCTATTATTGTAGTTTTATCAATATGAGCTGGAACCATGAGTTGATCATTTTTTCTGTAAAATCATTTGCCAGAACTATCTGTTTTAGTTTATGGAAGAAGGTAGATAGGTAATCTTGAAGTAACTAGGTATATTGGTATCTAATTGTTTCAGTACTCATACTCAGACTGGAGTAAAACGTACCTGAAGTCTTAATTAATCATCTGATAATTGTATTCCCTGGGCTGTGGGACGTTCTCAGTGTAATAGTGGTCAACAGTATATCATTTGACTGCTTTACCCTGCAGGTGGATGTCTTCTCCTTTGGGATTGTTCTGTGTGAGATTCTGGGCCGCATCTCAGCAGATCCTGACATCCTACCCAGAACGCAGGTAAAGGCAACCATTAATCTCTCCTGACAGATGCTGGCGTTACAGCAACATCAGTCAGCAGGCCAGCATTAAAGTCACTGAGGCAGAAAAATAACTGCAAAGGAAGGAAAGTAGTCTGTGCAGTCTTAATGAAGATACAGTGCCTATAAAAAGTATTCAACCCCTTGATGCCTTTGTGTGCTTTGTGTTGCAAATGAGCCCAGTTCACATTTATTTGTGATTTGTTAGTCTACAATTTTTGCAATATACCTTTTTATTTATGTAGAGAGGAAATTCAACAATGAAAGTATAAAATTCCAATAACAGAAAAGTTTAGTTCACAAAAGTATTGACCCCCTTTACTCACGGGCTGTATCTTGTCACAGGCAAACAGCTTTCATAACATTATTAATTGTTTCATCTTTAGGTATTAGTAACATTTTGACTACATTTTCTCAGCTTGAGAATACTGGAGCACAGTGGGAAATAACTGTCAATCATGGATGGCATTTCAATGTAGTTCCTGTGGTTTAAAAAAACAAATTATCATCCTACCATCACTACGTATAAAAGTAAAATTGTCTTACATTGATAATGAAATGTTTTTGTTTAGTGAGTAATGTCACCTACAGTGAGAGAATATATTTGACAACATTGGAAATTTATTCTTTGACATAAACTTCTTGGCAGTCCCACCAGACTTTCGATTTCAAGGTTTTTTGTGTGTGATTATTAGAAGCAGAAATGACTTTGCAGCAGGTTTTATGGTACTGGAGAGATATAAAAAAAATAAGTGCCTCCCATTAAGAGTAATATACAGTATAATCACTTCCTGTGATAATAATCATAGGCCCCAGTGCATGTCACAGAAACTACTGGAAATACTTTAGCACATTTTCTGAAAAAGAAAAGGGAAATAATGTGCTCGTCTTTATAATTATACCTTCAATTGAATTCTGCACCAAATCGGTCCATTTGATTGGTTCATGATTATAAACCTGTATCATTTCATTCAGTGTGCCCATTCAGTAAACATAGTTTGTTGTTGTATGGGTTGATTGGACCATTTTATGTGAGAAAGTGCAAAGACTGTAGGGTGAAAATTACAACCATTCTTTAGATTTTATCATTTTCTGTGGAAAGATTGCAAAATAATTATCACAAATATTGCGTGGATTGGTTGAATTTCCATTAGTTATTGCAATTGCAAATTTCTGTCTTGAATTTCCATTCCACTTTTGTTAGAAGAGGATAGTTTCCATGTATTTTAGACCAGAAACCCCAATTAAAGGTGTTATGAGTAGCTCTCAGTGCTCTCAGGGAGTGAATACTTTTAATACACAGTACTGTCAGGCTTTAGCTGCTGATATCTCCTTTTTTAATCATGAGAAAAAAACTTTAGACAGTCACATTTTGTTCTGTGGCGTCACCTCTCCAAGGACCCTTTATGAATTAGTTATCTCTCCTATGAAACAAACTTTTGAGACTCTTTATGGCTGAGGAAATTATGCAGCACACTTTCCAGTTAATTTAATTTCCATACTTCTGCAACTGGAAGACATTCACCGTATGAGATGGTGCATAATGTGACGGTGAGCCGGCCTGGGAGTTGATAGGAACACGGCTATTAGTTCTTCTGTCTCATTTCTACGTAGACCGCCGGTGGTGTAGTCTTTGATTCCAATCCCAACCAACAACACACACACACACAGACTCACATATGACACACATCAGGGACAATGAGGGTTTGAATTTGACCATTTAGGTTTCAGCTAAATGAATTTTGTCGAATGTCGTTAGAACAGCGGAGAACGTGTCAGCTGAAGTGCGACGTTCTGCCTCTGACTTTCTATGATGTTGTTAGCAGAGTATCTTGAATTGAATGAAACACTGCAAGATACAGGGTTTGTAGATGACATACCGGGCAGATTTCTTCACACATTGGCCAACAAGAAAGTCTGAAAACCACTGCTAGTGCTAGTAGCCAGTCATGCTAGCTTCTCACCCGCTCTATCAAGACGTTACATTCTCAAACCTTTAAAGCCTAAAAATAGAGTTTGTTTCTTTCTCAGGACTACGGACTGGATGTGAAGGCGTTCGGTGAGATAGTTCAAGGCTGTCCGCGACACCTTGTCAAGCTGCCTGCTAAATGTTGCCTGGTGAGTAGAAGGAACTGGGAGAAGTGTGAGAGAGAAGGAGGGAGGAAGCTGCAATTTTATGAAATTAGATATTTAAGTAGTTTTATGTTTTATTTTTAAGTGTGTGCATGGCAGTTTCATTACAGCAACACTATGTTTGCCATATGGAAACCTTTGTAAAGAACTGGCATAAGTTATGAGCTGGTAAGTGTGAGAAAGTGTGGGCGGAAAAGATGGAAAAGCTGCATTTTTTGGGGCATCATATGTTGTTTTATTTTAACACCATAGTTAGCTAATACGCTCCTCACGAAAGGCTTCAATCTTCAAACTACATAGCAGCTTTGTAAACCTAACCCTAAAATCAGTTGCTGTACACTGCTCCTCTACCAGTATTGGAGCTCAGTGACGATGCGGTGGCTTACCTGTGCGTCTTGCGTTTCAGATGGATTCGTTCCGGAGACCGTCGTTCGCTGAGCTGCTGGATGAGCTGGAAGACATCGCCCAAACCCTGGCGACCCCTGACTCTGACTCCTCCGACTCTGACTCCTCCCCCACCAGCCGCCATCCTTCGCCACCGTGAACACGCGCAACAACGACGAAAAGGGGAGACAGCAACAGCCGCCTAACGGCTCAGAGGGAAACTTCTTCCACCTCAGACCTGTTCTTCAGGGCGTATCCACGGGTCAGACTGCAGCTCTTACCACTGTATATTCTTGTGTGTTTTTCAGACGAGAACTCGTGATGACAGGAAGTTCAGCGGAGTTCAGCAGTATATTTTCCGCGCTCTGTAATCTCAGTTCATGTGTGGGACTCATTAAAAATGAAACCAGATGCGACTGCAGACATCAGAAGTTGCAACCAAACCCCATTAGGAGCTCTCCAGTTAGCTCCCAAGCTGTTTCTGCTTTTGGCTGCCTTTAATTGTTTCTTTTTAAGTTGAAACCAAGATTTGCAGAACTGTAAATATTGAATGAGGATTGTAAATGTAGAAATATATATATATAATTGTTTTTTGGTGTTATTTCCACAGTTTGTTTCTCATTTAACATCTTTTATGTGGTGGTTTCCTTCCAGCAGCAGGTTCGTTTTTCATTGACACCTTTTTCATATTTGGCACAGATGTGACTTTTTCATATCTTTCTATGCAGAATGTTTTTTGTGTATTGATGGTAATGGCAACACTTACTTAGTGTAGAGTGACAAATATTCAGAGTGAAGGTAGCAGGATGAGGAAAGGGTTGCTGCTGCTGGACTGCATTGGGATTCTCTGAAGGGACAGATTTCACTTGAGCTGACGGTTGTTTAGTTGAAATATTTATGAAATGGAGTAAGTGTGTTACTGGGTGGGTGAGGACCAAACTATGCACTTTATTTCCCTTTCTCTCTCAACTCACTCTCCATCAACTCTCGCTCTTCCTCTCTTTCTCCCTAACTTTCTTTCTCCCTATCTCTCTTTCTCGCTTCCTCTCAGACACTCTTTCCTTCACTCTCAATTTTCTCTTTATTTTATTTTATTTTATTTTATTTATTTTATTTTATTTTATTTTATTAATGTTGAGGAATAAGGTTGTTCTCTCTTTCTGTCTCTCAGGATGTAAATATATAATGCTTGATTCCACTAAGGACGCTAACCTCAAGAAGAATTGTTGGTTTAATATGTGAAATACCTTCATCACCTTCATCATCAAGTAACTGTTTATAATAATAAAGTTATAATCTGTTCATAATATGTTTATATTTTTAAGACTGTTGAAAATGAGCTATTGTCAACTAGACTGTTGTTTACTTGTGAGACATTATTTTAGATTTGTATGAAAGCTTTTATTAAAGCGTTTTGTTTGTAATAAAATGGGCATACAAGATGGAAACTCGTTTTATTTTTCAGCCGTACCCACAGCCCAATAGTATTATCATGACATTATGTTACTTGTCATGTTTAGCAATATGAGGTTTACTTTCACTGGCTACGTTTACATGCACACAGTTATCCAGATATCGGCTCATATCGTGGTTAAGCTCTTATTCAGGAGGAAAAGTAAAACACTGAGTGTTGTAAAAATGAGTAATAAGGAAAGTAATATTATTACTTTTGAAATGAGTAACGTGTAAAGAAGAATATATAACATTTTTTGAGTAACAAGCCCAACACTGTTCGGGATACGTTGTTTAAATGCACCTTTAATAACCCACTCTTGAATGTTGCTCAATAAGCAGAATTTCTGGTTTGGCTAACAAAGTAAGATAGTTACTAATGAATGATGCAAAATCTTGATTTATATTTTTGGCTGCATAATAATATGATGATAGTCCACAGAAACCTGATCGGTCACATTGGTCACGACAACAGGTCAAAACAAAACCTTCATCAGACGGGGGTCTGCGGTTGAAAGCCGGTATCAGGGGGAACGTGACATGAAAACGCTTCTCTGTCTGAACTCCATGAACTGTAGGGTGACTCCAGGACTCCTCTTGAATCCAGGGGCGCCACAGTGGGGGGGAACAGGGGGAACTGACCACCCAGGAAAAGTGGAGGGGGGGCCCAGAGTCGCCTCCTGTGGAAAGGACCCATCATTCCTAGCTACGCCCCTGCTTGCATTTCACCAGGAATGGTACACTGTGCCACTTCCTCCATCGCCAAGCACCAATGACCTTGGTGGTGCTGAGGTGCAATATATTGTCGTGGCAAATGGCTGTACATTCCCTACAATAGATAAAAAAACAATAGAATTCATTGTCGGTGAATATGGAAATGGCATATTGAGGGGGTAAACAGCCATTGTCTGCCACAGCCGTAATTGCATCCATAGGTGTGGTAAAGTGGCAGCTGAGGGTCACTCCTGGTTTAGTATTCTCGTGAGGGCTCCCTGCCTCTCCCCACGCCGGCCAACGCGGCATTAGCATTCGGCGCATGGCCCCGTAGAGCCTCGCCAACTGCCTGCCTGCCTGCCTGCCTGCCTGCCTGCCTTTTTTTAAAATGTATTTAATTGAGGGAGCCCGGAGGAAGAGGATTTACAGCTCCGTCAACTGGCGTGCACAAAAGACTGATGGCAGCTGAAAGACGCTGTGGCGGTGTGGGCCACGTACAGTCGAGGCAATGTGGTGGTTTGGCGGCTTGTTAATTGATGAACACAGATCAGAAATACATTTGCAGAAGCCAGGGAGAGAGAGATGCAGTTACTAGCGATGGTAGTAAACTGCAATGTGGATATATATACTGGGGACCCGGAGAGCTAACAGCAATGTCATTAGAAGGACACATCGAGTGTGTATATGGACCGGAAAGCCCAGAGGTACGAGCGGAGGGAAGGCCCGGGGAAAGACGCTAAATATGGAGGGAACAACAAAGGTCAAAAGGGTTTGGTCTTGGATGTCGTCCTTGCCGAGTGCAAGTTTGCAAATCTGGGGCAAAAATTTTAAAAAAGATAGAAAAAAAGAAAAGGTTTCTATGATTGAGATCAGTGGAACAACTTAAATTGCTTTTTGCAATGTGCAGTTTTTAAAGCGCTGATTCTGAAATTTGGTGGAAGTACCATTTACAAAGAGACTGTTTGAAGTAAATGAGGAACATCAGGAAGCCCAAACCTATATTAGTGCAAAAAAAGTGCAAAAACAAAATAATACTACAAGCTGGAATGCAAATGGAGCTAGAGCATCATCCACATCAAGCCTCGAACATCAAAACAAAATCAAACTGCCAGCTTTGAAATCCAGTGACCTTATTGGTCAAGTCTCAGGGGCTGAAGCGTATCAGGCTCACCTCAAAACAACGTGATGTTTTCCACATGAGTTAGAGTGCAAATGCAGTTGAGAGGTCATTTCAGCTCTTGAACTGCCGTGTTATACCCCCTGCTGGGGACCCTAAAAAGCCCCACATCAGCAAAAGGGAAGTGCTGATTGTAAGAAGAATTGAGCCTTTCGCTTCTTAGCGCGGTTAATTGTTTACCTACCAGAGGCTGCCAGAAACGAGACGAGAAAATCAAGATGAAAAATACAAAAAAGGGCTTGCTCAGCATCCTGAGAACTGCATACTCGGACATACTTTTTTTTTAATGTACATACTTACTGACATACTTTTTTTTACCCCATGGTACCTTTTTCTTCTCTTAGCCTCGTTTTCCCTCCGCTCCATGTTTTCTCTCTACACTTTCTGTAGTCTTCTCATTTGCAGTAATGGGAACTTTTCAATTAGCAGAGCAGCGATAGTAAAGATGAAATTAGTCCCTGTGCTAAACCGGTGAAAGATTCAAAAAGTATCTGAATTATTAAAAAAAAAAACATCTTCAAGAAGAACTCAAAAGAGGCACTCGTCATAAAAATGTCACGTCGATTTTGCAGAAGGACTCTGACCAAGCAGCTCCTGAACAGAAGCCCCGGCGAAATCGAGCAGCAGGTATTTTATAACACCGTATATTACTGAGTCCGATCCTCCTTAAGTGCTCCGCAATGTAAGAGCACAATCTCTCTGTCAGACCGAGTTCGAAGTATAAAAGTGCTTCTGTCTTGCTTCTGCTGATCGCCGACAAAGAGAAATGTACACCTACGCAAAGCACGAAGTCACAAAAGCCTACACACACACACACACACACACACACACACACACACACACACACACACACACACACACACACACACACACACACACACACACACACACACACACACACACACATTTTCAACATCCCTCCCTACTGAATATCAAGTTTGGCTGAATCTGAGGTTGATTTTAAGACACTAATACACATTTGACTGTAACTTTTTAACTATTTTTGTTAGTCCAGTCGATGTAGCGGTAGCACATACCTTACAAAAAGTTTCCACCCTTGATTTGTACTTCTACCTCTGCATGACCAGACATAACCTATCACTGCCCAAATCAAATGAAACTACTGCAGTTGAGGTTAGGATATGATGCTCAAGTCTTTCATTTCCCTTACCACCTGTCCTGTTTCTTCTTGCAGTATCATTATCTTTGTCCACTGAAATGCTTTTGGACAGCCAGGCCGAGGCATTTAGAAATATTTGCTTGGATATCATCTTGATCCAAGAATTATCGTGACTACTTAAGGCTTTTTTCATTTTTGCAATGCATTGTGGTTTGACAATGTATGCTTTTTATAATAATATAGCTGAGCTTCTGCACCTCACCTCACACCTCCCAGCACCATTCAGGAGCTGATGTGGTGCTGGGAACGGTTTTAATGTCAAATCTAAGGTTTTAAACTAATTTCTATCAGTATATTTATAGATATGAAATTTGATCATAAGACCTTTCTGTAAATGAGCCCCCCAGCTACACTTCACCACGTGCAGGCCTTTGTCTGCTCCTGACTGTATACCCAGGAGAAAGGTCTGTTCCCTTCCCTGGCTTTCACCGTGCATTGATTTCTTGAAAGGTAGAATTCAGCTCCACATTTCCCCCCTAAGCCCAGATTGAACGGTCAACTTTTATAAATAAACTCGACATTTCTCGGCTGCCGAGCTCGATGACCGCCCACACATCTGTACAATCCTTTAAAATCAGAATCTCTCTATTTATCCTCCGGGACAAACGTGACGGATAACGTCTTCATCAGGGTAACATCCTCACTATTGCACTGAAGGTACAAGTATGTGGTAATTCCCTTTTATTGTAACACGCTTTATGGCAAGACTATGAACAATGACAGAAAAGATGAGGGACAGAGGTGATCATAGCAGCAGAGGTCGTCACATGGTAGACGTGTCACATGGTTGTACCACATCTTAGAGTGTTTGACTGGTGATCCACGGGTTATTCCTGTGATCTTTGTTTCCACTGCAGTAATCCGTCTTCAATCCCTGCTGCTAAGTGTTCTTATCGGCTCTGCATTGTGAAAAGTGTGAAGGGAGGTAAAATGAGATGACGTCCCTTTTGTTAGCACATATAATTAAAGGCATTTACCCTGGTCGAGTTTACATTGTAAGTATAGTGTAGGAAAATGACCCAATCGCCATCATTATATATGTCACAGCTATTAGAGTTACACAACTAGAGAACGATATTACACAACGCAATGGAACTTTTTAAGTCCTGAGTGAGGCAGAGAGGCGTGCTTAGTGCAGGCAGGCGTTACATTGGAGGAGAAAATCCTGCAAGTATTTTTCCAGCACGAAATAATGTGAACTTTGTCACAGAGATACAAAAAACCCAAACAATTTTATGTGTTTTATGTGACACAAATGCAGTCGCTGCTGGACAGAATTTATCCCCGGTACCACATTCATCAACATCAGACCAGACACCGCCTCTGCATGTGCTCTGCAGTTTTCTGAGGAGGTGCATTGCAGTGAGTCCTCTTTGACCTTGAGAACACCAGAAGGACAGCTTGGGGGGAAATGACGGCTGCCATCCTGCTGCTGCCTATCTTCCCAGGTTATTTATCGGCCCGATGCTCCAACGCTCACTACCATGAACTGCTGACGAAGACCTCCGAAGAGAAGGGGACAGGCTTAAGGTACGGGGTCTGTCTGAAATATCTTACTGTAACATGTGTAGATGTGATGAATGTGATGCAGTGATGAAGCGATTTTCTCCCTTCCCCATCCCCCCCCTTCTCTTTCTCTCACAACCTAATTTTTTTTCTCTTTCAGTCTTTTTCTGTCCGTCTCACTCTTTCACACACACACATGTTCACGTGCACACACACGCACACGTTCATGCGTTCTCGTTCACATTCTCTCACAGTGTCTTCATTATAAAGAAGAGAAGAGAGACAAAAGCAGAGGGAGATTTACAAGGGGAAATGTAGGTGGTGGGATGGGGATGGGGGGGGGGACTTTTAAGCCTTGAGACAATCGAGGCATGGATTGTGCTAAATTGCATGCAGCTGAATATTACTACAGTGTTCATGATGTTTTGCAAACTCTGTTTTGCACATCAAACCTCTGCTAACTAGATTGGGAGAGAGAAAAGGCAGCAGGGTGCATGGAGATTAGGCAGAGACGCATTTCTGGGACGGGGAGATAAGGAACCTGAAAACAGCGATGCTCAATAAAAGCTCCATCACTAGAAGGCCTTATCTGCATTCGTCTGCAGTAAGCTGGAGAAAAACAACACACGTCTTCTCAGAGTATAACCTGTTTTTGTCCACCTGTCTGTCTCTGAGCTTCCAGTTGTTCTCTGCTATTGAGGTGGAACAAGGCGTAAGTGTCAGATGGATGAATCGATAGCTCAGTGCACTGTTTCTTTTATTGTTTTACTGTTTCTATTTCAAAGCTCGTTGTAGGTCTTGTTTCTTTCCTTTTCATTTCAGTGTCTTCTATCCATCTGTTTCCATTCCTGTCAGTGTACACCATATAGACCACTTGGTACAGTGCTCACAGGCCGCAAGCCTTCAGTCAGTTGTAATAATTTGACCCTCAGCTGACCACAGGGCCCTTCGTTCCCCATCACTCATGACCCAGTGTGAGAGGCAGAGAGCAGCATGGGATAGGAGCAGTGGATCTACTCCAGCATGAGCTTGATGGTTGATCAAGCTCAAATTGTGGATACAGGCACACTTCAGTTCTCTATTTAGACAGAAACGTTTTACTGGAAAATATGCTTTTATTAGAAACTGAGTTTATATACGGTACAGTGTTCTCATACTGTTTCCCCCACTTCAACACAGTTTATGCCCTTAGCCAACAGTTACTACCAACGGAGATTTAATTAACTCATTTTTATTGTTTGTAACGACACAAACCTACCTACCTACACAACGACAAATCGGTGGAGTGCTTGAAAAAAAACAAAACCCAAAAAAACAATTATCACACTGCACACACTCCCTCATCCGTACGTCTCTGATGGCTCATAGTTTATCAACAGCGTTTGGATATTTTCCTGCAGTCAAAGAAAAACAAGCCTGAAGACGATGAAAAGAAAAGTATGTACATCTCCTAATAAATCTCCTCCTCTGTCAAACCAAGACTATTAAATACACAGATCATAACATTTTCTTCTCAACAAAGATCTTCGCCTTCCTGTGGCAATACAATCCACTAAAAAATAACATTGAATGAACCTTTAACAGTTAACAGTACTGGAGCAGGTGGTCTTTCCAAACCCTGACGGTTCTGATCGTTAGTTAACACACATGTAGGGGTTTGGACCCCAGAACCTTGTGCATCCTAAGACACATCGTTTGTCATAGTTACACTCAAATGAACTTCACAACAGTTATGCAAGCCCAGTGGAAAGGAGGCGGGGCCCGATCAGTTTCATCTCCAGTGATCTAGTACAGAGAGAAGTGATGAGCCAAGAGTTATGTCCCTCTATTCGTCGGGATAACTGGGAAGGAGAAAGTCATTATAGAGACAGATGGACTGAAATTTTTTTTTTTTTTTCTTGAAGTACCTATAAAACTACGTTTCTGCCACAATGGTTCAAGAGTTTCAAACAGGTGACATCATTAGTGGACTCTTTTCATAGAGTGGCTTTGCCCTTCATGCTGCTTTACAAACGTTTTCATTAAACAAAAGGTCAGATCCAGAGCTACAGTTCCTGCTCTACCTTAAACTCACTGTGTGCTCTTTTCCACGGGATTAATTGATGGAGGAGAATCATCTCCAACAGAGAAATACACGATGCCCTTCAACATGTTTTTCATTTAGGATTTTCCATAAATGTCAAAAAAAAAAAGACGAAAAGGTGAAAAGGACACGGATTGACTGAGACAAAAAGACACGTCAGCATCTTTAATTAGTTTTCCTGTGAAATGCTTTTTTGGTGAAGAAGAGGATGAGCGGGAAGAAGAAGAAGAAGAAGGAGAAGGAGAAGGAGAAGGAGAAGGAGAAGAGGGAGAAGAAGAAGAAAGTTGGTCTCTCCTGAGTCATGCTCATCACATCAGGGTTTGGGTCAATTCACTTTAAACCCAATTAAGTAAAGTGTATTCGAAAGTACAATTCCCTTAGTACTGACGGAGCACTCATTGCCAGACATGTTCAATGACCTGATATGAAAATCTGTTCTATAGCAAAAAATGTACAATTTCCTATTTCAAAGAAAAACACTTGGAATTGACCCCATTACTGTTTCTGATCTGAAAATGATGTCAGGGTAAGGTTCAGAAAAATAATCCATTGGACTGACAGCTTTGCAGTGCAACACGTTTGGGGAGAATCGGCTTAATATGCCAACACAGCAGGTTACACAACTGTTGAGTTGTACAGCTGCAGTGAAAACAGCTTCAGTGTGACTCAGACTCAGTAACTGTCTGTGCCAGACAAAGTGTAGGCCAGTAGGCGAGGGCGAGGGCACACAGACAACTGGAGCACAGCTGTATCACTGCCTCCACTGCTACAGGAACACAGACAGACAATATCAACACAGCCACACAAAAAGATGAGCAATGGAAAAGCATTGATCTTATACAGACATAGAATACCTTGGCTTGAAGAGCATATGCTCAGTGTGTGTGTGTGTGTGTGTGTGAATGAATGTTTCATGAATGTTTATGACTGTTGTCATTAAGTGTCATTCGGTAAAGACATCTCAAACAATGTCAACTTTGCATTAACAATGACATAATTTACCGAATGACACTTAATGACAACAGTCATAAACATTCATGAAGCCGTTAGGGTTAGGGTTATGGTCATGACAGGTGTCATGTCATGGTTATGACAGTGTCATGACAGTCTTATGCACACCCCTTCAAATAAAGTGTTAGCCATGATTGTTGTTCTGCAGTAAGCTCAGCAGCTACTCTTTTAATCTCCAGATAACCATCCTTGAGCTGTTTGAGACAGGTACACTCAAGTAGTGTAAAGGTCTCAGACACACACACACACACACACACACACACACACACACACGCACACACACACACACACACACACACACACGCACACACACCCTCTCAGTGCATAATTCTGGCCCATAACTAGACACCTGGACGGGGCAGCAGATGGCTCTGCTTAATAGCTTAAACTCCTGGCAGATCAGTTGAATTGGTAGTGCTCCTGTTTGTGGGACTGGATCGCAGCCCAGTGGAGTGAGAGGTGAGAGGCCAGGAGTGTCTGGCAGATCACAGGAGCCAACACTGGTAACGGGGGCCAGCTAAGTGGCCTCGCCTCTGAAGCAGAGAGCAGGAGGGATCAGCAGGGGAACTGTAACGGTACAGGGGCTGGGGCTGTTGGCTATTACATCCGTCTTGACATCGTGAGAGAGAGAGAGAGAGAGAGAGAGAGAGAGAGAGAGAGAGAGAGAAAGAGAGAGAGAGAGAGAGAGAGAGAGAGAGAGAGAGAGAGAGAGAGAGAGAGAGAGAGAGAGAGAGAGAGAGAGAGGTGATAAACAGTTGTTGAGCTTAACAGAAGACCACAAACAGAAAACACAACTATTACACACCTGCATGTACTATATGCAAGAATAGCAGAGACACACACACACACGCACACGCACACGCACACACACACACACACACACACTCACACTATCAGCATTCTACACATTTTCCTTTTTTTTTTCTCTTTTTTTTTTAACCAAAACGTGAAGCTCAACTCGTCAAATCGAAGATGGAGAGATGATACATTCATCCCAAGCGATGGCGATGAAGATTACAATATCTGATAGAAGAGACCCGATAAAACAGATTGATTACTTCATGGCTAAAACCTGAGTTATTCAAAAGTATTTCCATATGAAAACTGCACAACGACACACACATCAAAAATAAACGCTGCATGGTTATTCTCTTCTGGAGCGTTACCGGCATGACTAAAGCTATGCTATATACTCATGTGATATATATACGTATACATCTAGACACGGATTTATATTGATGCATATCTCCTGGGTCTGACGTCCTCCGTGAGGTCCGGTCGAAAACATAGAGCGACGTTATGACGGCGTGAGGTCTCTGAAGCACACCGGCCTCAAAAAGGATGTCCTTGCAACAGAGACGCGACAAAAAATAGTTTGTTTGTTCTTTTCTTTTACATTATTTCACTCTCATTTTGCTTCCAAGCTCAAGAGGCAGAGAGAGTTAGTTGTATAATGTTTATAAACTCTTTCTCTCTGCTGTCGTGTCTTCCTTTACTTTTTGACCTTTGACCCTTTGCGCTGGAAATGAGGAGGAGTAGAAATAAATAATGTGGGAGGCACAGCATGATATAATTTGCTGTCAGCTCCCTTGTTGTTGTCCTCCTTCTCCTTCTCTACTCTATCCATCCCACGCTCCTCCTTCTCGTCCTCCTATCCCCCATCCTCCTCTCCTAGTCCTCTCCGGGATGAAAGCAGGTATGATTGGTCTTTACATTGGGGGGGGGGCGGGGGGGGGGGATTGGTTGAGTCGGTACAGCTGAGCAATGTTCATTCGATCCGGTGGAGGAAGGCTCCTTGGGCTGTGCTGCACCGCTAGCCCGACTCCCCCGTCACAACAGGTCCTCATAGTCCAAGAGTTTGGAGTGCTGGCGCGTCTTCCAAAGTCGGTAGAGGCGGAAGTCGAAGTACTTCTCAATCATTTCTTTGCCTGAGTTCGTGAATGAGAGAGGAAAAGGTTTGAATCATGAATCAAAATCACTTCATTCGCCCACTGGTGTGTGCAGACGTGTCAACAAACTTGCTTACCCAGCATGCATTTGACGGACGGCGAAGTTCAAGGTAAACCCAAACCAGCTCAAAATATTCACAACATGATGATTATTGCATGGCAAGCTGGAAAGTGTTTTGAACTGATATCACAAAGATGTTCAGTTCCCGATTTCACTACCTGATGCACGGTCGTCTCAACCTCGTCCTATCAACAACTACTCAAAATATTTGCTGGGTAGTGGAGAGGAAATTCAGATCTTATAGTTCTACTGGTTCTTTACGTTGATGAATATACTCATGACATGTACTATTCAGAGCTTAAAGGGTAATACCGTGATTTTTCAACCTGGCCTCTATATCCACAAAATCGCTTATCATACCTTTAAGTAGATCCCAAAAGTTTCGGAGGATTCACTCGTTGCAAGAAGAGGATCGTGTAAACAACCTGTCCTCTTCCTGCAACGAGTGAACGTTTTCTCTACAGATGGTTGCCTGAGTGTGCAGGATTGGCGGAAATGCTTCCTGCCCATTTATTTGCCCCGGTGTCTCACTCAGGAGGAGGAGGAGGAGGAGCAGAACCATTGAGCTTCTTCAGCAGCAACAAGAGGAACATCATCTGTCTTGATTAAGTAGGAGATTTGAGAATTTGGTTTCATTTGAGGCGGGTAGCAGGTGGGTTGAAAAGCCTGGGTCCATCAAGCCCTGCAGCTTTTGTGATGCTTTGCTGTAAATGAAGGTTTTCTCCTCTGTTGTGGGTGTGGACAAGGGGGCATTTAACACCCAAATAAGAAAAGATGTGCATGTGTGCTTCAGTAAGTGGACATATGGATTTGTCTGCGTCACGTATCACATCACGTATGCATGTTTGCATGCTTTTTGCGTGTGTGTGTGTGTGTGTGTTTTTATCTGTGTGTTTATTTCGACCCACCCTGTGCAGACAGCTCCAGTGGCGACTCGAACTCGACAGAATAAGGCCTCATCAGATTCTTCAGTTTCTGGAACAGCTGTTGGACGGAGATAACAACACACACACCAATTAATCCTGCTGCACACGACCGACACACACACACACACACACACACACACACACACACACACACACACACACACACACACACACACACACACACACACACACACACACACACACACACACACACACACACACACACACACACACACACACACACACACACACACACACACACACACACACACACACACACACACACCTATTCCTGCCACTGAGAGATTCATATTCTGGCCAGGTAACAAAACTGGACAGAAATTAGATGAGAGGATGAGGTTTGCAAAGTCATTCAGTTTGCCGACTCCTCTTCCTCTTCCTCTTCCTCCCCCCTCTCAGTCTTTTCACAGTACATTAGCTTCTCACAGATTCACAGGAGGAGGATCCCAACCCTTTCACATCCCGCCGCAAGAGTCCCGAGCTCAGGAAATGAAAAAAGAAAAAGCCATGAGCTGAATGAATGAAGAATGAGCTGGGCGCGCTCGCTGACAGCTCACATTTGTAGGACTGTGAGATTTTTTCTTTTATTGAGGCGAGTGTAATTTATGTGTTTTTTTCCAGGGATCAGTAATGACTTTTCACCTTCTGCCAATTCACTTGGTTTTGTCACTGATCTTCTCCATTACAATAGTTGTAATTTTGGATATGTTGCACAGGCACTAAAATCAACAGGCAGAACTGTCGAAACACAGTAAATGCTCAGTTCTTAGTATGCGAGTCCATCGTGTCACATACACATAGCTGTAAAATAGAGGACCGATTGGTTTCTCAATATGTGGTAAAATGCTTCCCTTTACCATGATACCAAGCTACACGGGTTATTAAGTTTTCTGGTGTGTAGTATGGTGGTATGTTCTGTGAGTGATATTACTCTATTATATTTCACATTCTTCAGCATGAACACCTCCTATCAGCTCTTCAGCAGCTAACAATATCTGTAGTGATGTCACTTGCTTTTATTTTTCGAAAATTCATTAACAACAGTAATGTGACCCAGAACATATTATTTACTATCCATGGTAATTTTCAAAACTTTCTATTTTACATCTTTTTTGCAGTTATTTATAATTGATTGTTTGTGCAGGGTAATGACTTGAAGCTTTGAATTACGTTGAAGCTTTATTTTTATTTGCTTTATGCTGCCTGGAGTGCACAATGTGCAGAAGGGGTTTGGGGACAAAGTTTGAAGACAAATTTGCACTGAGCCAGAGTGAACAGTACTAGCAATAGGCTGGCAGCTTGTAAAACTTGTATCCCTCCAACTGGTTTCTGTTTTTGTCTTTAAATTCAAGCACAAGAAAAATGGAAAATGCATGTAAATGTCAACTCGGCATCTTGGGATCATCAAACCAGTAAAACAACACATTTTAAAATCTAAGAAACTGATTAGTCTCATGGGTTTTAAAGAGCAAAGCGACCGGTTTTAAGTCCTGGAAAGATGAGTTTTTGAATTCAATGTTTCTCCAGGACACCACTGGCATGTGTACATCTGACTTTAGGGGTGTATGATATCTTTGAACCACACTGTCAGTCAACCACAGAGAGCTCCGCTTTATGTAACCAAGCACTTTGGCAGACAGGATTGGAACAGACACAGTTAGGTCAGACATGCCCCTCTGGGTGTTAGTGTGTTTGTGTGTTTGTCTTTGTGAGTGTGCACGCGTCTGTGCGTGTGTGTGTGTGTGTGTGCGCACGCGTGTGTGTGGGTGGGTCGTAAGTGGAAAAAGGTGTAGCGTCATATCCCCTGTTATAGCCACTTGGCCTCTGTGCACCTCTGCTATATCAAGAAACATTACTCAGAATGAGATAATAGGTACACAGATAGGAAATGGGAGAGAGACAGAGAGAGAGAGAGCGAGAGAGAGAGAGAGAGAGAGAGCGAGAGAGAGAGAGAGAGAGAGAGAGAGAGAGAGAGAGAGAGATTTAGGCAGGAGGTTAAGAAGATGATTATCAGATAAACAGAGACAGAGATCATACATGTGTACATGAAATGGATGGGGAGGGACAGAAAGAAAAGACAGAGACAAAGAGAGAAAACTGGGAAAACAGGAGGATGAGGTAGTGATTATTGGTATATGAAGAGAGAGAGGACCACACATCCTATATTATCAGTGCAGTGCAGTAATATTATCACTTCCTTAGTAATGAGTAGTGTAACAAATCACTATTACTACTTTTGAAATGAGTAACGGGTCATATAGTGGTGGCCAAAATTGATTAGAACACCTGACAGATCTGAAAATATTGACCTTTTCCTGCCTCCAAAACATGATTTCATTTCATAATGTTCATGAAACATGCAGATGGTTGCTCTGAGCACAACAAATATCAGATGAAGTGAGTCCTACTGTTTTTATCCACTTTTAACTTTAATATTTGGTATGTCACCTTTTGCAGCAATTCAAAAGAATCACACAGCTGTGTCCTAAGACTCTTGCATCACCATCAATTTAACCACCATCACACCTGACAATGATTACACAAGTAATTTGGCTTCTTCTGTGAAGGAACATGATTGTGTGACATTGACAGTGAAATAGGCCTAGCTTGTTTTTTGTAAGGAAAATGAGGTAAATCTCCTTATGATGGCTCTATTCTATGGTTTATAGAGCATAATGATGACTTTGTATATATTTCATTCGTTTTATGGGTATTTTAATGGCCAATTGAACAAAAACAACTGAAACCTCTTAAATGTATGCCAAGTGTTCTAATAATTTTGTACTGAAAATGAACATGTTCATTCATTAAAGCTTAAAATATCAGAGAAGCATTTTGCATCAGTCAGTAAATCCCACATGATACACCATGTTTGATACACCATGTTTGCTCTTAGCCGTGACATGAATGTGTTTTGTATGCATATATAAAGCTGACGCATATTGCTATTGTTCCAGCATCACTATCCTCTGTATATGTTTTTCTGTGTGCATGCTTGCAGGTGCATGTGTCTTTGTCCTTGTGTGCATGCTTGCGTATGCATCTACGTGTGAGTACATATTGAAGGCAGAGACTGATGCAAATGCTGTTATTTTCTTGTCACAACACTGAATATTATCATGTCATCCACCGAGGAAAAAACACATTTCCAATAATTATAACAAACAACATCTTATCGAAGGAAATCCTCTGCTCAGCTTCCTCTGTGGGTTGAGGCAGGCCTGCAGTTGTTTTGTGGTGATAATTACTATACTAATACTATACAAAATACTAATTACTATAATTACTGACAATGTTAATCCCTAATTAATCTCATCTGTCGGTAAAATATATGACATTCCCAGCAAAAATCTAATGATAGTGGAGCAAAACTGTGTAGCATTCAAACAATGTGATAGCATGAGGAACCTGTAATGTTCTTGCCAAAGATGACGTTACCAAGATGAGCAAAAGTACCAGCTTGTGACTGATGGCAACTGTTTTTAGTGATCAAGACGAGCTTTTCTGTTTTCAGTCCTGCACGATGAAAACCTAGAACTGGGGTAAGGGAATCAATGAGCTAATGGGAGTGTGTGTTTGTGCATAGTGTGTGTACATGTGTCTGTGTGTGTGTATACCTTCTCTCCATTGGGGTTGCCCAGGACATAGCATCCCATTATGTGGATAAGGTTGGGTTCTGGGTTGACTTTACTCATGAAGCGACTGAGCCTCCTCCAGAACCTGAAAGACATCAGTGATGGTGTTTCAATAACAACATACCTTTTTTTAAAGCCCTTAGAGAAATTATCTTTCCACTTGCCCCCTTCCAGGAAGGTCAGAGTGCAGCGTCAGCTACAGATCAGCATTTCTGTAGCTAGCAGGGAATCACATGAACCTGGAGGCTCTGGTTGAAGGATAGTTTCTGTAAACACTAGGCCACCCTGCCGACCAGCTAAAGCAGAGTTCCTCTCAATATGATATTCCTCATCCACTATGTCTCAGGATCACATCCAAAGACTAATCAAGATGTACAACCTGCTGCTGCTCCAGTATAGCTTGATAACCAATTTGAACCACAAATGTACCAATAACCAAAGAAACTGTTACTGGTTGTTCTCAGTCACCTGTTCCATCTTTATAATGCGTCCTCAGTGAAGATGTGCATGGTCGTGGTATCATATATCATATATCAGGGCTGGAAGGCTCACAGTAGTGAATACTCACAGAGTTGAACTGTCCCAGGACAACATTTAAGCAAAGAAATCGCTGTGATAACTCACTGGCTCATGTCCTCCTCCTTCTCCACCTTAGCGAAGGTTGCCACTTTATTCTTCAGTAGGTACAGATGACCCGGGCCTCCCTATGTGAGACACACACACACACACACACACCCATGAGAACGACACACAGATGACTACTCTCGCAACTGCTAATTTGCCTCTTCTTAATTAAGAGATTGGCGTCCCAAAGGGAGTTACATTAATCACTCTGATTACTAGCAAGGTAATCAGGGAATCCTCTACTGCAATGCACTATGGGATACATAGCCCTCTTATGTTGTATTACATCAACACACACAAACCAAAACACACATTTATGCTCCCAGTCTCTCTCTCCATCCACTTGGTTCTACTTCATTTCCACTGCTTAGATTAGATGCTCTTATTTGCAGAAACTAAATATATTAGAAGCACCCTTTTCTTTATATGAGTTTCTATTGTACAAGCCTCTTCATTAATATCAGGCATTACATTACGTTACAGTGATTTAGCAGACGCTTTTATCCAAAGCGACTTAATAAGTGCATTCAACATAGGTAGGCAAGTGCATGTAGTGCAGTATGTGATTTGGGTTAACCAGTAAAATCTACAAACCTACAAAGAATCCAAAATCTTCAAGACATGACCCAAATGTTACTGCTGCGATTTCTCGTTCCTCACATTGTTCTACTTTTCCCTTCTTTCTCTTTTTCTCCTTCGTGCTCCTCACCTGACAGAATATGAGCATCCTCCAAAACTTGCTGCCTCTCCTGTAAGCCGTGAGTTTCTTCTCTATCTCTTCTGTGGAAAGAGGAAAAGGATAGAAGTGATGAGAATGACAGACAGACGGAGAGAGAGGGAACAAGAGATAGACAGGAATGAGAAAGGAGGTAGGAAGTGAAATTAGAAGGCGGGGGGGAGAAACAGACAGTGAAGAAAAAGGAAATCTCTGGAGGGCAGGTACATGTGGAATGGCAGACACACTAATAGTAACAGAAGCAGCGAGTTCTAGTTCAAATCTAATTGGACAGCATGAGGTGTCTCGAGGCAATCTAAGAGATATTAGCAGGCAATGAAATGGAAAGATAAAATCCAGACATGAGTCAATTATTCATTGAAATCCTTTCAATTATGTTCAGTAAGTGATCTATCCCACGCAGGATTCATTATTGGAAGGATCTAAAGGATCCTGGGGTCATTTTATTGGTTCTGTTGTGTCGAAAGACAGTAGGTCCTTCTCAGAACTCAAACACAGCCTATTTACTCACCCAGAATATCATCAAAAGTGGCATGTTCATGGTCCTGTGCACAAACAGACAAAATGAAATCTATCGTTATCAACTGCTGCAATATACATTGTAAGTATGAAACAAATATCTGTCTGTATCAGTGCAGAGAGTGTGTGGTGTGTGTTGGTGTGTGTTAGACTCACATAGAGAATGGGGATGATGGATGGGTCATCCCTGCGGAGGATATTGGGAACATACTCCGCCTTAGGGACTTTGGAAGAGATCAGCTAAAGGTGACAGGGAGCAGGAAGAGAGAGGGGGGGGGGGATGTGAGGGAAGGAGAGAGATAAAAGAGGAGGAGACAGGAAAGAAGGGGATAAGAGAGAGGACACGAGAGAAGAGAAGAGAATGATTTATAGTGCTGTGATAGTGAACGCCTTAGATGTATTACAGGTATTGAACCTGCATGCAATTTTAGCCCAGTCACCAATACATGATCTTAAGAACACCATAACCACTTAACACATATCAGTCTGATTTATAGATATGGATAAAATATGATCTGACTAGTTAGCCATGGTAAAAGATAGAGAGCACAAAAAAGTAAATGTGACATATACAATCATGTGCACCTTAATAAACTAACTCATAAATATAGGAGTAAAAACGGTTGTTAAATCATCTTCCAAGCATTGTATTGCTGATCTCTTACAATGATTTTGGGCGGTATGAAGTCATCTCCCTCACAGGCCAGCCTCTCCATCTCTCTTTCCTCTTCCCAGTCCAGGCCGTCATCACATCCTCCCTCATCCAGGGTACCGCAGGAGGCCTGCAGGTCCCCACCTAGAAGAAGGCATTACATTGATGAGACCAAAAGACTTGGGGGAGAAATGGGGAAGGTGAGGTAGAAAGAAGGAGAAAGAAAGAGAGTCTGGGAGTGAGAGACTCAAGGTGAGTAGGGGACAAAGGGAAGGAGGTGGCAGGAAGTGGAGACAGAAGCAGATGGGGAGTGTGGAGGAGAGAAACAAGGATGGGGAAGGACAGAGGCAGAGGGGAGAAGACTAACAAATCCCAACTGAGATCAGACGACACGTATTCTGAGAAGGGAAGGTGCTGCACGGTATCAAGAGGTGCTTCTTTGACCTCTGATGACAAGGGAACTGCTTCTGGTGCTACAGATCCTCTTTTAAAGGTGCAGTATAAAATCATCCCACAGTTTCATATTGCACCATTTTGAACTAAATTCTCGTCGCTGAAAACAATTTAACTGTGGCCTACTGGCCTTGGCCTCGGTTGTCAATATTGTGAGCTGGAGCAAGATGCTAGGACTGACAGGACTTGAACCAAAATATCAGTTATGTCATTCTACGCCAGAAGAACTATCGAAGAACCACTGAAGATGCATATAGAACCAATAATGTTTCTAAGCAGAACTAGAAAAGCTACATTTTCTGAAGAACATTTGTGTGCTAGCTAGTACAAAGTTGTTTAAATGTAGTCTTGTCAAGTTGATGTAGTTGAATTAGTTGAAATAGTAGTAGAACTAGTAGTAGTTACGTAATAGTAGTAACAGTAGTAGAAGAAGCAGTAGTAGAAGTAGCAGTTGTGTGCTAGCAGCAATAGCAGTAGTAGCAGTTGATGTAATAGTAGCAGCAGTCGTGTGTGTGTGTGTGGTGTGTGCACACTTGTGCTACAGTGTTACTAGGTGGTTGCTAGGTGATTACTAGTGGCTACTACGCCGTGACTAGGTGGTTGCTAGGTGATTACTAGCGGCTACTACGGTGTGACTAGGCGGTTGCTAGGTGATTACTAGTGGCTACTACGGTGTTACTAGGCGGTTGCTAGGTGATTACTAGTAGCTACTACAGTGTGACTGGGTGGTTGCTCGGTGATTACTGGCGGCTACTACGGTGTTACTAGGCGGTTGCTAGGTGATTACTAGCTGCTACTACGGTGTGACTAGGTGGTTGCTAGGTGATTACTAGCTGCTACTACGGTGTGACTAGGCGGTTGCTAGGTGATTACTAGCTGCTACTACGGTGTGACTAGGTGGTTGCTAGGTGATTACTACTAGGTGGTTGCTAGGTGATTACTACTAGGTGGTTGCTAGGTGATTACCACTGAAGAACCATTTGGTTATATTGAATGTTTGCTATTTAGAACCACTAATGGCTCTAGAAGGAGTGAGGAACAATGCCGGGGTTCAAGCAGTTTGTCAAAAGGCTCTATAAAGCACCATTTAGTTGAAAGATCCTCTAAAGAATCCTCTAATCCTCTAATTACTAAAGAGTCTAAGAGAGAAAGGAACTGAAAGGAGTACAGTTTGAAAAAGGAGGGAAGAGAATTCGAGAAAAGAGGGAAGATGACAAGCAAGTTCAAGATCACTCTTTGAGAGAATCATACGTTCATCTTTCCTCGGGAAAGAGAGATAATAAGGCACAAACCAACCATTTGATTGTCATCAACAGTTCATTATCTCTCACCACACTCTGAAACACAGAGACGCTGAAGATGGAGGTGGAGAAAAACATAAAAACACATTCAAAACCAGACGAGAGACAACACAGACACAAAAACATGCAAGAAGTCAAACAGTGTATCCAAACCTGGCCTTTACGCAACAGTCCTCACACCCACACACACTCATACAAGCTAACACACTCAGACTGAGACACACACACCACTCCATTTTAAAGACATATACTCACAGAAAGAGAGAGCATCACAAAGTTGAAGAAAGACCCACGGTCATAGGGAGACAGACAGACAGGGTCAGAGTCAACAGCAGAGACAGTCACTGTGTGTGTGTGTGTGTGTGTGTGTGTGTGTGTGTGTGTGTGTGTGTGTGTGTGTGTGTGTGTGTGTGTGTGTGTGTTTTGCTTATAGAGGTGTGTATATAGGTATTGGTTGGTTTGTGTTTCTATGTGTACCACCTCTTACTTCAGTGTCAGCTGCAGTGTATTGCTGCTGCAGAGGTCTTCATACGTCATCACATCACTACCAATGTGCAAAAGGACTGGAACAATGTTACTTTTGGCATAAATGTTGACTTGCATGTTTTATCATGTAAGTCTTATCGAACAAAAAAATGACATGGTTAGAGAGCAATTACTGCCCCATTTATGTCTGTGAAAATATTAGAAATCAAAAAGAATATCACCCATTATCTCTATGATTAGTATTTTAAAACATATGTTTTTTACGTGTCTCAATGCGTGAGCATTTGTAGAAGTTTGATCTCAGCGAATGATAAAAGAAGTCCATAAGAGAAACTGAAGACCACTTAAAATATATTGATTGACTGTCACATGTTAATTTGACACTATTAGTGTTTCTTGTTTGATCTTTACAGACCTTTTGCATACTGGTATTCCCTTCCTTCTTGCCATATGTCTGTTATAATAGATAATGTGTGTGCCTGTGTGGTTGTGTGTGTGTGTGTGTGCCCGTGCGTGTGTGTGTGCACGTGTGCGAGTCTGTGTTAACTCACTGTCTCTGGGGTCATGAGGACAGTCAGTCTTGACAGGGGTAGGGTCACTCCAGGAACGGTTGAAACTCTTCGATCTACGCTCAGCAAATGCTGGTGCAGGTGGGGAGAGATCGTCACACACACACACACACACCATACACACAAGCAAGCACACATATTGGCTGTGTCCTATAAACACACGCCGGCCATCACACTCTAGTGCAAAGGCAAATGCAAGTGCAAATGCGCATAACCCCCACCTCCCCACACACACACACACGCACTCATATGCACAAACAAATGCCCGCACACCCAAGCCCACAAATAAACATGCACACATAGATACTCAGAGACACACACACACACACACACACACACACACACACACACACACACACACACACACACACACACACACACACACACACACACAGAAAAAGAACATTTGAAAGGATGGGCCCTATTTCTGTCCTCCATGCTTTTCAAGGATTCAATTTGAGTGCAACAACAACAGTAATCTAAAGTCATCTAAATCTGAGTGCTCATTTCATTCTGAACGCTCGTCAATATGGGTTTAGAAAATGTGCTCTTCCACAGATACGGCTGTCCTGAGACCTGCTGATAAAAACCGCTCTGCTCTGAGCAGTAATCAGTATGCTCTTGGAATATCAAGAGTGTTTGACACTATAAATTATAACCTTTTACTCTAAAAATGACCTGCTGTCATGGCCTACTCTATACTTAACAATAACAACAACAGTGTCCTATAAGGCCCCATCTTTTGTTCTTCATAGTGACGGTAACGGTCCAGATTGATGCATCCTCACCAATGCTTCCTGTTCATTTTGCTGCTGATACCAACTTGATCATTTCAAACAAAGAATAGATTCCTGAGTTCCTCAGAGCAAGACGTTTTGTAAACCAAATGTCCACGAGACAGAACGACATTATTCAACTTTCATCAGCCATATTCCTGGAAGTCATGAGTGATAAACCACATTCACATTGTTTTCAATAAAGTGATAAAGCTTCTGAATATCATCAGCAAAAACCGCAAAAACAAGCGTTCATCTATTATACCATTAAACCATTACCTCACATAGTGCAATGTGACTTGGCCTGCCTCAGTTGCCACCAGTCTCTACAAGCTCCATCATTTCCAGCAGAGATTTGTTACATAAACCACTTTGGGAATGAGAACTGACCATACAGAACCACTCGTCAGCGATATATTACATCTATATTTCAAGCCTGTATTTATATTCATGAACACATAGATCGACCGCATCACTGTACTTTACCCTTCCGGATTTACTTTCAATTGAATTTACTACTGATACACAACAGCAGATAAACTAAGAAGACATAGAGGATCTCGACTGTGGAACAATTCAAATTCAAATGAATCTACATCACCCAATAGTAAATATAGACTTAAGACCTGTAAGTTTTGCCTCAGTAAATCAACACACAAATTCTCTCTCTTCCACACACACACACACACACACACACACACACACACACACACAGAGAGAGAGACACCCTTCCACCATTACAACCAGCTCACTTCTCTTTGATTTCCTGCGTTAGAGCCACTTCGTATTTCCCGTCATTTTACGGATCTTCGCTTTCCTTCATGTTCACATTTACATTCTACCACCCACGGCAGTTGTGTCTCTACTTGTATCTCAGTTTTTGCTGTTGTTGTTTGGTTTGTTTGTCCCCTCACCTACACGTTTTAACACCAGACAAATAAGCTAAACATATCCCAAGCAATGCAGCAGGAGACCACCTACAGCTTACACACACACAGATACACACACACGTACATGCACAGACACACACACACACACACACACACACACCGCTGGCTTATTGAACACACACCAGTGTACATGTAGTCTTCGAATGGTGCCCAATTAAATGCAGCACGGGGATTAAAAATACCAACGCAGCAGCAGCAGCAGCATGTTACCACACACGTGCAAAAAACATGTCAAAAAACAGAAAAACACCGTTGATGGGGGGTGAAGCAACACACACACGCGCACACACACACACACACACACACACACATCTCTGACTCACTCTGTGCTTTCATTCTCCTGCTGCCCACCATCCGAAGATGCTTCCGGAAGTTCCTGTGGGTTGAGAAAATCAGAGTGGAGGAAAATAAATCAGGGGACAGACGAAGGAACAAAAAGCGTAAGAAAGAGACGGTACAAATGAGAGAACGAGTGAGTGGGAAGTAAGACAGGAAGGCGAGACAGAGAGAATTTAGTCTCAACGTAGACAATTGATATAGAATACACACATATATGTCTTAAACACACCACGTGCATTAACCTGTTGGGTTGGATGTTCAGAGTTATAGAGGAAAACAATGTCAATATCAACAATGTCGCTCCTCACTGCTATCTATTACAGCCAGAACATGTTAAAAACCATCATCAAATACAAGGGCATCGTATGAACATGTACCACTTGAACTCCATTTGCTCATCAAGTGTCCCAGTGTCATTATCGGTGAACGACAGAGCATCAGCAGCGATAGATTTCTGATTGGCTGCCTACGCCTCCCATTATATGCCATGCGAGATAAACAACCTTTTATCTTCCCACACATCCCCTCCTCATGTCGGTACGCCGGGCTACCAGTTGTCTAATGATAAATGATAATGGGCTCACATGTGTATAGAAACAAAAACACTGTTAAATTAGCCCACTGAGCTAATTGCTATATAATTATCCCACTGCACTGGGCTGACTGAACAAGAACAATAAATACACAGTTTCACATCATGACCACATTTATTTATTTATTTCACACAACATGGTCTGACATGACTATTATTATTACTTTTTATTACTATGACTATTATTATTGATTTATAATTATTACTTATGACCATTTTTCAGACATGGCTTCACCGTGGCACAGACAGTCAATGAGATGAAGAACGAAAGAGAGAACGAGGGACAAGAAACCACTTCCACCCCCATACCCAACTCTCTCTCCCTCTCCAGCCCTCTCTCTCTCTCTCTCTTTTCCATCTATCTTTATCTTATCTCTCAATAATCTGTCCCTCATTTTCTCTTCTTTAATGTCCACATGCTGCTCTCCATGTTCCTCTGTCTTCTCCTGTCCCATCTCCTAATTTCTGCTCCTATAATGTTTATTTTAAGAGATGATGTTGTTCCAAAATGAAATATGACACCAACTCTAACAACATGATTATTACAGGGTTTTTTTGTTTTTTTTAAAAGGTATAGTATTTACAGACTGCATCCATATTGTCAACATCTTATATATCTTTTACATACATCTCTATATACATCTTCTATCTATTCTATCCAACTACTCCTCACTATTTTTTAATAAAGCTTTATTTATCCAAGAAGTGTCACATCCTGCTTCGCACTCAAACCTGGCAGCTGTCATGAATGACACTGGTGGTGGTGGTGGGGGGGGGGGGTTGATCAATGGCAGTTTGATAGTAGTTTCTGTTGGAGAGGAGAGCACTAGGAGAGCACTAGTTACTTCCTTAGTCCAGATTTGTCCCAGCTGGTCTGTGAGTTTGAATCAGCGAGCCTGTGATCACAAGAACAACACTGCCACTTGCATTCTTCCATTCATGATGTCTGCACTCTCAGGCTGGCTTGTGAATCACCGCTTCCTCTTTTCTCCCCCCTCCCTCCCTCCCTCCCTCCCTCCCTCCTTTCTCTCACCCCACTTTCTTCCAGTCTTCTTTCTCTCACCCAACGGCTAACTTCTTCCCCAGGAATGTGTATGCTATATGAACATTAAACACTATGCAGAGGCGTTATACTGCATGTACCTTATGGCCTTGGCCCCCTCCCATGCATTACATTAGTGACTGTGCCAGTTTTGGGCTAAACTGTATTCACTATGGACTCAGATCTTTAACCTCCTCCTCTCTTCTCTCCCCTAGGGCATGTCCAGACAAGACATGACATTTCCTCTCTTTCTCATCCCCCACTCTTTCCCTATCTTCCATTCCCCCCTTCTCTCACCCATATTTCACCCCTTCTCTTTCACACATCGTCTTCACGGCAACATTTTTTTCACCTCCCCTTCTCCCCCTCACATTTTCTTTCCCGAAGTGTGCCCAGACAGAAAGCTTCGCACTGCTGCTCCTCCATTAATCAGCACCAGCTCGGCATCACAGTGACCTTCTACTGCAGCAGCCAGGCATTCTGGGATACATCCGTCTGTGTTCTAGCCATCTGACGGCACTGGCCTATGCTGCATCTGTCCGCCAGTACTGAACTGAACCGCCCACAGCCGGAGTCATCTGTGAGGGGATGAGGACCACGACTTGATGAAAGCACGGCTTGCTAACGGGATCCTGAAGAGCAAAGTAACTGGAGGAAGATCATTTCTGAGTGATCTTTTTCTGTTCCTTGTTTTTCCAGCTGATCTTCTAGTGAAGCACAAATGCCTCAAAAAACAGATTTATGTGTCTCTGTTTAATGTACCTCTGCACATGTACAGTATAGTATATATGTGTACTGTACTGGGCTACTTCCTCTAAAAGAACTAAGCCGGAGCTAGTGCAGTAGTTACAATAGCTAACACCATTCAGGCCTTTAAAAATATATATATTTTAATTTAATACAAATTTCAATGAAATGAAAGGACAATTCTATAGTGTAAATTAAGAAATGGACATTTCTATGGACCTAGATGACTTTAATTGGGTCAATTTTTCCATCGGTCTGTTGTGCAATGCGGTAAAAGATTCCTAAAAGTTTGTTTTTCTGTGAAGTGACCAAGACGTGTTGATGCCGAGCTCGTCCGCTAACTTTCAGCAACACGCTCCATCACACAAAATGTAAAATAAACTGACAGTACAGACACTGACTGCACAGAAAGTGAAATAAAGTGACACTTTGCAGAGGGATGACATCTCCGGTCCTGTGACATCTCGGTGCCACAGGAAAGGAGATGTACGGCGTGGTGTCACATCCACCATCTGCCCCTCCGCCAACAGAGCATCTCGCCTTCAGTGGGCCGCCTCAGTGTGTTGGGTAGCTGCTGATGCCCCTGCAAGTGCTACAGAATCTGGGTTTCAAATGTTTTTTTCTGACTACCCACTTTTTAAAGATGTGTTTTTTCTTCCAGCTCTCTGGGCAGATCTACTAAAACTCACCCTGTTTTGTGAGGGGAGTAGCATACAATTTGAATGGTGACATAACAGCCTGTCTCTATATAGACCCTTTTAGCGCCTACGATGACGTCACGGTGTTAGGAGCCAAAACAAAGCAACATTGGAGGCATCACCTCACCTCAGAGCAGCAGAGTAAGAGGCTACCGTTCACACAAAATGTCAGCTTGCTGTGTTGTTGGATGCCAGAATCGAAGGAGAGGCTCCAACTTGACATGTTATCGTATAGCAGCTGCCACCGCCAGTAAAAAAACCCGAAGACAACGATGGTTAAACGCGGTAAAACGAAAGGATTGGACTGAGGCGATCATCAAAAATGCTCGTGTTGCAGCACACACTTCAGAGGTTAAATAAAGTATTGTCTGTTCTAGGTCTGGATATGTGTCTAAAGATTTGTCATGCCCACCTCATCACAAATTGGGGAACTAGGAGGAATAACGTGAGGTGATTTCTCTCGTAACTCTCGTAACTTTTAGCTGTAACGTTATGTGTGTCAGGTGTGTGTGTCAGGTGTGTGTTCGGATTGCATGGCACAAAACTCATCTGATAAATCTTTGTATTTTAGTATCTTGTACGTGACCATTCAGGACATAGTTATAAGCATCTAAAGATTTATACGCCCTCAGTTTCTCTTTACTATCCACGCTTGGTTTCTCTATCAGGTCGGTGTAAATGTCTGGCCGTTCCACAGTAGGTCGTCCTGTCAGATCGTCGGGTCGGCCAATCTGGTCCCGTTGGTTCATGTTAACTTGTTCAAGTAACACTCGCGGTCCTGGAGAGCGAGTGACCGTCAATATTCAGATATAGCGTTATTTTCTTCAGCCGTGTTAAAAACAAGCCAACCGAACTTGCTAGCCAGCGTTGTTGGCTAACGTGTTCCGGCCCGGGTTCTGCCTCCACCTAAGCTCCGCCCACAAAAAAACACATCATCATGTTTACTAACTGAAAAGGGGTCTATAGAAAATGAAGATGGTCTAGTCAAAACCTCTGATGTTGATGTTCTCTAATGTCCCATTTCAATGATCCTTCAACCAGACGTCCAAACCTTTTACAACATTGTTCCGACCTACAGATAAGATGTGACTTTTCGAGTGAATCTATGGGTGTCTGTAGGAAAACCCACACAGGGGTGGGATTACAGAGCCAGATCGTATCAGACTTTGTCACCACCCAACACGTATCTGATCTTTTCAGTGCTGACTGTGAATAAAAGTCTGATCCAATGTATTTTTCCAGGCTTTACACAGCAAAGAAACAAACTCTTTCTCATATGCTATCAAAAACTAGGAGGGCATCCAGCAAGTGAGCCAGCTGTATTGGAGATACGAGTGCAAACAGCGCTGTAGTAAAAGCACATCCCAGGCAGGGGGGACAACACTTCGTACCTCTGGATGACTTCCGCCGTGTCCTGCTCCCTCTCTCTCCTCTTTCTCTCCACAAACCCCCGGAAAGCCCTGCCAGGACGTGGCACAGTATTAAAAGGGATGGGAGAGGGAGAATGCTGGCTTAGCGGCTGGGTAGGACAGTGCAAGGAGGCTGGTGCCAGGGCGTTTAGCTGCAGGGTTTAGTCGGCTCTGAGGGGAGCTGTTGCAGCGGGTAGGGGGGGGTAGCCAGCTCGGACTACGGACCAAAGAAATGAATTCACGCCACCAGCTCAAATCGTATTTCTACTCGCCTGTGTGAAACAGATTACCATCCAGTTTGTCTTTTTGGTCACGCCACTTGACCAGTAGTTCCAGTAACAATTACAAAGACTTTTTGAATAAATCTCTGATAGTTACACTGGATTTGAGCTTGCAGCCAGAGGTTAACTTGGTCAACAGAGCATCGGGGGGGAACTTGAAAAAAACGTCTTGGGTTAGTTTGGTTTAGTTAGGCGGGGTGGGTGAGGTGGGAGGTGGGGTGCGGTGTGAAATGTCGAGGCTTTGGCTCAGCTTGGCTGGCCTGAGCTACAGGCTTGGAGGAGACGCGAGGAATCATTGTTTGACAGGCGTTCGCTAATGGCACACGACTCATTTCCCACTCACCCACAAATTATTGACCAGATGGTCACTGGTGTCCAAGTGTCCCCGCTGACTCTTCCCCTTTGTTTTTAAACTGGAGTTGTTGATAATTTGACCAGATGGCACTATGGCCCACATATTGCTACCCCATCTCTTGCACTACAAACAGTTGGCAGCAAATGTAGTACAATTTGTTCCAAACGCTGTAAAAGTCAATCAGAGAATCAATGACAGCAAGGGGCCATAGAGCAGGAGGGTCGCTAATAAGACTCAAATGGCCAAAATCTATCTATTGCTCATACCACAGCTGGTGTGAGTGACACTGACAGAGCTCCAGGGTGGATTAGAGCAGGCTGTAAGTGTAGAGACGGGGCTCAGACCAGCCAACACGCAGAGCTGCTTTTCCCTGACTCGGTTGCGGTGGATTACTATTGGACTTGAAAAAGCCCAATCTTCTCCTTTGCTCCTTTTTTTTTTTTTTTTTTCTTAAATTGAAAAATTGGTCATTTGTGAAAACCCATTGTGTCATTTCAAAGACCCACCACTGATCAAAAATGAGAAAATAACTAGTTTCTGCTTGCAGCTCGTTTCTGACAAGGTTTTAGTATTTCTCTCTCCATGTCAGCACAAGCCGGAAGAAATAACCCAAACAACAACAGGTTTCAGCTACATGCAGAACAAACCCTCACTCACACACATGCACGCACGCACCACTCCATTTTTATTTTTTTTTACTTCTTTTATGCTTCCTGGTTCAATCTCATGATGATTTGTTTTCAGCTGTAACTTCAAACACCCAGCCCAAGGATGAAGGTTAAATGGAAAACGTCAAAGGTTAAGGAACAGCGGTTAAGGACAGAGTGGTAAGCAAACTAAAGTACGCAGGCAAGAGAAGATACTCACGATATCCTGTTGAGGGTCCCGAGGTTATTTCGCAAGCAGTGAGAGAAGAGGAAAAAAATACACAATTTAAGTACAAGTGAGCAATAAGTAGAGGAAACAGAGACTTTGTGTCCTTGTTTGACCTCCATGAATAAAACTTGTAACACCACAAAATAAAGGCAATTACTCTCATTTCTCATTTAACGAAACCGCATGAACATCGGGTTTTATGTATTGGCTGAGTCTGACTTTGTACTCTTGAGCATCTGCTATAACCGAAGAGCGGAAAGGCGGCAGAGACAGAGAAAGCACAAGAGGGAAATTTCAAGAGATAAAAAGGCAGCGAAAAGCAGGCAGGAAGTGATTTGCTAGAGAATGGGAACAAAGAGAGTTTGGATGCTGAGCGGCTGTGACAGCTCAGCAATTCCCCCTACATATGCAGGTGTTCAAGCAAGGCAGAGCAGAACGGGAGGGAAGACCTCGGGTAACTTACACACACGGATGCTCACGCTAGGGGTGGGCGATATGACTCAAAATCAATATCGTGATTATTTCAACCTTTTACGTCGATTACGATTAATGAACGATTATTTTATTTGTTTTGTTTTATTTTGAAATTTGTTTTATTTTGAAATTGACCGGATGCTCTATGCCGTTGCTGTGTCTGACTTCCTGCCCGGCTTGACCTGTCTGAACACGGCGTTACTGGACGGGGCGGAGGGACGTGACTGAATACCACGTAGTATTTTTTAAGGGGACAGTTCATGAACGCAGTATTGGGGAAAGTATTTGGCCCGTTCATTCACGGGAAAGTGATGTTACATCTGATGCGCACACACACACACACACACACACACACACACACACACACACACACACACACACACACACACACACACACACACACACACACACACACACACACACACACACACACACACACACACACACTCACACTGGTTGCTTTGCTAACTGGCGCTTCTAGACGTTCCTCGTTCTTGTCGCCTAAATAACAATCGAAATCAACGATTTTGAAAATTTTAAAACTTTGAAAAACACACACACACACACACACACACACACACACACAATGTACACACATGCATCTGAACTCCCTTTGACTCTGCCTGTCAGGACACCAGCAGCACTTTCAGACTAGCCTAGACTGTGTGCATGTAAGTGTGTGTGTGTGTGTGTGTGTGTGTGTGTGTGTGTGTGTGTGTGTGTGTGTGTGTGTGTGTGTGTGTGTGTGTGCCTGAAGGTCGGACACTCACGCCTGCATGGTCGTCGTGGCCGTCTGGAAGCTGAACATGTTTTCCTTGGGGAACCAGTTATTGTCCTCTGCAGAGAGAGAGAGAGAGAGAGAGAGAAATATCGATCGCACCTGAATGCGAGTGGCTTAAAAATGAAAGGTTGTAATAATAAATGCATGTAGGGGTATGAAAGCACACAAAACCAGCGACGGCACCAGCACTCCACAGTCCACCACTCCACAAAGGGAGAGAGGGAGACGCACAGGGAGAGACAGCAGAGGGGAGAGACGAGAGAGTCAGAAGTACAGACCACCACGTCACATCCAACACCAAACCCTCACCGATCCCCACCAGGAAGAAATAGGTTTGAAACAGGTTCCAAATACTTGAACCAAGTCTATTTAACGACCACTTGATTTAAAGGGGGGGGTTTCACTTTAACACTTCTTGGTCAATGGTTTTAAGTTTTCTGAAATGTATTAATAATACTTTGTTTTGTATTCCAAAAAAGTTTATTTACTTTATTGAGTAAAACAACTTATTAAACTGAAATACTCTCACACTTCCTGATTATTCCTCACTATGGGTTTAGTACGGAAGCCCTAAGAGGCCATGCAATATTATTATTTTGAGAAAACGGAACCCAAAATAATAATATTGCATGGCCTCTTAGGGCTTCCGTAGTTTAGGTTTGATTTTGTACTTGTTTTTTGGTCAAGTGCCCCTTTAACTTCCCAGGCCCTTAATTAATAAAAAAGTGTTCATGCAGAATCAAAAGTAATGGGGACTCATTTATTGGTAACTCATTCATAAAATCAAGAGATAGGCAAAAAAAAAAAAAAAAAAGTAAGTAAAAGTATGTTAACTGATCTTTGGCCTCCATGTCAGAACAACTACAACAGAAAAAGACTATAAACTAGAAGCCCGCTGCCCCCATGCATGTATTTTTCTCCAAATATTTGAAAGTATTCAAATACTATTTCAACCCTGGTCCGAACCCAATTTCAGCGCCTCTCCCATCCTCTGTGTCCCTCCGCTCTCTCACCTCTCTCCAGCCCAGTCACCCGGTCCACACTCCACATCCGCTCTAGGCGTCGTTGCTGCTTGCCTGCCTCGCGGGTGGAGCTCTCCAGGTCCAGGGACCCCTGGCTGCGCGAGGGGGCTCCTCCTCCTCCTCCTCCTCCTCCTCCTCCTCCGCCGCACGACTCGTAGCCCAGGCTGCTGCTGCACTCCGCCTCCCCCTTCGCCCCCTCGCCCCAACCGCGGATGTTGTGGGCGCTGACGGAGGTCTGCAGCGGGGGCTGAGCCAGGTGGTGGTGGGAGTGGTGGTGGGAGCCGTGGTGGGCGTGGGCCCCGCCGACAGTTAGTGAATGTTGGTTGCTGCTGCTACCGCCACCACCGCCGCTACATCCTCCGCTGCTCGAGGGCGCGTTGGTGCCGGAGACGGCGTGGTGGTGGTTCCCGTGGTGATGGTTGCCGTGGTGATGGTTGCCGTGGTGGTGGCTGCCGCCGGAGCCGCCGCTGCCACGACCGCCGGGTTGGTAGTACTGGGTCGGAGAGGACGAAGTGGAGGAAGGGGAAGTGGAGGGCTGGATCAGGGTGGCGTTGAGGTGCGGGTCACCTCCACCTCCGCCTCCACCCCTGGACCCCACTCCCCCAGACCTCTCCTTCAGCACGTCCAGTTCCAGGCTCTCCTTGCTGCCCCGGCCGCCGCTCATCAGCATGCCGCGCTGGGTGGTGATGGTGTACACGCGGGCGGGCTGCAGGGTGCACTCCACGCACTTCTGCTGGTCCTCCTCCGCCGAGAAGCTGCGCTCTAGGGACAGCCGGGCCGGCGGCCTGGCGGTGATGGTGATGGAGGGGGGAGGCGGCTGGAGCAAGCCCAGCGCGGGTCTCACCGGGCCGGGCTCGGGGTCGGCCTCGGAGGAGGAGGAGCCCTCGGCGGCGGAGTAAGGGTGGAGGTGGTGGTGGTTGTTGTTGTCGTTGGGGCCGATGGCGGCGTCGCTCGGTGACTCCGGGTCTGGACCCGCCGATGTTTCACACAGGAGGTGAGCTGCCCGAGTGAGAGAGAGAGAGAGAGAGAGAGAGAGAGAGAGGAGAGAGAGAGAGAAGGAATGAGAGATGCACCGTGGTGTTAAAGAGGGAGAAGAAGAAGAAGAAGGACAAGATGACACGACAGAGATTAATATGATCTGTTATCAACTCCTGTGATGGAACACTAAAGATGGCGGCCTGGCATTTGAGGAGGAGGATGAGGTCGAGGTGGAGGAGGAGGAGGAGGAGGATTCAAGACCACGGCAGGATGGAGGGATGGGAGGAAAGATGGAGGACGTGGCAGAGACGCTGACCTGATCCGTTTTGGTTTTCAGGGTGTGTGTGGGACAGGTACTCTCCGAATGCGCGTGCTGCTCTGTAGGGACACACATGACACACACACAGACATTAAAGTTATGGGTGGGAGGGAGAGAGGAGGAGGAGGAGGAGGAGGAGGAGGAGGAGGAGGGGGGGAGACAGACGAGAGAAGAAGGGGTGAGGGAATTGTAAACTTAATTGCCTTCTTTGTAGGATTGTGCCACCCACAGATTAAGATGCAGCTGTTTTATCTCCAAACTCCAGGCAGCCTCTCAGAGAGAGAGAGAGAGAGAGAGAGAGAGAGAGAGAGAGAGAGAGAGAGAGAGAGAGAGAGAGAGAGAGAGAGAGAGAGAGGAGGAGCTAGATGGAAGAAGCTGGTAAAAGAAAGGCTTTAGACTTAATTTCTCATCATGTGACCTCCCATGTCTCCGTTTGCGTCAGCGGATGTCAACGCACACCATGAGTGTGTGTGTGTGTGTGTGCGTGTGTGAGTGTGTGCGTGTGTGTGTGTGTGCGTGTACATCGGTGTATCTAAGTAAGGAAATGTTTAACGTTCATAGCGACTGAGAAAGAGGAAAGAAAGTGCTGAAAATAGATATTCTCCATAACCACAAGACACCGTGTACCACCAGCAGAAATACAGCAGGAACTCAACACTCGACTCATTCAGCTACACAGAGAAACAACTCAACATCACAGGCAGCGCCTCCTTCTAACAGAGTAGCTGCAGGTGTAGCCGCTGAAGGACACTGACCTCCTCATGTACCTCCAATCATGGCAATCAGGCAAGAGTGGAAAAAAGGAGCCAAAGAAACATCAAAAGGTAGAGAGAGAGAAAAGAGAGACTCTGAATCTGTGATGTCAATGTCAACCTGACACCCAGGAGAGGAGAGGAGAGGAGAGGAGAGGAGAGGAGAGGAGAGGAGAGGAGAGGAGAGGAGAGGAGAGGAGAGGACAAGAGAGGAGAGGAGAGGAGAGGAGAGGAAAGGACAAGAGAGGAGAGGAAGAGGAGAGGAGAGGACAAGAGAGGAGAGGAGAGGAGAGGAGAGGAGAGGAGAGGAGAGGAGAGGAGAGGAGAGGAGAGGAGAGGAGAGGAGAGGACAAGAGAGGAGAGGAAGAGGAGAGGAGAGGACAAGAGAGGAGAGGACAAGAGAGGAGAGGACAAGAGAGGAGAGGGGAGGAGAGGAGAGGAGAGGAGAGGAAGAGGAGAGGAGAGGAGAGGACAAGAGAGGAGAGGAGAGGAGAAAAGAAGAGGGAAGGGAAGAGGAGAGGAGAGGAGAGGAGAGGACAAGAGAGGAGAGGAGAGGAGAAAAGAAGAGGGAAGGGAAGAGGAGAGGAGAGGAGAGGAGAGGAAAAGAGAAGAAAAGAAAAGAAGAGGAGAAGAGAGGAGAGGACACACACACACACACACACACACACACACACACTCACACTGTGCAGAGGAATCCCTTGTATACAGGCTCACTGGCAGCTCTGTCTATTATGAAAGCCCAGCCAACACACACACACACACACACACACACACACACACACACACACACAGGCTGAGGGAGAAAGAGAGAGTGAGAGAGAGAGCGAAAGAGAGAGAGAGAGAGAGAGAGTGAGAAAGGCAGAGAGAGAGAGTGAGAAAGGCAGAGAGAGAGAGAGGGAGAAAGGCAGAGAGAGAGAGAGAGTGAGAAAAGACAACACAGTAAAAAAAAAATCGTTCAAATCTTCCTCCTCATCTGTCTTCCTCATTAAGCCCCGCCCCCTCCCCTCGTCTCCTCCAGGGACATCCCCGTGTGAACAGCGATGCTTTCATCCCGTGATATGAGACACAGCAAGCAACATCAGATCAACACAACACCTCTTTACCAACACCGACGCAACCAGAGCATCCAGGCGTTTCTTCCTCTTCTGATGAAGACGTCGCACATTCTGCTTTTTTTTTTTTTTTTGGAACCATCACAGCTTTTATTTTTCCTCTGTAGTGCCAACAGTTAAATCTCCCTCTCCTCTTTCACCGCCAAGACACCACCGCTAAAGTAAGCCGGGGTCCTTTCAGAGTTCAGGGGGGGGGGTGTTGCGGTTGCATGTGCTCCACATCTAAAAATAGTACCCACCATGCAATTCTGCCACTGTACTTTTTTTCCTTTTTATGCCTTTTTATGTGGGAAAAACCAGGAAAGGAGAGGGAAAAAAGTGTGTGTGTGTGTGTGTGTGTGTGTGTGATTGACCAGGCCTGTTAAGACTGCTGTGATTAATCTAGTCTGTTCTAATAGGTAATCAGCAGGTGTCCCTCTGAAGCCGCTCGACGTTTTCATTTTGCCCTCCTCTTTTATTATTCAAGAGGCCGGCGGGCGGCTCTGATTAGATTCGGCAAACAATGGAGCAGCATCCATTATACATGAGAGGAAACTGAGTTGGAAAAGGAGGAGAGCAAAACGTCTCCGTTAAACAAACCCTCTGTATTGCTTCCTCTCTCTCTCTCTCTCTCTCTCTCGTTCTCTTCTGCACACCCACTCGGCCTCCTCTCTCAGTATCACTTTCTCTCTCTCTCTGCTGCTGCTGCATCTCTCTTTCCTCCAGCTATCCCTTCATCATCATGCCCTCTCCTCTCTCTCTCTCGCATCCCCCCCCCAGGAGAGTGATATGTGATATGAGTACAACAGGTATACGGGTAGACAGATAGAGAGAGGGGGGGGGGGATACACTACGAGCAGAGAGAAAGTGAAGAAAGATGAAGGGGAAGAGAGTAAAGAAAAGAAAGGACGACAGAGTGAACGAGAGAAAACCTGATATGGGTCTGGGGGAAAGAAACATGGAGGAGGAGGAGAGATGTGATTACAGAAAAGTGAAAGAGGAGTGTAAGAAGAAGAATAGGGGCCATATTGAAAATGAAAGGGAGTGTTGATTGGGAGAGACAGCGATGGAGAGAGAGAGAGAGAGAGAGAGAGAGAGAGAGAGCACTGAAGGGAGTCAGGGCAGCGAGGAAAGAAGAGATGAAACTGACAGCGGTCTCCGTCTGCTCCTCCGGGGTGACAGCAGCTGTTGAGAACCAACTCAACCTTCCATCTGTTTCATTTAACCCGGTTTAATTTGTAACTGTAACCGGAGCAGACAGACAGACAGACAGACAGACAGACAGACAGACGGAGAGTGATGTGATCCCGTCTGTTTTGCGAGGAGATCAAATCTCCATCCTCCGGGGTGCGGCGAGAACCTGCTGGACACCCCGTAGAGCAACGGGCTCAAACATTGTGTTGACCTGGAAACTCTCTGGAGAGAAACCGAGGGCCCACAGCCAAGGAGACATGTTGCTTTTAATTAGACGATCAGTAGAGAGAGACAGGAAAGATCAGACGAGAGAGGAGGGATAAACCCGAGACCACTGAGCCACCAGGACGCCCCGGTCTAGCCGCCTTAGCCGAGACGTCCGGTCTTCTGACACATGGTGGGCTGCAGGTTTTTCGTTCCAACCGAACACTAGAGCAGCTGATTTCAGTGATGAGTTGCCCTCTCTCGGGTTGAGGGTGTGTTAATCGGTGAAAGCAGCTGGTGTGGTGAGTGGTGGAATGAAAACCTGCAGACTGTTGTGTCCTCCGTGTGCACCCAGAAACCACGACGCCAACCCTGGTATGAACAGTACTGGAGGTAACCAGACTGTGACATCTGAGTGCTCCTGCTGAGTGAGTTGAGTGAGTGAGTGAGTGAGTGGAGTGGAGTGGAGTTGAGTGGAGTTAGTGAGTGAGTGAGTGAGTGAGTGAGTGAGTGAGTGAGTGAGTGAGTGAGTGAGTGAGTGAGTGGGTGAGTGACTGAGTTGAGTGAGTGAGTTGAGTGAGTGACTGAGTTGAGTGACTGAGTTGAGTTAGTGTGTGAGTTGAGTGTGTGAGTGAGTTGAGTGGGTGAGTTGAGTGAGTGAGTTGAGTTAGTGAGTGACTGAGTTGAGTGAGTTGAGTGAGTTGAGTGACTGAGTTGAGTGAGTGACTGAGTTGAGTGAGTGACTGAGTTGAGTGAGATTTATTCTCTCTGTGTGTCTTCCAGTTCAGCAGATAGTCATTTCAGAGGATGAATGAGTCAGACACAATTACACCACTTCCAGTACTTAGTCTGCCACCGAGTCTGCTCACCACATGCAGCCGCATAAATGGATCCTCGACATCAGGCAGATACACCCCGGAGTTTCAACTCTCCCTGTTGGATCTGGAGGGAACAGTCGATGAAGGGCTCCTCGGCAGATGGAGCTTTATAAAAATGTAAACATGCCCCTCTTCCCTCTGTTCTGCCTCTTCGGTTTATTCACACTAATGGATGCTGATGGTGAAATGGTCTACTCTTCTTCCTCTCTTTAAGTTTTCTCTAACCTTTTCGTGAACTGTATTCTCTCTGTGTACACATAACCTGCCTCCCTGTAGGGAATGGATTGTGCTACTATATAAAAGACAGTAGTAACCTTGATGTTTTTACTAAGTATAAAAGCAGTGCGATAAACACGGTGTAGCACGGTGAGGTAGCTAGTAGCTCCGATCAGTATGTTGCAGTGTGTTGCAGGACGGTCATATTTGTATGTCGTCTCATGCCTCATACCTCAGGTGGCAGGTGGCAGCATGATGGTGCATCAAACAGTTAATCCTTAATCCATACCAATCTCTCTCTCTCTTTCTCTCTCTCAAACTAAACACAGTTCAGGACTCCAACATTACTCCGACATGCTTCCAAGCAGGACTGAAGCACTTCTGTATCTGTTATTTTGTCCACTCCCTGTATATTACACTTAAAAGCACTCTGTCTTTCTGCCCTTCCATCTCGCAGGATAAAAAGTGCATGAGTAAAACATGAATAAAACATGGGAATAGCACATATCAAGCTATAGAAACCTTAGTCAAAACAACCGAGAACTCCTTGCACTTTCCTTATAGGCATTTATTTGATTCAAAAATCCACTTCCATGTCTAGAAGATGCCCGTGTCTGTGAGAGGCACTTGTTATCATCTCGCTGCATAACTATCAACCCATATCTATCGTTCCCCTGACTTTTCCCTTTTGGATTTTGAACGATGTGATCCTATATCTTTAGAGGACAAACAGCTCATGGTTGAAAACAGGCCATCATTTCCCTGGCAACGTTCCCAGTAGTCTGAATATCATCCGGGCTGATTTCTCCCCAGGCTTCTCTCCGTTGGTACCAAAGAGGTTCCTCACTCTTAATGCTGCTTAATGAAATCTTCTTCTCAGATTGACTAATTGAATTGGGCTTCTACAAATACACACACACACAAACACACACACACGCAACATGCACAACTGTGGTGATGAAAACCTGTTGAGAGGTCTGGGACTTCGGGATGTTAATTGCAGAATCTTGTAGGCATGGTGCATTGTGGGACATGAGGGATCAAAACACTTGATCAAGATGCTGATTGAAATGCCAGGACACCAGAGGCTCATCACCACCACTGCAACACACACACACACACATACACACTTTGCCTACAGTTCCACAGCAGCCAACAGAGCTTACACACATGATGCAGGAAGTAGACTAAACGGCTGCATTTATACAGAACTTTACAATACACGTCTCTCATTCACCCACACACTCACAATTTGGGGTTCAGTGTCTTGCCCAAGGACACTTCGACATATGGACCGGAGGAGCAGGGGATTGAACCTCCAACCTTGTGATCAGTGGACAACCTGCTCTACCGCTGAGCCACAGTAGCAGATAGAGACACTAACAGACACAACTCAGAGGCTGAATTATGTGTCAGAGTCATCAGGAAATCGGTAAAATCCTCATTCAGCGTATTTACAGCAACTACTTTAACAAAGAAGGAGGGAAGGCGGTAAATACGGTAGATAAAGACTTACTTTGCTAAAATGAGGAGGTGCTATTACATCAGCATTTAAAACATAAAAAGAAAACAGTGCAAAAATAATCAAAGTAATGCTTGAGGAGAGTTTCACATAATAAAATAAGAAAACAGAGACATTAGATATTAGCGCTGACTGACCAGATCCTCAGAACATACTGATACTTTGAACCAGCGAAAGCAGCACCAGCTTCAAAACATAACAAAGACAGAAAAAATAGAAAGTGATGAAACAAACGCTCTGAAAATGTGGCGTCTTACGAAAGCGGTGACGTAACGTTCCCGGCTGCACCTGTCCAAACCAAAACCCATTAACGCATTTGCATCTGGCTGCAAAACAAACCCTTTCATCTTCCACTTCATCGACCACGACCAGATGAACGCCGTTGTCCAACGCCCTTCAGCCGAGCC
>JAXDDW010000088.1:1360000-1532500 GCA_034670385.1 Hoplostethus mediterraneus | reverse complement strand
AGTAATGTATGTGGGAAATGTTTGAGTCACCGTTTATTTGTGGATTTTTATACATTTCTTGTCTTATGTTTTAAAATTCCTCAGGATGTTATTCTGGTAAAAATGATTCAGCACTCTCTCGTCCAGTCACACACACATAGTCTCTCTCTCTCTCTCTCTCTTCTCTCTCGCACACACACAAACACACACAGGCAAGGACATAGGGAGCAATGGGACTGAGGTGGTGCAGTGCCCAGGTTGCCATCACTTCAAAAAGTAACCTAATAATAGAAATAATGACTTTGACTTCAGGCTGTTATCAGTATAAATAATGATTGGATGGAGTGGATGGGGTCAATAAATCATACAGGCTCGCTCCTAAATGTCATCAGCAGAGCAGTTGATGACATTCCCATAAGATGAGATAAGATGATACAGTAGGAGATAATCTACCGTCCTACAAGAAGAAATTTGTAAATGTGTAAAATAGGACCTACAGACTTATTATGTCCATAAGCAATAGTCTTGTAGAAGCCAGAGTACCAACCTGAGAGCATCACATCTTTAAAACATATTATATAAAACATTTATTGTATTTTAGTACTTAAATCAATCACTAAATTAAAGTAAAATGTATGATATTATATTAGGATCCTCTCTGCCATCTGAATCCTGAGGCTCCAGCACTACAGACGTCTTTGCTAGGTCCAGCAGCTGTTTGCTGCTCTGGTCTGAGACAAGAGGGAAGAGTGTCCAGCAGCCGCACCACAGGACATCATGGTCGTAAATACAACAGCGAAAGTGGATTTTCCTTTCACTGGCGTCAACAGCTTCCAGACTGATCATTTCTAAGAACAGTTGTACTGCATGCTAGAGGGAGGGGTTAACGTCGGGTCTGTGAGACGAGCTCTGGGTGAGACTACATGACATAGAGACTCTGGACAGTTTTGTAAGTGCCATCTAATAAAGCTTTTACTATCATATGAGGTTTCTTATATGATTTGTTTTTAACCTTTATCCTGATACTTGAACTCTATGTTACATTATCAGTTCGTATGACACGTGCATGCACCGTGAAGAAACACCGTCGCCGCACAAAGCACCCGGTAACGGGCCGTCAGCCTTCAAACATCAAATCAATCAATCAGTCAATCAATCAGTCCCGTCAAGCCACAGGTCACTCCGCCACTGGCTCGAATGAGCAGCGCGTCCTTGGGTACTTTTTTGTCTTCGGCGTGTGTGTGTGTGCCTCTCTTGCACATACAGTCATAAACGCACATGCACACACCCCACACACACACACACACACCAAGACAAAAGGAATGAAAATCAATAAATAAAGCAAAGCACCCCTGAGCTGGTGTGAGTTGCTGCAGGCCATTAAGCAGTAAATAATTCCAGGCAGCTCTGAGACTGAGTGAGTGTGTGTGGACAGACTGTAGATGAGCAGCAGACCGGGCACAGGACAGCAGAGCTCCACACGCCGAGCAGAAGAGGGAGAAGAAGAAGACAGACTACAGATGATGGGAAGAGAGGAGAGATGAATGGAGGGAGCACCGGGCAGCAAGGAAACAGAGGGATGAATGAAAGAAGAGATACGCCGCTTTACGTTCTACCAACCATCAGCAAATACAACAGGATAGATGTCCTGAAATATGATGAATCTGTGTGTGTGTGTGTGTGTGTGTGCATGCAAAAGATGCTAAAGGGGATGAAGATTACTTTATTGGTACTATTACACAAGTTGCTGGAAAATCAGTGTAAGATAATGGAGGATACAAGGAAGTGAGGGAGACCAGAGGAGAGAGGACAGAAGAGGTGAAAGGCAGTGAAAATGGCAGGACGTGGAAGACACACACACACACACACACACACACACAGCCATAAATTCATGTCTGCCCAAGATATTAGTGTCTCCCTTGACCCCGAGCAGCACTCACCGGTTGATTGGTTGCATAGCGGATCGATACTTGCGCCTGCACTGGTTACAGCAGCAGCCGGCCGAGTGGCTGGAGCGTCACGTTCAGGTGCTTCGATTTCCACTGGAAATAAGAGTTTTCTCGAGCTCCGATTTTAGTTAGGAAAAGTCCCTTAATAAAGAACAATGAAACCATAAGAAATAGATATAAGCTATCATCGAAATGTTTCACACACCCTTTATTTTACCCTTTAATTTAAAGCTCCAGCACAGAATTGATCATTTTTGCCATTATATGCACGCAAGTATATGAATTCTATTATTTTGAAGGGTTCGAGGGAAGCGAGAGACTAAATGAAACATTGGTACCGACCTAAGGGAGCGCTAGTCCTACTGAACCCTTTTAATCTGCTGGTTTGCTGGATAATTTAGAGGATTCCCCGTGGTGAACGTTGATAGTGAACCCTATTTTCACATGCTGTATCTCATGAACATTAGAGAGGACAGTCGCACAAAACTTCAAGGTCGGAAGTTCTTTTTTTATGAGCATCAAGACACAAAATATGTCGGCGCATCTAATCCTCAGTTGACTGGAAAGGTCACCCAAAGCCTGGTGTTGTGCAGGGTGGAGCGAGCCCTGTGTAAGAGCTGCGGGCGTTAATGAAGTGATGTTAATGTGCTGCATGTTGTTTGGTATTGATTTTCTTTATGTTTTCGTCTTACGGCGAATCATTAACTCACTCCGCAGCAAACCAATTTATCTTGAGCGTCGTTTTGTTCTCGTCGCTGAATGAAGGCTCCCAGCTCCCGGGAGCTCTCCGTGGTCCTGAAACGTAACACTCAGCCCTGGCAGGAGGTTCAAGCTGTCAGATTACATGGCAGATACCCTGTGTGTGTGTGTGTGTGTGTGTGTGTGTGTGTGTGTGTGTGTGTGTGCAAAACTACAAATAAATTAATTAAAAAGAAGAAGAATTTGTATATATTTGCCATAGTTATGGTCACATTTTGGCTGAATTGTTGTTCAGTCACTTGCCTGGTCTACATTCAATTGATGAACATTTCAATGATGATACCCTGATATTTAACTCCTACGTGATCTGTTGGCCACGTAACTGAATGACTGATTGAAAGCTGAGCACTGTAGTTAGAGAGAGAGAGCAAAGGTCAAATGTAGTAACTACTGCTGCCCCCCGTTAAGAGATGACCCAGAGTCAAACTACACAGACAAGAAAGATAACATGTCATTGAGTCACTGCCAAGAAAAAAACTCATCTTCTTTGAAGGAACAAAGATGTGAAGGTTTAAGATATGTAGCGGTATCTGTGTGTGTGTGTGTGTGTGTGTGTGTGTGTGTGTGTGTGTGTGTGTGTGTGTGTGTGTGTGTGTGTGTGTGTGTGTGTGTGTGTGTGTGTGTGTGTGTGTGTAGGAGTCCCAACCAGGGAGCAGCAGCAGCCAATATGAACAAATATCTGTTTTTGCGAGAGGAACAGTGAGGAAACTGCAGCTGTCTGTCTGATAAGTAAATATTGTGCATTGCCACCAGGTTTCCACTTACTGGGGAAGAAGATCCTTCAGCATGTCAACAGCCCTCTGACCAGAGTGTGTGTGTGTGTGTGTGTGTGTGGAAATGGCTTCACATGCCAAAATAACCACATAAAACCATTTACGCTGGTGGAATAATCCTGGCCCGAGCGATCCTCTCCATATATTCACAACCTCCTCTATACTGTATATGTTTAACAGTGGTGCCAGCCAATTACCAGAGAGAGGAACCGGAGCGACCACGTGGACGGTTGACGACGCCACTCGGCGGTCCCCCTAAAAAGCTGACGAGGATCTGCAAAAGCACCGGCGCCGTTACCGGTAATCTATATTACTCAAGCTGCCATTTTACTCCATCATGCATCAAAGAAACGCCTCAAGAAAAAAAAACGCGGCAACTAACACGTCGAGCAAACGCTGATCTGTAGCCGCAATCTGCTCCGCTGTGCCGCTGTTGCACATTTTACGACGCCGGCCCCCCCCGTGTGCCATCCCATAATAACATCAGGGATTTTATATCGCGGCGAATCCCGTTCCCTAAGGGGGCAGGGAGATGTCTAGAGATGAGGAGGATGAAGAGGAGCTGTGGGAGAAAAGGTAGAGGAATAGCAGATTGGAAAGAGAGATGGAGGGAAGAGGAGGTGAGACTGAACCGAGCGTCTCACCGCTAGCAGTCATTAGCGCGAAACAGAAATGAAACTTGAAGAGAGGAGGAAGAAAAAGGTCAACGTCCACGTCGACGTATTGGTTCATTTGCCGAGGATCGCATCACGCACTGTATTCAAAGAGCTGCTGGAGGTATTTCTCTGTGACTGAGTACCCCTGCTCACCTGACAAGGGGGGAGGGGGGGAGGGAGGGAGGGAGGAGATGGATAGCAGCAGTAAAGAGACAGAAAGGGGTGGAACAGAAATGAAGTGTGCTGGTGGAGGAGGACAGATTTTCATGGGAAGATGATGGATAGTGCAATCGGTGGGCAAGGGGGTGAGGAAGTGTGTGTGTGTGTGTGTGTGTGTGTGTGTGTCAGGTTTGACTGGGGTTAACCTATAGGAGGTCTAAAAGTCTCCAAAATCTGGTGTGACAACCAGAAAACACATCATGAAATATTTGTTATTATTGTAGCAACTGGCAGAAAAACTGGGGTCACGATTAGAGTTGGATATGGAGATCGTACACACACACACACACACACACACACACACACACACCATCTGTGGGATTATTTCTATTCCCTACAGTGTGCCAAAGCTGACAAAGAATGACTGGAATACGGTGGTGGCTATTGACTTAACCTCACTTTGATGTAAGACTCTGATACAGTCTTTTCTCCCCCCCCCCCCCCCCCCCCATACAAGTGCACCTTGATTCCTGGAACAGCTCACCGCTCTCCGCTGTTCTTCTACCCTCTCCAGCGTCCCCCAGCGTGCTGCAACCTAGTGGAAAATAAACCACCAAACAAGGTCAGCCAACAGCACATTCATCCACCCTTCGCCCCGCATGCACGATCTCGCCACCGCATCAATCTCTCCGTAAGAAGCCTACGGTACAATCGCAGTACCTGCTGTAGCTGATAAACGAACCGTGAGCACTTCCACAGGCGAGCGTTGTGTGCATCGAATAAGCTGAGCGGACACACTGTCAATAAGCTCAAATTAGTTGTTGCTCTGTACAAATGAGTAATTGGGAATTATGTGGCGTTTGGCGTTGTGTGATTGATTCAAAACGACACTGTCATTTTCACACTATTTAACCGCCCCTTTCCCCTTCTCCCATAATCCCTCATCCCGCATTAGAACAAGAGGAAATAGCGAAGGATAATAAGTAGACCAGCCAAGGGGCAAATTGCAAAATCTGAGTTAGAATTGCTGGTATAGAATTGTGTGCTAAAACAAAAATGGGGGTCCCGGGCAGATGCAGTACAAGACCTCCTGAGTATGGATACCATGTTCAGCTCAAGAAGGATAAGGTTTCATAATATGCTTAGGTATTATTAATAAAATAAATAGATAAAAATAGTTTAAAAAAAAAAAATACTCCCATAAATGCTCTTATTTAGCATTATGACCTGATCAATATAAATAAACCCGAGTTGAAAAAGACATAGCAATTATAACAATATGATTATATCAATATCGCTGTCCAAATATACACACACCCACTCAGAAGTATGTTAGCATCGCTCCAGGGACTAGCTTGCGCCATTTCTTGGATAAAATGTCTAAAACGTACACTTAAAAAAAATGTACATTTGCTGTTATGCCCTTTCCATGATTGGGGTCACGAGTGTAGAAGAAGCATGTTCTCCGTGCACGGTTAAAGAGTTACGCAGCACCAGAGAGGAAAACCACCGAGGCAAACAGCTGCTGTCAATACCAACGTTGAGAAACGACCTAGACGGAGATGTTGGCAGAGACTCAGAAAAACATGGCTGACCCGGGGATGAGCACAAGCAGAGCTGCAGAACGGAAAGAACGGAGAGGAGAGGAGGACTTAAAAATAGAGGACGGCGAGTGGGCAGGGAGGGAAACACGACTTTAAGAAGAGGGCCTGGAGGAGGTGGAGCAGAAGTGAAGACAAAGAGAGAGAGAGAGAGCGAGAGAGAGACAATGGAAAGAATACAATAGTGTCTTTGTCGACACTGTGGGGATCTGCATCACATCCGGTGTCCCCCCTCCACTTCTCCCACACAGGACAGCCCTGGTTATTTATGACCAGCGCCTCATTAGATGGCTACCCACATCCCGGTCCTCCTCCTCCTCTTCCTCCTCCTCCTCCTCCTCCTCCCTGGTGACTCATCCACCATTCTCCTCATCCGCCGTCCATTCTCTTCTCCGCTGTGCAAAAGGTGGTGGGACGGTAATTGTCATTCTCTCCAGTTGATGGGAATCCCGGTGGTCACGACCGCCCACCACCCCCCTCCCTCCCTCCCCCGTGACATTCAGGTGGTCGGTGGTAAATGGGCTGAGGAATCCTGCACATGATGCAGAGGCTTAAAGGTCTTACTTCAGGATGGGATGATGAGAAAACTTTCCACTGCTTCCTTTTTCTCTCTCTCTCTCTCTCTCTCTCTCTCTCTCTCGCTCTCTCACTCAAATCCCACAACCGCTGGACTCCTCGTCGTAGGGGATCCTTTAATCCAACGCATACCTTTACTCTGGACTGTTCTCCTAAAGCCTCAATCTCTTGTCTCTTGCGACAATCCTCTTTAATTGCCAGAGTCGAACATTTGTGTCCACAACTTGATTGGGAATTTATCAATTTTAACATCCATACCAAAAATGATAACTCAAGACTTTTCCAGAACGACTGAAAGCGGTGCCAGTCTCCTCAGCTGCACTGCTATCTACAAAGACACTTCTGCCCCAATGCTTACAACTGCTGTATTGGCATTGCCAGCATCAGGTCATGCTTCAGCTCTGCAGGGTGTTGACAGCGCTCTACAAAGGCAGCGATCACTGCCAGCCCGGCCGCCTGCACGCTGCTGAACAAAGCAGAGCTCTCTCTCTCTCTCTGAGCAGCCGGGGACGAGCTCCTTCAGCTAAGGTCAAAATGCTCATATCAGCAGGAGCCAACACACACACACACACACACACACACACACAGGGTGTAATATAGTTCCATTTGATGCACACAAATACACACACGAAAACAGAATTGTGCACACAAATTTAATCCTGATGTCATTTGAGCTGGGCCGGTACCAATACCTGGATGGTGTGTGTGTGTGTGTGTGTGTGTGTGTGTGTGTGTGTGTGTGTGTGTGTGTGTGTGTGTGTGTGTGTGTGTGTGTGTGTGTGTGTGTGTGTGTGTGTGTGTGTCAATTAAAAGGGCTGAGAGAGGTTGGGTGGGACCAAATAGACACACTTGGGCTACCGGCCAACATTGCTATCAGTGTCTTGTTATGTCTGCTGTTTGTTTGTTTGTCGTTTCTGCTACGGGAATAACAACGGGACCACCTGTTGTCATCTTTTTTCAATTACCCACAATTCCCTGCAGATAAGTCATATACATTTGAACACCAGTTAGCAGTACATCCAGCATTAAAAGAGACCACTTTAATGTGCAGGTTTTCAAAGCAACATGAGGCAACTAATAGAGATCCAAGGAAGCTAAATGATCACAGTCAGTCACAAAAGCTGCTGAATTATTGGCCTCTTCAATGTGCAAAGTAAATTTCCATCAATAATTTCATGCACTGGTTTCACACATCATATGGCAAAAAAAAAAAATCCAAAAAAAAATCAGTAGCCTTAATTCAGAGGTGATGGGGAATGAGGTGATAAATGTGTCAGAGCAGATAAAAATCAGCTCGCTGGAGTATAAGCAGGTGGATTTACAGTGTTGTTAAGGGGTGGCATAACTCCAACAGGGCAGTCCTCCAATCCCAGAATCACCTTCCTACCGGCTCCCAAGGGTCAACCAGTGTGTGTGTGTGTGTGTGGGGGGGGGGGGGGGGGGGGAGGAGGAAAAGGAGGGAGGCCTTAACTGTACGTGATGCCCATGCCTATCCCCACCTTGTCTCACCTTGGTACTGCAGCACACCTTACTCCCTCCCTTCTTCCATTTCTCCTCCCCCCACCTCCCCTCCACGCTAAGTCGCTCCTAATGTCACCCCCCCCCCCCCCCCGAGTGACGGATTCCCACTGCTGCCCTTATTAGATTCCCCTTGCTCTCCGGTTGGCTGAAGAGCAATGGTCTGATTGCCTGAGAGGTAAAACAGAGACTGGTTAGAGGAGGAGACACGAGCCGGGAGGAAGGGAGGAACGGGAACCCGGGAGAAAGAGAGGGGGGGAGTGGCGAGGAGTGACGGAGAGTATAAAGGGAGGAGAGAGGTGAGAGATTTGGGGATGAAGGTGGGAAAAAAAGAGGTAAAGTGGGAGGGGTGTGCGACTGGACCAAGCAGGAACAGATGATGAGGGTCATGGTCAAGGTAATAGGAGACTAAACTGTTTCACTTTGAACTGTAAACAAAACAATGTGGTTTATTAAGTTTATTAAAAGTTTTTTTTTTAAATCTAAGTGACTCTTCTATAGCGTGATCAACCCAGAATGAAAGACAACATCAGGTTTGAGCTACAGCTGCGTCCCGTCAATGTCTGGTACAAACCGTTCAGGAAGGGAGGCCGATGGGGGAAATCCATTGAAACATGTTTTGCGGCTGAAAGGTTTCTAGCCCCTAATGTCTAAAAACAGGGCATGTCAAGTAGGGGTGGGCGACTAAAAATCAATATCGCGATTATTTCAACCTTTTACCTCGATTACGATTAATGAACGATTATTTTATGTTTTGTTTTATTTTGAAATTGATTTTATTTTGAAATTGATCGGATGCTCTATGCCGTTCCTGTGTCTGACTTCCTGCCCGGCTTAACACATTCGCTCGCGGCTCGCCAAAAAACGACCGGTCCAAACCTGTCTGAACACGGCGTTACTGGACAGGGCGGAGGGACGTGACTGAATACCACGTAGTATTTTTTAAGGGGACAGTTCATGAACGCAGTATTGGGGAAAGTATTTGGCCCGTTCATTCACGGGAAAGTGATGTTACATCTGATGCGCGCACACACACACACACACACACACACACACACACACACACACACACACACACACACACACACACACACACACACACACACACACACACACACACACACACACACACACACACACTCACACTGGTTGCTTTGCTAACTGGCGCTTCTAGATGTTCCTCATTCTTGTCGCCTAAATAACAATCGAAATCAACGATTTTGAAATTTGCCACTATTACATCATTAAATCGCGATTATAAACACGATTATCACCCACCCCTAATGTCAAGTCGTTTATCATTATTGTTTATCATTTTTCAGCTTGCACAAGAGGAAGCGTGACCACAGGGCAGATCGGATACAACCTGTGGGCGTGTCCCGAGGGGGGCGTGAGCGAGCCCTCTCTCTTTTTGTTGACGATCTCACAAACTCTAGCAAGCTACCTCAAGAGGGCAGTTAAAACCTGTGAAACTGACTTCCTGAGTGGGTATTTCAGCACATTAACTGGAAAACAGAGTAAGAAACTTTAAATATTTACAAAGGTTTACTGCTTAAGACATTCAGTCAGCAGTTACGGCTCCAACAGCACCCATCCTGAGTGTTATTCAGTATACTCTTATCCACAGCACCCGCGGGGTTCCCTCTGTGTTCACCTGCACTACGATGTAAACATGTCTGAGTAGTGGAAACGTCCCTGGTTCTATTGGAGCCTTGGCCAGAGTGAATGGGCCTCCACTACTCTGTTGTTGTTACACTGCAGATGAATGAGAGACTGGCGCTTCGGTTGGCTGTCCTCCCAGAGGCTGACTGATGAATTATGGAGGCCTGTTTGTCTCTGTTTACTCAGACAAACATGTCCTTGCTCCATTCATTCACTTGTGTGTGTGTGTGTGTGTGCTTTTGTGAGTGAGTGAGTGAGTGAGTGTGTGAGTGAGTCTGAGACAGCAAAAAAGCCAAGGCTGGAAAAATGAAGCTCACAGATGTCACCTTTCTCTCTCACTCACTCACACACACACACACACACACACACACACACACACACACACACACACACACACACACACACACACACACACACACACACACACACACACACACACACACCTCTGCTGGAGCATACCAAGGACCATCAGGAACAATGTGTTCTTTGCCAAGAAGGGTTAAGGATTTACTGCTGCCTGATATCATGACGAAGCTGACTGCCAGGTGACAATGGCAGAAACAGTCTCTGTTGCCAGAAACTGTCTGTCTGACAAAAGACAGACAGACAGACAGACAGACAGACAGACAGACAGGCAGGCAGAAATACAGACACAGGCATATAGAAAAGCACAGAGGTAGATAGACAGAGTATGTGCAGATAGATGGAAGACGGGAAGACATGTAGACAGACGGTGAGACATACAGGCAGGTAGGTGAACAGTTACAGTGAGAGACAGACAGACAGAAAGACAGACAGGCAAAAATACAGACACAGGCATATAGAAAAATACTGTGAAAGGTGCTGTGTGAGGTAGAGTATGTGCAGATGGATGGAGATGGAGACGTATAGGCAGGTAGGTGTTACAGTAAGAGACAGGCAGACAGACATGGATGGACAGACAGACAGACAGACAGACAGACAGAAAGGGAGGTGTGGCAGCAAAATGGATCCTATGCAAGTGGATGAAATATACATCCGGCTTTCATGGCCACGTGGCGCCAAGGAGCAGAGGACTCGTCGTTTGAGCGGCGGTCCAATAGACAGGTGGATGACCAAGTAGAGCAGATAGGTACACAGAAGAACAAACACAGAAATACAGACAGACGGGCGTACAGATACACAGACCGACAGTGAGATGACAAAGGGCACAGTATCTGATGAAGGCCCTCCTTTTTCTTCTCAGCTCTGTCTTGCTGCTCCAGCGAGGAAAAGGTCAGTTCTTCTTCTCTGAGTCGGTTTCTCACTCACCGGGTCCCATTATCTCTCGCTGCCAAAACAACTCACATCTCCGAGGCGTGGGAAACTACAAGGGCACACGCTACTGGGAAAACGTCACCGTAGGAGTAGAAGGTTTTGCCTGAGATCAAGGAAGAGACGTGGGGAAAAAAGACGGTATTTATTGAATTTATTTAATTGACCTTTATTGAACCGACAAGTTGACAAATAGCACTTTGCCGCGAGGGCCTGGAGTAGAAGATAGCAAGGGGGGGGGAGGACAGGTCACACTCACACAAATGCAGAAATGAGACGGAAAAAAAGATGACTGGACTGGCGAATCGGGAGAGGCGTCAATTGATAGTGAGCAAGATAAATGGAGACGAGGGGGAGAGAGAGAGTGATAGAGGGTGAGTCACGCACGGCGAAATGAAGGATGGGAGGGGAAGTGTGCGGGGAGGGGGGGGGGGAGACGTGTGATGACAGCCCGTCCACAGCTGAAACGAATGGACGGGGGCTCGAGAGGGAGAGAGAGAGAGAGAGAGAGAGAGAGAGTGATGAACGAGCCGGGCCACTGGGTGGGTGAGCTATGGGAGACCCTGGTGGTGACGGGGCGACCCTGAGACTGACACCAACACCTGACACATGCACACACACCGACACCAACACACACACACACACACACACACACACACACACACACACACACACACACACACACACACACACACACACACACACACACACACACACACACACACACACACACACACACACACACACACACACACACACACACACACACACACACACACACACACGACCACGTTTCAAGAAGGAATATGCTACAGTCAAGGCTTTAAACTCACCGCTGCTGAAAACACTCAAATGTCACATCACTTACAGTACAGCACCACAAGAGACATTTTTCATCACGTCTCAAGGCTTCAACGTCATTTTTTAACCCGTGCATCTGCTCAGTTTACTTTGTTGTTGTTGTTGCTCATTTGATTTTTTTATTTGTCTCATTTGTTTAAGATAAAGTAGGTTGCTAACTTATTACACTCTTACCTTAACACTAGTTCTGCTCTTAGTTGCTTGTTTAGGAAGGAAATGCACTCATGATTTCTGGTGACTAGTAGTTCTCTTGCCTACTTATGTTGAATGCACTTATTGTAAGTCGCTTTGGATAAAAGCGTCTGCTAAATGCCTGTAATGTAATGTAATGTAATGGATGTGCATCACCATTTGCCCTCTGTACGTCTGCACCCACCCACCACTTCCGCCTCAGTCTGTCAAAGCCTTACGCGTTGCCACCTCTACAACAGCGAGCAATAATAGTACACATGTATCAAACACCGACACCAAAATACATCTGAGCAAACACGAAGAAGCCTGGTGGGGGAAAAAAAATAAAAATAGAATATACAAATAATAGAAAATAATAGAACAAATACAGATTGCTCACTCCGGTGTGTTGTGTATTTGTTCTATTATTGCTGCACTAGCCAGCGCCGTTGTGCAGAGGGCGTCCACAACCTCTGGCCCCGTTTCTGTTGAATGTCGTTCTGTTTTTAGCAGCTATAAACCCCGGTGACGTACTTGGACTGTGCTGTGCGAGATTTCATTCATCTACTGTACACTAGTAGTAGCTTTTCATTTCGGCCTCTGTATGGAAAATTGATTTCTCTTGGCCGCATTTTAGTGAGTTCCTCTTGGGAACCTGGCATTACTCGTTACTCATCTGATAAAAGCAACTTCAAATTAAATGGCTATCAAAATAAAATCGAACAAAGTGGATGAAACTTTTTTTAGCTTTAGAAAAAAACATGCCCACCATTGTGCAGGGCAACTACTGCTGGCACGTTTTGGGGTGGATTAACTAAATGAAGAAAGATCCACAGATCTAGGGGAAGTAAATAGTAGTATTTTAAAAAGTGTTTTCAATCAGACTACAGGTGCTAAATCATCTCAAAGTATGTTTTGTGGATAGTTACCATCTGTCCTTGCAGCCCTACAAACCATTAGAATATACGTTTCATTGTGTTTGCATCGATTTTTGCTGATCACTGGGATTTTAAGCAATACTGCTGACTAAAATACCTCCAAAACGTTACCATGTACCAAGAGGGATGCAGCAACTCCATTATTCCTAAAAAAAACGACCTGCATCATCAAACTTAAAAGGTGCTGTGTGTGGCGTTTTTAACCATCCATATAGGACTGTCTCTTGTATGTAAACACTAGGAGGTGTGAACGCAGCCCCCGGGCACAGCATTTGCCTGCTCATTATATTTTCCTATGAGAAGCTGAAACTACACTTCACTTTGTTCTGTGACTTGTCATCGTTTTTCCAACAGTAGCGTAATGTAAATGCATTCAATTATGCTCCTGAGGCTTTTACTATCCCGGTGTTATTGTTTCACCTTCATCTTTGCTTCACTGTTGGCTTAAAAACGCCAACGTGACCTTACTGCCATTAGATATTTCTTATTTCTCTTGGATGTTTGTCATTTTCCTTAGATTATTACAAAGAAAGAGCTTCAGATGTTTGGTTTCTGTCCATGTAGCGTACATGCTAATTTAAAGGGCAATTCCGGGATTTTTCAACCTGACCTCTATATCCACAAAATCGCCTATCATACTGCAAAGTAGATCCCAAAAGTTTCAGAGTTGCTCCGGTAGACCACCTTTGTTACATTTCCAACAACTCTAAACTCTCAACTCTGACAAAGGTGGTCTATGAAAGTAAGAGGGTTCACTTGTTGCAAGAAGAGGATGGTGTAAAACATAAATCTTTCTACCGTCCTCTTCCTGCAACAAGTGAACCCTCTCGCTACAGACTACCTTTGTCCACCGTCCATTTCAGAGCGGGACTTCTCCTTGAGCTAGACTTTAGTTTTCTGGTTAAAAAAGGTCTATTTCTGTAGCGATCCTTTCAGTAATGTTGTCAAACACTTGTCAGACACACAAATAACAATCTGAGCCTGTCAGTGGCAAAATCAAGCACTTTTAGTGGACGTACTTTGATCGCGCCTCTATGCCCCATCAGATTATGTTGCAGCCATTGAGCCCGTTTCGCGACTGCCGGCTGAGCCGATCTACCGGAGCAACTCCGAAACTTTTGGGATCTACTTTGCGGTATGATAGGCGATTTTGTGGATATAGAGGCCAGGTTGAAAAATCCCGGAATTATCCTTTAACACTGATCAGTATTGCATCCTTTCCTGTGTTTAGATGATTGTTGCTACATAACCACATAATGGCACTTTAAAACTTTGTTTTTGTAAAGATGAAAGAGGCCACACTTCACCAATGCTTTTGCCATTTATTTGCTTTTCAGCATTTCAGCTGTGTTTCAATGTGTATATGAAAGTGTTTCAGTAGTGCGTGCAAGAATGTTTTGTGTGAGTGTTTCAGTGGTGTATACGAGATCATTTCACTAGTGTTTATGAGCACAATGCATTGCAGTAGTGTTTTTGAGAGGGTTTCAATAGTGTATTTAAGAGGGTTTCAGTCGTGTTGTGATGATGCAGTAGTGTGTCTGCACCTGTCACTGAATAAATGTGTTTGTCATGTTGGTGCCTTATATTCTGTGGGTTTATGCAACATACTTACTTATTTTACCGCCATGCCATTTCCAAAACGAGGCTCTGCATTCCCGCAATCACGTGAATGAGTGCACCATTCACATGAATCGCGATACTGCCTTTTACTCACCCAGTTAATCTCTCCGCTTCTGCTCCCGCGCTGGTCCGCCAATTCGGTTTCTGCTACAGAGCATAACGTACATTTTGTTTGTGTGGGTCCGATGTGCCGGTGGAAGGTGGTGAACGTGAGCGCGTTCTCTTGCTGGGTTCTCGTTCCGACCTTGGTTACGTGCGTCTCCGCCGGTCTAGTGGAGCGCGCGCCAAGCTCATGCTGTTTATATGCAGTGAGGGCGCGTTCACCAAGCTCAGGTGTTTCGGGGCGATAAGAAAGGTAGTTGTAATGTTTTGCTGATTGTAATGTTGTCTTTATACGTAGCTGTTACTCGGGGTGTAAGTAAAGAAAAGTGTTTTTAATCAGACTACAGAAGAAATATAAAGAAATAGTGTTAGTTAGTTATGAGTAGATGTTTATTGCCATGTATAAAGTATTTGTTTAGCAGCCCTGATACTCCCCTGCTGTTCAGGTTAACATGGTTTATCCCAGGTGAAGTGGAGGGAAACCTGTCATGGGCTGTGATGTCTCCTAGATGAGTGGGAGTAGAGAGAGTTGTCTGCCAAACACATATTCTATTCTATTCTATTCTATTCTATTCCGTTTGTTTCTTTTGTTTTGTTTTTTCATTCACTGTAAATATGGACATCGCAACAGTTTTCTGTCCCTTCCGGCATCTGCCTAATTAAAGTTTTTTCTTTTTTGCACCTGACTTCCTGCATCCAGAATGGTACCAGTCCATTGGTAACACGTGTATATCAGCATAACCCATTTCAGTAGTAGTTTCACTGTGAGACGTGTGTGAGAGATAATACGTGTGTATATGCCAGGTAAAGTTTGAATTACGTCCTGTATGGTACTTCACAGAGAGACCTGTGGAATCTCCCAATCTGCACATCCCATCCAGGCCTGAGGTAATGATGAACTGAATCACACTGAGACAGAGTGGCATTTCACAGATTGAAATCTAGACATAACAAAGCACCCGGAGATAAAGGACAGCCCTAAATTATCGGAACCTACTCTGAGCCCGGAGCTGACCAAGCAAGTGGCTGGATAAGAGGTGTTTGTGAAAAATGACTTTGTCCTCTACCTGCACCGGATCTTACATCTCTCACGCAACATAAATCTACTTGGCTTTTATTTTCTGTATATGGCACATACCCATAGCTGACAATAAGTGAGTATTTATGGGAAATAAAACAAAGTTTTGACCACTGGTGTTTGTCACACGACAGTAAAGTAATTGCAGGTAATAAATAGGAGTCCCACACACAGACACAGATTACATCAAATAAAGCGCTACCCGGACTCACTGACAGGCAGCCGTAGAAATGACCCTGCAGCCGTAGACACTATTTTACCTCAAGTGATTCTCCGCGCTGCATCTATCAACAACAGTCTTTCTGAGAAGGGGGCATGTTGCAGGAAGCTTGTGTTGCAATCCCTGATGTCACTCAGGTGATGGAACAAAGCACTGGTGTCATGTTGTGGCTGACGGAGACACAGAGGAAGAGGACGGCTTCAGAGAAGTGATAGCTACAGGCTGACTGGCAGAGGAGCTCCAGCGTAGCAGATGAGACGTGTATGCATCAGACTGATTTTAACTACGAGGTCTCAGCCTTGTAAAGAAATGTACTTCTAGTCCTCCCATGAACCTACTTGATGCTGTACAAACAAATCAGCAGAAAACGTTGAGAGAAAAACTATTGCGTGACATTCGTCTGATTTCTTGTAAATGGTTAAATGGATTCTACTTTAGTGCTTTATAATTTCATTAACTTAGAACAAAGAAAAACACTGGATGTCACAGCTCACATCACTGTATACGTGGTTGACTCACTGTACACAAGGTGAGTGGGAGTTACAGTTTTTCTCAGTCGCTTTGGTCGCTTTCTCAGGTCAGAATTGAAATTCTCAAAACTACTTGTTCAACCTCCACATCATCTAGTCACTTGTGCACATCATAAAAGTAATTTCTCATTCTTTTGAACAAATTGCAAATGCTTTAGCACATTCATGCAAATGGTTATGTCCAACCGTCTGCTGTTTCCTACATTATTATGTTGATCAAAATGTATTATATTGGTTCTCTGTTGAATAGTCTCACCCCCCCCAGAACATCTAGGCATTAGTTCATTGAATAAGTCATTACATGCAAAATGGTTGAACCAGTTGTCATAATCTGTCAAGCATATTTTCTATACATTTCTATTCGACTTATTTTGTAAATGTGTCCTGAATTGATGAATTGCTCTCAAGTGAATCTTGACTTTCACTAGTTTTTCTCAGTTGATTTGGCTCAATTCTCGAATTACAGTTGAAGTCAAAGTTGTTACCATTTGCAAATGTTTTAGCACATTTAGGACAATGACTAACAATTATGACAATTTGAACAATTATTGGTTGTAAATGTAAATGTTGAAATTGATATATGTCATACAGAAAAAGTGCAGCCTTGTGTATTTTCAATCATTGCCATCAAAACCTTCGCCATAGTTTCCATCAGAGTAACTGTTATATTGACAACATGGCTAAGCATGTTGACTATCTTGTTTGTACTCAATGACACAAGGACTTGTCATTCTGATGGACTGACATGTTCATTGACGTAAAGATTTACTTTGGAGAGATGAACTCAGGACTTTGAGTTACAGGCTTTTGCAGGTAATCCATTGTGTGGTGCTGTTTGTACCAATTGTTTCGAAAAATGCGCTTACTGATTTGCAAATCTTAAGGATGATTCGAGAAATGTACTAAAGCGACTGAGAAAAACTGTAATACTGAAGTTACTTATTACGAATGCCACTTTTTTAAAATGTAGTGGATAACTTTTACAGACTCTCAATAAGATGATCAACTTCATAGCTCATGATTTTTCGAGCTGTACAGCATTTGGGAAATGAACTCCCCGTTAGAGACGCGAGCGATGCTGTGTGGGAGCCGCCTGTGTGTCGAAAGTCTATTTTTGCACTCATGTGTTGGAGAGGTGCTTAAACACCTGAAGCAAACAGCGCGACCCACTTTACCTGCTTCAGTCCCTTTTTTTTTGGCCCCGTTTCACAAAAGCCGGCAGACCTGGCAGAAGTAATGAAAGAGAGGACGAGATACAAGCGGTTCTGGGCCGATACACACGACCTTCTTTAAATCAAGCTGTCCCTCGGTTTTAAGGTCAGCAACTCCCCCTTGTCCCTGCCTCATTTTTCCATAAGTGGCTATACGTCTGAGTCTTTTATTGCCTGTCATGGACATTCAGTATGCCAACACACCGCCGGCCATCTTGACACCCCTTGTTCACCGTGATCCCCCTTTTTTTCCGCCAAAGCACTTATTTTGGCGAAGCTCCTTCTCATTTGCCACATATTTCCTCGCTGTTCCACTCCCCCCAGTGATGTATTGATTTAACGAAGTGTCACTTTATTTGCCGCTTCGCTCTCGTTCTCTACTTTCCAACCAAACCATCCTCCTGACCCAAATTCCCACTGGAAGCTCATTAATTAGCTGATGAAAGTCTGCATTCCCCAGGGGAGGCAGTGTGAAAAAACTCATTATAGGACACATCAATAAAGTGGGATTAATCACCCATTGGTGTGTGTGTGTGTGTGTGTTAAAAAGGCCTACAGGTGTTAGGTCTCATTTATAATAATCTCTACGTTCTTTACCAATCTGCCCCGAGTTCAGTGCAATACAAATAAGCTCTCCTTAACCCATTTTTCAGTTTCTGCTCAGTCTCTCCTACTCGGTATAGCATGTTAAAACGGAGATATGTCATCGTGAGGATAGTGATTTCTTGAATGGTACCCAATGAGCATGAATAGATGAGAATTACACTCATCCCCCGTTGTATGTACTGATGTAACGTAACACCTGACTGATCCCAGAAGGGTCAGTTACAGAACCGCCTCATTGAAGCCGGTAGGGATCCAGTGTCTCGCTCAAGGAAACTAATAAATGGGTCACCCTGCCACCCCATCTGAGCCGCTTGCTTCCCACTGCTTGATATTGTATTTTTTCCCCATCCCTTGTTTTGCTCAGGTTTAATATCCCCACTTAATATCTGTGGGAGAAGATCTCGTTTGGAGAGTCCTGCTACAACAGAACAAAGCAGGTTCCTCCAAGTAAAACTTCCTCGGTACCTATTATTTCTTGGCACTGCTTTTGAAGCGTCATTACTCACACCTCTCTCCCGGCCCAAGCTCTGCCAGAGCTCAGCATGTCATTTTCCACTAGCTGATGAAGTTACACTTAATAAAAAGCCAAGTCAATCTCTCGTTATGGGTTTTATCCTCCACTCCTACCAGGCAAGTCGACGTTTATATATTTTACAGCTAAGCCCGAAAAGAGAGATGGCAGTGTAGAAATATGAAACACACACACACAGTTTAACAATGAGAGTGGTTTATTAGTAATAATCTATTATCAAAAACAATATTTATCAAATTACATAAATATAAACACACGTAATTGACGTTATACAGGTTTAGTGGGAACTTGGTTTGCTGTACGATGCTTGCCAACGAAGGCACGGTGTCTGAAGGAGTGGTTCTTGTTGTGCAAGGGTCGGCTCTGAGACGTTCTTTCATTAAGCCCGTGGCAAACTTCCATACGCTACGTAAGCTCTTCATCCATTACCACCTCCCATTTAATGAAACGGCAACAAACCCATTCATTCTGCCAGAGCCCATTAATTCATTGTGCTTGGTGGTTGGATAGTACCCAAAACTACTAAATAATTGGTCGCAAGTTTTTTTCAAAAAAAGTTCACCAAACACCACCTCCGTTTGTAAAGAGCAACCTTCTCCCAACTCAGACGTGTTCACACATTCAGTGGACCACCTCCACTTATATAAAAAATCACAAGGGATGTTCACAGGATGTTCACCACAGGGTTTTTCCATTGTCTTGAGGCACACAAGGTACAATATCTAGTCGGAAAAAATATATAAAAGACTTGTGCAAGACAGGTGCAATGATAAAGTGAGTTATAAAAAGGACAGAATAGAATAAAGATATAAATAAAGTTAATCAAGGCTCTGTAATGATTAATTGGTCCAATCGTGCATTGCAATGCACTCCTGGAGTGATTGTCCGGCCGTCGTGGATTTATGCCTGAGCACCGACGCTATAATAGCATCTGGAGCTTAGGCTGCACTTACATTCATATGATTTCTAAGATAAGTTACTTACTTGCTTGATTTTCAACGCATCTATACGTAATGAAAATCTGCTCTTTATTAATATCGGGCCACACGTGCCTGAAAAAAAATGCTGCTATGAGTCTTAATGATGCATTAGCCAAATCATGTGTCGCAACATGCTCCTGTGAATAATTGACCGGCTGTCTCAGATTGCACCTGTGCATGAATTTTACAGAGGCGTCTCGAGCTTCGAGTTCGCCGAGCAGATCTGCGCTGTCTGCTGCCCGGCGTGTGTCTGATAGATTCAAGCCAGAAAACAGATGGGGAGAACGCTCTCTCGCTACCCCGGAGGAAAACTAGGACTTTGAAGTGGCGTGCAGTGACTGCTACCCCCCCCCCGTCCTGGCCGATGGGGCGGGACAAAAGTGCGCCAACGGCCATGACCACAGACAGAGCAGCTTGCTTTCCTTTCTTTTTTCAGAGGTGGCAACGGCATGCGTGTTTGTCGCTGTTGCAGGTGTACAAAATATTTGTAACGTTGAGTTGCACTGGCGTTTGTTTGGTCTGTGTCTCGACTATGTTGTCTCCATCTACATCTCTGACTGAAGTGGATTTAAGGGTCATGACTTTCACCTCGGTCTGGGTTCATCTTCTATTTCATGGAAATAGGAGGTGGCCCCAATATTCTGTATATCAGCCCTTTGCCTCCACCCGTATCTTCTATCTCCCATTGAACTGGTAGGACTCACGTAGAGGAACTTCAGTCTTCACCATCTCAACGTGAGAGAGGAGCCGATATGCAGTGCACGGAATAGACTAGGAACGGATTGCACTTAAGGCTGTGAAAGGACTGACACTGGCTGCCTGCATTCGGCTGCTGAAGGGACTTCCTATCTGTCAGCCTGTGTGTGTGTGTGTGTGTGTGTGTGACCGCCTAGGAGGTCAAGTGATACAGGACAGATTGGTAATCAGAGTCACTGTGACAGTCTTTCGGGCAGAATGAGAAGATCCATGTGGGACAGACCGGATGGCAAAGCGTGACTAAGCGAGCCTGACAGGCAGGTTGACCTGCGATAGCCCCGATGGAGGCGGAGTTGACGTGAGTGGCCGCTCACTTGCTGGAGAGGAAATCCTGGTTTAGGGGTGCATGTGGGAGAGGACAACCCCGGCGGACTGTCAAGGGCAGGGGGGTTTGAGAGTGAGGTGTCGACGGGGGGAAGGAACACGATGAACACGTCTCCCTTCCAGCTCTTCATCCTGAGGATCAGAAGCGAGATTAAGTCCCCGTGCAGAGAGAAGGGAGCTAAAAATAGCGTTTCCATGAATAATAGCGCGCACAACTCCTCCAATTACAGAGAAAGTGGTTAAAAATGAAATATGTAGGATTTTCACTCCTTGGATCCACCATCAAATGAAACAATAATTGGTTCTGTACTTTGTGACACATGTCTGCTTTCTATCCAAGTCATTTTCTGTCCCTTTCTGTTATTTATAAAACAGAATTTTCCACTCTGCTGGAGATTCATTAAAACTGCTGTGGGACTTTTAGGTTTAGGAAAATACTTCTGTTCAAAAGGTAGATCGATGAATTTATTGATTTTCCATAAAGTAAAGTACTTCATGGAATCGACAGCCTGGACAGCTCAGTCGGTAGAGCCTCTCAGGGTCGTGGGTTCGATCCCCACGTAGTGTCACGATCACCTTTGTAAGTCGCTTTGGATAAAAGCGTCTGCTAAATGACTGTAATGTACTGTAATGTTTACCTGAAATTAAATGATATTTTTATTTTATATATTAATAAGCAAAGCGATATTAATATTTTGCTTATTAATATATAAAATAAAAAGTATTATCCTAAACCTTTCATACATTTCACAGCCGTTGTAATGAATGTGATAATAATGTGATGTGACAAGTGTAGGTAAAAATGAAAAGTAAAAATCCTTACAAAAGGGTAGACGCACACTACAAGAGTAGAACTTGATTAAACCCCGATCAGGCTGTCCTACAAAATGGATATTATTATGGCAAAAATCAGAGTTACCCTTTACCCTGAGATGTATTCCTGTACGCCTGAATGAATGACCTCCAAAATGTGTTAATTTAAGTGCTTAATAGGTACAAGAACTACAGTAGTACGAGTCCACCCTTATGGTCAGAGGTTCGCACCGTGTCAGCAGTCTCCTCCCCCTCAGTGTGATCTCCGTAGTGATTGTACAGCTCCATGTCAGACAGAGCACTTTCCATTGCCTCATCCTCATAGTCAGTGTGGTAGTCTGACTCGTCTGATGGAGGGAAGAGAAAGTGCCACAGGTAGAGAGAGTGGGTGAATGAATGAGAGGGAACAGGTGAAAGAGAGCAGAAGAGGTGAGGGATTCAGGTGGGCGGGCAGGTAGATGAGTGAGGGATGTAGGAGGTTGTGAGAAGTGGAACAGGTGATGAGTGATGAATGAGAAATGGGTACCAACAGGAAGACGAGGAAGAAGGGGGAGGGTGGACATGTCTGAGTACAAGCAATGGGATTGAAACGACACATTAATCATTATTAAAAGGCCAATCTGGAATTGGAGTTTCAGCACCACTTTCACCAAACATGTTTTGTTTTTTTTAAATACAATTTGAATCTTTAAATTGTTTCTTTCTATTAGATTGGAAACATCGTAGCCAGAGGGACTTTTATTTTGAGTTGAAATATAAAAGTCGCAAAGGTCCTGCTTTCCATCAGCAGCATGTTTCAGCCAGTGTGTATATACATAAATTATATGCTAAAAATGGGGATTTAGCAATCAATTTCCTCCCCTCTGTGAAACAGATTCATTTGCTAATAGAGTTTGACAGAAAAAAAAACAAGCCCATCTAAGAGAGAACCCAAACAAAAAAAATCACACAAAGAAAGAGAAACAAGGAGGTGGTGCAGCAGCGTACCTTCTCCAAGTGAGGACAGATTGCCAGTCCATCAGAAAGTGTGTGTGTGTGTGTGTGTGTCTAAATGTAAGAGCAGAACTGCAGTTTTGTAATTAAACTCAATGACATCACTCTGCTCCTCCAGCTGTGAATAACAGCTTAGCTGAGCAGAAGGAAACAGCGAGCCGTCTTAACATTTATCTCGCTTGTACGCCTGCAGCCAAATCACATCAGTCAGCGAGGAGTGTCTCACGTAGAGTACAGCGAATGGGGATATGAATCTCTCCTTCTTATACTGAGCGGATGTGCAGCTTGACGTGTAGTTAGCGAATCAATGCAGGACATATATCTTAAAGCAGGTTGATTCACTTTACTTTTTTTATTTATTTAATCTGATATGATTTAATTTGTGTCCTCAATTTGACTCATGGTAATCAGCAACCATAAAGTCACTACAACCTCTGACTAGTCACACATTTTGCTGTGACACATAATGCACTTTTCATATTTCTCTTGAACTTGACACTATGAATGAACTTCTGCTAGAAATATGTTCCCTTCCACCCCAGCAAAAAAAAAAAGAAAGCAATAAAAGCTAATTAATTGCTTAGTAATTAATAATTAGTCCGTATAATATGAACCACAGTGGAAGTGACAGTGTTCATATTATAAACTGATTGTGACAGATTGCAATGATAGAATAAAATGCAATGCCAGGACAATATTAGTTTTGTTTTTGTTTGTGGTTGACATTGCATTGTTTGCTGTAAAACAAAACTAAAATGTGTCGCTCACTAAGTTCCTGAGTTAAGTGTGAAAAAACTGGGACTAATTACGAGCAACCAGCCATCTATAGAAAACTACAATCATTGCATTTACGGCTTCAAATGAGTCTGAATGTGAAGCAATGAGTCTGAACATTGCTTTGAGCCATCAACTCATTCTAGCAAATATTCCCCACACGGTGTGAATAAGCTAAAAAACACATTCACAGGGAGCTGATTGCAGCGAAGTGTGGCATGGAGGGAGAAAGAAAGATGCAAAAAAACAACAACAGAGAAATCAATATTGGACATTTTGCATGTTAAAACAGTTGATCGATCCTCCCCCAGCTTTGAATTGGTACACAGTTGGCCCAGTCTCCCCGGTTTGAATTGGATAATTGTTACCCCCCCCCCCCCTAATAACGCTTCACTGCTTAGAGATCCCAACAGTGACAAGAGACACAATGTGTGAAGTGAGGCCGTGAGTGATAGTGTTGGTGTGTTGATCACTTTACCGTCCACCAGAGCGGGTTTGATGGGCTCGATGCGGGACACGATCTCTGCCAGGTCAGTGAAGGAAGCGTTGGGACATGTCACCACCTGTAAGGGTATGGATTGAGGGACACACACACACACGCACACACACACACACACACACGCACACACACACAGAAAAACAGTTGGAGGGGCATCTTAATCAAACACATCTGGAACCATATCTGTAGCTGTAGGGCTCAGTAACTATCTGATAGAATTTCCTCAAATCCCCAAATCCATCCTGCCTTTCCTCCGTACGCCTCTGGTTCTCTGGTTTGTTGTTGCTCACGGGTCACTGTCTTAACTCCTTTCACTATCAGTCCCTCTCATCTCCCATCCCTTCTACTTTCTTAAAATAAACAGAAGATAAATATCTTATCTTTCTACCATCATTCTCCTTATTTTCTTTCACACTGTTGTTCTGCTTAGGGGGTCAGAGATCGCACAAGGAAAATCAATTCCACCAATTCATCCTTTTATTCTCCTCATAATAGTGCTGCAACCCAAGAACATCAGAAGGTGCGATAGTGGACTACAGACTGCAGCTGACAATGAGGAGACACTGTAGAAACCACGGAAATAGCATCAACCAGAATAGCCGCTCCTTGACGGACAGAGGCGATCTCTTTTCGTACACGTCGAGATGGCCGTCATAGAATTTTGATGTTGTAGTCATGGAAACGAGCATCGCGGACAGTTAAGTTAGAATGTTCGGCATGGCTGCCCCTCAGAATGTGAGGCTAAATGACGCCATCGCCATAGTAACACACGATGTTTCCCCCCCCCAATGACCATTCAAGAGCACTGATTGGATTAGCTATCATCCCACTTCTGGGGCAGAAATGAAAGATAATGAAGAATGAAGAATAAAAATGAAAACGATGGTCATTTGGATCAGTTGTAAACACAGGTAGAGGTGCTGTCCAATATATTATTTTTCTTCACACTCTCATCATGTTGTATGTTATTGAGCAAGCCTGTTTGCAATATCAGGTACTGTCAGTTATGGGTCTGTTTAGTGAGTTCATCGATTTCATCCTCTTCTGATTAAACTCCATATTGAGTGTTGACTATCAGAACCTCCATCCCTCTGCACCTCTCGTCTTCCTCTATCGTCTTTAACTCTCTTGGTGCTCTGGTCGGAGCTTTCCTTTCATATTCTACACCACTCCCATCTCTTCTTCCTTCCCCCTCCGTTCTTACATTGTTGTTGCTTTGGGTGTTGTGGAACTCCTCCTGGTGTCTGTCCTTCAACATTTTCTCCACCACTCCACTGCGACTCCACACATCAAACACAGTCTTGCCATGCTGGTAGCCCACCTCCTGCACCACACAGACCAACACACATCAATCAGTTGCATTTTCTTTCTTTTACCTGGTGGCTAAAATCCTTCAGGATGTGGGTACAAACCGAGCATAAACTTTTACTAACATTTTATCTGAGATTTGTTACGGAGTTCAAATACATTTTTTTATGATTAGTCATGACAACCGAGGCAAAAAGCAGAATTGGAGAGACAACAAAACAAATCAGCATCACAACAAGACACCGCGTCATTCTCAAACTTACAGCGATCTCGTCAAACTTGCCGAACTCCAGTGTACGGTATCTGTCAATAGGAGGTCTGATGTACTCGCAGTAGTCGCTGTTCTTCACCGATTCCAGCTGCCTGACGCAGCACACGTAGGCCAGCCGTGTCTGGATCTCCGCCATGTTCAACACCTATGACCACAGGCCAAACCAATACTGTACTAGATCATCACTACATATTGGTGAAATAAAGCAAATCATCTTAACTCTTGGAAGGGGGGGGGGGGGGGGTTGATAAACACCCCAAAAATATCCCCTCACTGTTCTTCATAATCCATTTATAATTAGAATACTTTCTCACGCAATAGGTTGTATCTTTTTTTTAATCCACTCCCATCTCATCCCTTACCTTGACTTTCTCAGCCAGAGGGTTGAGGCGTTTCCATAGCAGCCACCAACCTGAGAGTGAGTCGCCATAATTGGTCAGGTTGGTTTCATCCTGGCTGCCCACATCAATGGCTAGCACCACTTTGGCTCCCATGGTGCGGGCCACATCAGCTGGAAGCAGAAGATGAGGTTTTACTCGCTCTTGAAATTATCTTCATGGCACTTCGGCTTTATAGTATATAATACTGAATAAAGATAGTTCCAATCCTCAGTTCTGATTGTCTGAGTCTCATTCAAAATTGCAAAAAAAACAAAAAAACACCCAACAAACACCTACGACCACATAACAGTCAATTTAAAAATGAATGCAGCAACGTTTTCCTTTTCCCCCCAAATTCTCTGTATCTAGTATATGTGGTAAAGTATTTTTCTTTGCATCAATTGGTGGTCATATGAAGGCTCATGAAGGGTTTGGAGCAAAGTGCCATAAATGGTTCACTTTGATTGGAAGAAAGTGTACACCACATGTTTTTTTTTTAATGTGTGTCACCGCCGTTTCATAAAAGCAACGAGCCCCTCGAGGCCGTGCTTTGTTTACAGTGATGTTAGAACTGGTAAGAGGTATTTTTAGGCCTGACGCACAGCAGAATAGTGCTGAAGTATACAGTACAATGGAGAGAGAAAAGGTAACATAGGAGGGATAGGGGATGACGCGATGAAGGCTTTGACAACACCACAGTGACTCTTGCCCAGACTGCCAAAACCAGCTACATCCTACGGTCCTAGACAACAAATGTCATCAAATGCCCACATTGAACTTGATCCTGCAGATTTACAACATTCACCAAATCAGACTCCTCCTCAGGATCATTGATGGATTGCACAACTACTACTAAGACGACTAAGGGAGCTGCACCTACACACCTACAGGCAATGGTTCCATCCTGGCACTTAAACTCCGACCTCCCTGCAGTAATCAGGCCATTGAGCCACATAAACTCGACTCTTCTCCCTCCTGGTAATGGCGGAATTAACCTACCACCCACATCAGGACAGCAGAGTCCCTCTTAATCTTCTGTCATTTCCTGAAAACCCATCAAGAAACTCTTCATGTCCCTTTATAATATACCTTCCTTTACCCCGTAAATCACATCCCACTCCTATCTTCCTCCTCAGCTTGGATTTGACTGTCTCAGTGCTGTGGCTTTGACCCTGGCTCTCCTTACTGCCGTTGCTTATAATGTTGGTGAATCAAGAGTTTAATCTTGGATGGTGTTAATTTCACGCGCATCTTACGGTTTTCTGATCAATCAATATAACTAAAAAATCAATCAATTTAATCAACAGATTGTCAACTGAAGAGACACAATGCAATAAACCTGGTAGGTTGTTGATGTAGCCTCCGTCCATCAGCAGGTGTCCATCTTTGGGGTCACAGAGAGGCGGCAGGTACCCAGACAGAGACATGCTGGCACGCACATACCGCCACAGAGAACCTCAGACAGGAAAGAGGCAGCTATCACACCCATACAGCACGTGATGCCCATAACGCATCCATTGAACACGAGTGAACTGAAGTAAGCAAACATTAAAAAGGCGATTCTTTAATTCTGTCGAAATCAAGATCTTCAACATTTTCAATCACAGACAGCAGAAAGACAGGAAATATCTAAAGAGAAATAACAGAAATTACATCATTGATGACATCAGCTAAGGAGGTACTAACCCCCAAGAAAACGTAATAGATGTGGGAAAGAGGACAGCGAAGTGACATTCATATACCTACCATCAGTGTGTACTCTCATGGCAGAGGCAGTGATATCAGTGGTAATGTTGAAATACGGTATCCAAAGATCCTGCAAACACAGCAATATAACAGAGCAGCATAGTAAGACCACATGATAACCGTTATTATCTTGTAGCACCACTAGATATTGTGGACACCAACCTGCTGAAACTAGTTGGCTGCCATGGCTTTGCCCTCTACATTAGCCCACGTTTAAATTGTGACACTAATGGCTGGGGGCTTTTAAAACTCATCATCAGGCACTGACCCCACTCTCGCTCACCTCTATCTGTTTGCCCTTGAAGACGTTGTTGATGCTGGAGTTGAAGGAGGCACCGGAGAACATGGAAGTAACCGGGTAGGTCAAATCGAGAACCTTCTTGAACACTGATGTCATCTCCTATTGGGAGAGAAAGTAAAGAGTAAGGTCAAAACGTTTTTTCTTTCCTCGACACATCCACATTTCCTGTTTCTTAGGTGCAGGAGGATTCACGCTTCCAAACGTACTTCGTTTTGGTGCAAAAGAACATCTGCTAGCTCTGGCCATTTTGATTCATTGTTTTTGTGGGTGCTGTGTATACATGTTTTTGCAACCCGTTATACCTTTTCTCCTGGCGAACACAATTTACATTGTTTTTGGTGACTGGGCTCTTTAAACCGGGCTCTGTGGCTACGTGAGACAAAGCTAGCGTTAACAAAACTGGGGTTGGTTAACACGAAGCAAGCCCATAATAACTCAAGTCAGCATATCTACCACGTAAATGTACAGAACGCTGCTGCTCAGAGAATCACATTTAAAGCAGACGACAACACTGACGACGACTAGCTGTGAGAAGAACGTCAATCTAACTTATTTGTCCGATGGCGCATGACTGAAAATTACATCCTTAAAAAAAAAAACATCCTTAGATATTATATGTACAAGCAGGACCAGAAGCCCCTGATTAGAAGACTTGAGGGACCTGGCAGAACCCTAAGGGGACATAAGTTCAGAAATGTACCCAGGACAATACCATGCAAAGCTTTAAATAAGTCAATTATCCAACAGACAGGGAGCCAATGTAAAGACACCAGAACAGGAGTAATAAGATTCCCCTTTTTGGATCGAGATAAGAGCCGCAGCATTCTGGACAGACTAGAGACGGGAGACAGATGCCTGACTAATACCAGGTCTGGAGCTGTACCTGTAAAACTGACCCATGGCTTTAGACGGTGAATCATAATAGCGTGGTCGACTGTATCAAAAGAGGCACTGAGGTCTAAAAGGATTCAGATTGAGAGGTCTCTCACGTCTGCTGCTCCAAGGAAGGCATTAGTCACCTTCAGAAGGGAGTGGGCTAAAACAGGACCGGAATATTGTTTTTGTTCCGGAAAGACAGTAATTGGGACAGAAATGTTGGTAATGGCCAGGGTACTGGGGCCAATTGTCCTTTAAAAGTCTGGTTGGGAGGATGTCAACAGATGTAAGGCTTCATGATAGAGAACCAGAGAAATAGATCATTGATGAAAGGCGGTGTAAGGCTCAACTTCATATTTGTGACCTTGTTCTTTGCATTTAAAATGGAGAAGATACCAACTCTGGAGGACTGGCAACTATCAGTGATAATATCAGAGAAGTGTTTTGCATCCTTCAGGTATTAAGAGGTCTTTCAAAATGTCACATGAACACTGTAATATGTCTCCACTCTGCCTTCCTGCAGTCTCTCGTTTTGGCCCAAGTGAAATCATTTGGCCAAGGAGGAGCAACAAAGTCAAGATGTGATGAGCAAGAGTTATTAAAAAGAGCGAAGAAGCTTTGATAATGTAAAGTATTGGGTGCTATTTTATAGGCACCGGAAAATTTGCTGGCAGTAGCTGTGTTAAGGAAGTGTGAGCAGACCGGTGCGTTGAGTTCAGGGGCGGGGTGAGGCATTAGAGCATCAGAAACAATTGCCTTGAGATAACACAAACATCTTTTGTTTCAAAGTCACAAAGGGACAGGCCAGAAGGCAGCATTTGATCAAGGACACAGTCTTTGATGTGTGTTAGGCTTTGATGTGTGTAAGATCGAAACAAGGTTAAAAAGTTGCATAAATTCATTGACCAGTGATCGCAAGGAACAACAGATATGGAGATACCAAGTGAAATGAATTGTGTAATGTCCAATTTTTCTTCTCAGTTGCACGGTGTGTTCCCATCCTAAATGTGAACGCTTGGGGGATGAAATAAAGCAAATCAAATGAAGCTGTTACTACAGTATTTCAGCAATGGTATTATTGCGTAACCAGCATTAAAATACACAGTGCATTTACAAGTACTTTGTCTCTCACCATTGCCCATTCTCTAGCCCTCATCCTCAAGCGGCTGTGGCTACGGTCCTCAGCATACAGCGCCCCCATCAGGGAACCAATAGAAGTGCCGCCAACAAGGTCCACCGGGATGCCTGCTTCACTGAGTGCACGCAGTATCCCCACCTGAGAACAACCCCTGAAAAAGGGAGGGGGGGGAGAAAGAAGAGGACAGAAATACAGAGAAATGAGGGGAGAGAGAGAAAGAAAATGAACTATTTTTAATGGCGGTTTCTTCACAGTCATCGCACATGCACAGACCGGCGCAAACAGACACAGCTATACTCAGACAGCGGTATGATTAAGGGTCACGGGAATGGGAGTTGTGATGACGCTCTAACACTCATCATTATATCTGCAGCACCATTTACAAAACAAAATCATTAAGGGGCATCCGAGGTGAATGATGGAGGAGTTTCTCTACCGTGGAGTTGGAGCACTTCTGAATGGGATGACAAAGCAAGGAGTAACTTTGTAAAAGAAAATGATGCAATGGCCACTTATACACCTATTCATGTATTTGATAAACAATTTAATTACCAAGTAAAATATATATGCAGTAATTTGTTGTGATTATTAACTGTATGTATTTATTGCTGGATAAAGAGAGGCAAGAAGAACCAACCCTGAAGTATCCTGATAACAAAAAGAGAGAAAATGTGAAACAAATGAGTAGACAGGAGATAGATGAAAATGGGCAGAAAAGGGAAAGTATTCACAAGAAGTATTTAAAACTATGCAAAGGAGTTACAACTATGCAAAACACTTCTGCTCGCGGGGCTAACAACTGAAAGGATAACAAGGGCAACAAGAGAGGAACACGGCTCAAGCTCACAAATGATGATAATCGTGGTGAGGGGTTAGTAATGAAGGTAGAAAGAGGAAAGTGGCAAGGGTCAGGGTTCCTGCCTGCTGGCGGAGGAGGTGTGAATACTCCTACACAGTCAAATATCATCAATCTGTGATGCTCGACGCTTTCTAGGAGTTATTTTGGGATGCAGTTTATGTTTTTGTTGTATCCGCTTTGCCTCAACCTGCCTCGTCTACTTCAGTAGGTGATATCCTACGTCTCCCAGAATGACTTTTGACATGCTCTTGCCTCGACCTGTTGTATTCAGCCCTAAGGTTTTACTTGTAGGTGGAGAGAACAACGACGATGCCGATGACAATAGTTACGGCAAGAAAATGAGAATTTCCAGTTGAGGAAAAACCCCTTGGCTGACACCGAAACCTGACATTTACCACTGATGTTATAAAACGCTGAAAATTTCCTCCTAAAGAGTTTCAAGGTGGATTTCTCAGTTAAGAATATTACAAAAACTTGTAATACCTGGCCCCTCCTCCTCCCAGGATGAGGGCAATAGCGTTGCCGGTGAGGACCCGAGCCAGACGGGAGAAGTCGGAGTGGCGGTCTGCCGGCTTCTGGAACACACGCTGATACATCTCCCTCTGACAAAGAGAAAGAAATAAGAGAAAGGAGAGAGGAAACATGAGGAAATATTAAATAAGAAGTTGATAAGAGAGGGGCGAAGAGGAAAAAATAAAAGGATGATAGTAGAAAAGAAAAGAGATGAGAGGATAAGAGAAACAACAAGATGAGAAATGAGAGGAAAGGGGAGGTTTCATTGTAAAGCATCAATATGCCATTCATGCGTGTCCTTTGGTCGGCCTCTTCTATGCCTACCAGTTTGGGCAGGCTCCTCTTGGAGAAGACCCTACGGGGACAAGAGAGGTGGAGGTGTCTGGAGATCCAGCTGCGCATATTGAGCCAGTCCACGGTTCCTTTAGGTGGCGGGCCGTCCTCTCGATGCAACAGCACCAGCTGCTTCTGGGCACGCACTGCACTTCCCTCCAACATACGCTCCAGCTAAAAGGGACGGCAGCAAACACAGCTGTGTGAGAACGCTGTCGACACTTTGAGTTGTTTTTAGTCGGCTCCTTTGTACTGCACGCACAGATGGATTTCAAGGATTTTCAGCTCTAGCCCAAGAGACGAGACAATGTTGCACCAGCCCAGAAAGAACAGTAAAGACTGGTGACGACTAGAGACTAGGGATAAGTCAGCAATATGACTAGGGGAATAACAAAAGGTCAGCCCTTGTATGTGCGTAGGGGTTAGTGTTAATCAGTGTCTTTTGTGGGAGAGTTCAGGTTCTTATTAGGATATTTAGACCATGATATATGGACAGTTTTACTCTAATTAAAATTTTTATTTTGGGGGCCAGCTGAGCAATAAGGACACAGGATGAGTTTCATTGTATTTTTTTCTAGCTGTGGGTACAATTCTCCAGCTGTGGCCACCGCAGCTAAATTTAATATAGGAGGGGAACAATAATATTGGTTGTAGAGGTCGGTCTCGTGAGAATGAAACTCATAACCTGGGCAGTATCAGTGAAGTATCCCACCCACTGAGACAAAGAAAAAAACAACAACACCACTACTTCAATGAAACCATTTTCAAAAAGAATGCCATTCCTCTCCACAGTAACATAATGCTAGCAGAGTATTGCTGATGTTTTAGCTCTTGCAGTGGTAGATTTCATCTGAGCCATGCAGCTGTAGCTTACTGCACTTCAGACCAGTTCAACCAAAGTATGAATGAAACAATGAATGGTCCAAAAGGAAGGCCAGATCTTCCACCCGGTCCCAGACCACTGCATCTCTGCTCAGGTTTTTAGTGTTTGAGCAAGGTGAGACACTATGTGTGTGTGTGTGTATGTGTGTGTGTCTAGGAAGATAAAATCAGCCCAGAGGTATGACTCATTCTGAGCCTGAGCAAATATTGATCCATCTTTCCATTTCTCCATTTCCCTCACCAAGTGAATACATTCTTTCATCCATCCTTCCTCCACGCCCGTTTTTCCCCTGCAAAGGCAATTACCTCCCCTTCATCACTTGGACTTGGACCTCGTTTCCCTTCCCATTCCTCCTCCCTCTCCAGCTTCAACCTCTTTCACACCATCCGCCCACCCTTCTCTCACCTCTCCCTTCCACCTCAGGGTCAAATAAAAATACATTCACAGCCGTTGTGACCATTAAGCTGGCTAAACCCATGTGCAGAACCGTGACTTGAGGGCATAACGATCAGCACTGACCTTAATCCCACATCAAACATCAAACTTAATGGAGCTTAAAGTCATTAAGAACTGATGGTGATGATTTCTCTGGAGAGGAGAGAAAAATCCAAACAAGGGCTATAGGGAATTTGAAATTGCACAGTCACCTGAAACAGTGAGCATTAACAGGAGTACAGGAGCGCCCGGCGATAACCCCATCAAACAAACACTCCTCGCTGTTCAGTTGGCTACCATTGAAGCTTATACGCATCCCTCCCTTCTCCTCTCACCTCCCCTACCTCCCTCTTCCACCTCTCACCTTCCCCTCCACCCCAACGTCTCACCTCCCCGACCGCAGGGTCCTGCTCGCCGAGTCCCACGATGATGATGCAGTCGGCCTGACGGATGCAGCGCTGAGTCCAGGGGGTCAGGGTGGAGTCTGTCTGGTAGAGGACAATGCGATGGATGTCCTCCTGTTGGCCCAGCCAGCTGGACAGACGGTACTCGTGGACACTGGAGAAGAAAAGGAGTCTGTTAATGACGAGCTGCGTTGCACTGCTGCCTCACAGCAAGAAGGTCCTGGGTTCGATTCCCGACTGGGGCGCTGTTGACTCTGGGGTGCCCGGGTGGGTTATCTCCCGGGCCTTTCTGTGTGGAGTTTGCTCACATGGGTCTCCTCCTATAAAAAGAACCCCTAAAAACATGCAACTTCCTGTCCTGTCCCTGACCAGGATGAGGACCTACACCTGGAATTGGTCCCCGGGCGCCGAAAGACAAAAGAGGGCTGCCCACTGCTCCCTGGCTGCCCCTGGAGGAAGGTCGGCGGGGCTGGGAGAATGCAGAGGACTCATTCATTTCGGACACACTACCTGCATGTGTGTGTGTTGTGTTGGGCGGCCACTTCCCCCCACCTTGCGTGTGTTGGTGCACCCCGAAATGGAAATAAACTATTCTTCTTCTTCTAGCTGGCAGCGCACTCTAGGTCTGTAAAACATACTTGAACTAAATTTGATAATACAGAGGAGAAGAAGCTCAAAGAAAGAACATGGACAAACAGGCAGTGTTGTTTGGTGCAAATACTTTTTGAGCTGTAACACCAACGAAAGTGCAATACTCAACCCATCACCTGATTGCCACTCAACCTACCTGTCCAGTGCAGCAGCTCCAAGGCGCTGTTTGATAGTATCACTGGTCAGTAGAAGAGTGGGACCTGTATGTGAAGGACAACAGCAGAGATAGTAACAGTAGGCGTTGGAGTACATTACTAAACCCACCAATGTAAGGCAAGTTGCCTTCATGTGCTACTGGTTTTTTCCAGGTTCAAGTGTAAAAAGGTGACTTTCTAGGTCAACTGAAAATCAATTATAACAAATAAGATGTTAATAGAACACAATTAAAACCACATAAAGCTGGGATGTGTAAAGACGGACTTCTGTCTTTTTTTTACCAATGGCGATGAGTGCATGCTGCAGCTCCAGGGTGAACGCAGTGAGAGGTACCTCCTCCGACACAGGCAGCACCGTCACGGTGGAGAGGTTGGAGGCCTGGGTCCCTGCATCCCACTTACTGCCTGGGGTGTGAAGGGCCAGGCTACGAGCTGGGGGACATACATACGGGAATACTTACAGATCACAGTTATTTTATGGACAGGATGAGATAAAAAAAAACAAGAAGACACATACATACCTGTCAGAGGGCCATTGACCTGTTGGAGGATCTTCTGCCCCAGTAGGTGGATCAACCTGGTGACAACCTAAGATGCACAACAACAAGTGATTATGTGTTACTTATCAGACAGACGGCGAAGTTCCCTGACCATTCACACAGCAGTGGTACAGGCTCCCCTCCCTCACCCGCACCACAGAAGAGAAGGAATAGGTTTACCCCCATTGCAAGAGAAAGAAATGAGCCAAATTGACACTTTTGTCCTCATTTTACCCTTCTTTTAAAATATATGTGATACGTGTGATGCATTATTCTCCCCGTCTTATATGGTCCTGCTACCGACCACATCAACACAGCCTACCTGAGGGAACTTCCTCTTGATGGAGCTTAGTGCCCCTTGTGGCAGCTTGGCCAGCTCAGAGTCTCGTACAGCGTGCACCGTGGTGGCTCTGTTCTGGTGGGTCAAGGCCTCGACCTGGGCGGGAACAGAGGACACGTCACATCAGCGTTAGACTGGAAACGCAGGTCAAGAGTTTGGTCAAGGAGCAGGCGGGTCAACAACAAAGAGGATCTCAGAGCTCAGACGGAGAGAAATGGTGAGACAATAATGGTGTGACCATTATATCCTTCCCTGACCTGCTGATAAGCCCCCACTTCCACCCTATCAGCCAGCTGCAGCCATAGCACCACTCTCACAGGACGGACAATGTCTAACCTTGAAGGCACTCAAAACACACCTGGCTTTTAACCATAACCTTACCTACCTGATTGGGTTAACCCTGGTGTCCTATATATAAGCCCTAGGTTGACAGAGAGGCCAAAGGGCCAAAGCCGACCAAACATTTCCAGGATATTCGGAGCTTTGACGTTAAATAAAAGCTAAAGATATCAAGAAGATCTCTCACGCTCGTTATCCGGGCGATGATGATGTCAACACAGGGATGCTGAATATGTCTCACAGCGCTAGCCACTCACATAAGCATCTTATTTCCCAACATCAAAGACACCGTTACCACAGCTACCCTCCCCGGGTAGCAGTAGCCGCTGCATCCATCAATCCAGGTATTATTAGAAGCACCAGAGACACATCAGCCAATAGGAAAGTGGGTGAATGTAGCAGAGTGACTTTGTGCATCAACAAAGGCGTGGGTAGAAACCAGTAAGGGGAAGTTGACCCAACACAATGAGAACAACAAACAATAGTGCATTAGCATCCATTATGAATCCTTTGTTTACCCATCAAGGACGACGTTGGGAAATAAGCGTTTTAACACTCCTGTAGGAATGCATATGTATGCATATTTAACATCACATCAAACAAGATGGGTACAGACATCCACAAACACTTGGTTAGACCAGTTGGACGTGTTGGCTCAGATTTGTATTTGATTTTGCTTAGAGTTATAACAAAATTAGCCCTGGACCAACTCCCAGTCCTAAATGCATTACAGTATTTGATGTATTCTGGATACATAAGTAGAAGTAAACCTTCTCAAAAAATATGATGTTTTGGTCCAGCTGCGTTTTTTTGTTTTTTCTTTGTTTATTGATTTGTCCACTTATGTACAAGCATATATGGGTAATTACAGGTTAAGTATTTAGTTGAGTTTTTGTTTAGTCTCGGTGTTTTGACGGTCATGCCGGAGAGGAGTATGTTCGCAGTACCCTGTTTTGTGTACATACTGACAGTGAGCATAGTAAGCATTAATGTATTGATGTAGAACTGATAGTTGATCAAGTCCATGATATGTAAACTCTACAATGAAAATGTACGATTTTTCCCATCTGCTTGATGCATGTATACAATCAACCTGCAGGCTTCCACTACAGGTCATTATATTTATGAGAATACCAGTAGTAAACTGAGGAAATGCATTTTAAATCGTGCAGAGCTAGCAGACCTAGTTCTCGTCCCAATCTACTATCCTCAAGCCAGAAATGTTGTCCTTCACCATCAGTCTTACCACTCCAATAAGGTCACCGCGGCCGTACTCTCCCGTCAGCTCCTTCTTACCGTCATCCTTCATGATGACAGAGCGCAGGCGACCACTCAGCACTATGAAAGTACTGTCTGACTTCTCCCCCTGCCTGAGAGAGAGAAAGAGAGAGAGAGAGAGTGATACACAAAACTTCAAGTCACTGTAAACCTGCAAAAGAGGTTCATGTAAAGCAAGTGTCATTAGAAAATGTAGCTGCCTCCATGTTGACTAGTTTGGATCAATGTTTTTAATTAGGTCTGAGAAATAACCTGTAGACCGCCCTGCCAGCTTCCACAGCCATCCAGTCCAGAGCAAAGTCTATCTGCCTGACGAAGGACGACATCCTCTTCACCACCGTATGAGCCACATTCAACACTACCGTGTGCTCCACACGCATGATCCTGAGGGGTAGATACACACCCACAAACACACACCCACACAAAGACAATTTAAAGATCATTCTTATTACTCATCACGTACCCACAGAAACAACAAGGAAGACAGAAGAAAGTCAAAGAAAAGTCACAGGTCTTATTACTCACATACAAAGAAGACAAAAAGAAAGGATTAAAAAAGTCCATAGTATGGGAACGTGTGTGTGTGTGTGTGTGTGTGTATGTCTTGATGTGACTGACTCATAGAAGTGGGTCTTGGAGATGGAGAGGAAGCTGCAGTCCCGGTGGGCTCGGACGGTGAAGATGAGGGGCTCTCCAGTCAGGACAGCCAACTGACCCACCAGCTCCCCGGGGTGGGTAACAAAAAGACACGTCTCCTCTTCACGGTCGATCATCCGCTGGTACACATGCAGCAGGCCAGAGATCACAAACTGGATGCTCACCTCCTGAGGCACCAAGGAGAAGGAAGAGAGGGACATAGATTAGACAGGTTGATGGTGCCAAAAAAATGACTTCATCCAATCATTCACCCAACAAAATGATTGGATGAAGTCATTTTTTTCTCTGTCCCTCTACAAATAATTTGTGTATCAATTCATCCAACAGGGATTTTTTTATGGTTTGCAAATGCCACAAAGCTTTGCATGACCATACAAGAGAACCAGCAAACAAATCGTTCCCAAATTGCTTTAACATGAAGGAAAACAAGTTTGAACGTAATTGCCTTCACCTGTGTGGCTACTTTTACGCCTTTACATCAGTATACCTTTGCCCTACCTGAGTGTCTGAGGATCACCGTGCTCCGAGTTATGCTTTACAATACAATAACGGGAAAAAAAGACACATGCCCGGCAAAATGCTGACTATTCAACCACATCAACTGTGAGAGAAAGAGTAGGGGAAAGTAGTTGCTCCCAAACTTCTCAAAGACGGAAACACACTGAACGAACCCCATGAAACTGAACGTGTCCAACTATTTTTAAATTGTCAGGTTGTTGTGGTCCTGTCGAGCCACCACAGAGCCTCCCCCGTACAGACTGGCTGAGGGTCACAGTGTTCGGAGTTATGCTTCACACACTAATGGGAAGAAATGACGCACGCACACACACACACACACAAGACTAGCCCAGCATATCAATTGTGAGAGAAAGAGAAGAGCAAAGTAGCTGCACCTTGAAGAAAGCTTCAACGCTATGAAAGTGTTTTTTAAGTTGCTCTAACCTGGTCCCCCTGGCGAGCCACCACAGAGCCAGCTTTGACCTGGTGAAGGGTCACTCTGCCCTCCAGCAGACTGGGGTCCTGATGGAGAAAACACATGCAATATACCATTTGAAAGTTCAATACTTGCAATGTCTAGCTAACGATAACACAGAATCACAGAATTTAACCATTCTCCAACAAATGTCTATCTATAATCTATAAGCTCCTGTGCTATCAATTCATCGTATTGATGGCGAGAGGCTGCAGCTGGATGGTGTTTGTCCCGACAGCTGTGCAACAGACGTTTGGGGCTTTCAGCGTGTCATTGATTGCAAACAAGGACATATTTCAACACTAGCGCAACTCCATTAAAGCTGTATGTATTCTTTTCCCCCTAACATAGGAATATATCTAACAGGAATCAATAAGGGAATTGATAAAGAATTGAGTTGCTAATGAGAATTGAGAATTGGGCCAAATAAATATCCCGTTCCCAGAATAGCAATAACAGTTCCATGTTTTTTGTTATCAATCTTGTTATTCCTCAACCCTGCTCTCTCACCTGCAGCTGGATGAGTCCCAGCAGGTCCTTCTTAGCAGCCTGGAAGATAGCGCTGACCTTACTGGGGTGGACGGCATCAGAGCGCCCCCCGCTGTCGGTGTAATGAAACACAGCTGAGGGCGTGTGCTGCATGGTCACGCTCTTCTTCAGGATGGACTGCAGGAGGAGGAGGAGGAGGAGGGCAAGCGGGGGAGACAGACAGGACAGCATAAGTGATCAATGTACAGAGTATGCAGTATTTGAGCGGAAGGTGGTAGTGGAGGTGAAACAGGGGAGGGGCTGGTCTTACTTTGTGAGTGACAGGACTGGACGGTGGCTCATCCATGGTGACTCTGGCTCGTTCATAAGCCATGTTCAGGTCATTTCCTGACAGAGGAGGAGGATTATGAGTTTTACGAGGGGACGAGTGACAGCGATAAATCTGTGCAGGTCAATGAATATGAACGTAATGGCAATTGGTGGACGCTTCAATTCAAAGCACACACACGTGGTACTGTAAGGCCAGTGCACACGGCCGACCCACCTGTACTGTCAAGGGGCACAGAGACAGAACGATTCTTCCTGAAGGTGTTTGAAGGGCTCTCCTTTACACCATCTGGTTAAGCGAATTGAACAACAGTGAAAGAGTCAGCAGCATGTGTAATGAACAGCATTAATTCATGTGTGTGTGTGTGTGTGTGTACAGTATTCATTTTGAGTGTGCAGTATATGTTCTGAGTTAGATGTTCCTGAGTGTGTGACCTGGCTCTGTCAGGGTCTCTGTGGTCCCAGGGGGTGACTCATCCTGGAAGTGTGGACGGCGATTCATCTTGGCAGGAATTGCCTCTCCAATCACACTGTTCACATTTGACAGGGGCACCGCCTGCCGCTCCTGTCAATTCAGTAATAAAACAATAAATCTCTCAAATACCCCCATTACTCCCATTAGTTGGTACTGCGGTTGCATTAGTCGCTGTCCTGTATTTAAAAAAAAGCAGTTCTGAAGCACGGGAACATTGACATACTAGACGATCACAGCAAAGTAGGATTCAGAGATATTTGGGGCAGAGATATTTAGATATTTATCCAAGGAAAAAAAATGTCATGGCATTAGATCGGATTCTACGAAGACACTTCCACCGTAGCTCTCAGGTCAGAAGACCGAAAGTTGTTTCAATTTCCAATTATTTCTGAAGATATTGTACATAAAATGCGAGGGTGCCAATAATCTTGGCCGTCTCTGTCTACGCAACATAAAAAGATGATTTAACTTCCATTGAGTCATTATTAGAGGGTGCATGGAGGCAGTTAATCCTTATTACTTCACAAGAAAAAAAAACATACATTATTAAAATGCTCATCAAAAAAATGGTATATCATTTCATACACACACTTTGAAAGAAAACAAAATCATCTTGCAACCCCCTTGTGGTTCCTGAATGGCCGGTTTGAAGTTACTGTCCTCCCCATTACTTATGGTGGGTTTGGGATCACTGTTATTAATTTCCACTGAGCTTCATGGAGGACTGGGTTATGACGCTGTGCCAAATGTTGTGTGAAATTAGCTCGCCTGTGTGCGTCCGAGTGTGAGCGTGTACGTTTATGTTTATGGCGAGCGGTGCTTAGGTATTCCATGTGAGTCTTTTCTGTGCGTCTTAATTGATTTCCCTCCTACCGGATTGAAGAGCTCGGTGGTTAGGCCCAGGTAGTTATGCAACGCCAAGAAGGTGACTCTCTGGAGGCGCACCATGATTATCTGGAACACACACACACACACAAAGTCAAAAACACCGAAGCAAACAGAACAACAAAGTTTTAGTTAGCAGTTTCGTGGTGCGGGAGTGTGTGCCCTGAGGCTTTACCGAGGTTTAATACTAGAGAAACCGTTACCTGAATGACGCGCACCAGCGTCTCCGGGTACTTCTCAAACACCGACTGAAAGGCCGATGCAGGTAAACGCAAGATAGTGGAGCGAGATGCCGCCCGCGCAGACACAGTTTTATACGGGGCTGGATAACCCTGGCAAAGGCAAGACAATAGACTATTAGAAACAATGGAGCAAAGTAGAAAAAGAGGGGAACAGTGGTTGATTGCAATCGCCTTGATTGCAACCCAGTTAGGTTTTGTTTATGAAAGGAGTCATTGTACTGAGGGAGTTTTTTCCTCTTTCAAATTGATTACCCGAGCTTTTCATATCAACACTGATTACACTGGTTAGTTTAATACTGAAGTAAAATAGACTTTTGTGTTGTTTTTTGTGTTATGATTGGTGATGAAAGTTCAGGATTCATGCACATTTTCTATTTCATAGAATTTCTAGACCATACCATCTTAATATTTCTTAATTATTTCAGTTAGTGTTGTAGATAATCTAGCCTGACAGTGAGCCAGCAATATGTCAGTTATAGGCTTCCTACACTACTCTATAGATGATCCTTATGTAGATGGTATTGAGGAGTGAATGTGGGGGTTAGAGTCACGTGAAACAAAACGTCTGGCACCTTAAAATAGACTTCTACAGGGAATTGGATTCCTGAGAACTAAAGCTGGACTCCTAACTGCAGTATGAAGATAAGAGGAATAGATATGTCCGGACAAGACAAGATTAATTTATAAAAATAAAAAATAAAATAAAAAATGACTGCTGCAAACTGAAATTTCCCCTCGGGGACAATAAAGAGCCATCTATCTAAATAAATCACTGACAGACGAGATATGTAAGGAAAATTTGACATAGACTATCAAAACAAGGGAACTCTGAAAGATGCAGCTCCAAGTTAAGATGATTAGATCAGGCAAAATGTAAAGAAAAAAAAAGGAGCACGGCAGTAAGACACCAACACAAATTGATTATTTGACAGATTGACTAAATGATATGGATGGGGAGTACAGACAGGATTGCCCCCAAGAGTGGAGTGGAGATATGCACAGTGGAGAGGAGACAAAGAGAGAGAGCGAGAGAGAGCGAGAGAGATTAGAGGGTAAGAGAGGACAGAGGCAGATAAGTCTGTCCAACACACAGATGGAGGAGAAGTAAGGAGCTCACAGTGATGATGTCCAGAATACTGAGCAAGCTGTGGACACTGTCTCCTGGGAGCACGTCCTTCACCACCGGCTCGGTGCCATCCTGGAACAGCAAAACACACATTCAATGATAAATTACTAATACTAACAATAGAGCCTATAGTCAAACTTTGCCCTAACAAGTGAAAGGCCCCAACAATTCTGTCGGGCCAATGTGTGCATATTTACAACACATGACATAAAGCCCCTCCGAGTTTGATTCACAATGGAGGCCCTAATGCAGATGAAGATGAAGACATTCTGTAGGGGAGTAGCCAGCACATGCATACTTCATTCATACCTTACGAGGAAGGAATTTCACATGCTTGTATGACCCAATGACCCCAGGTATTATCATGATTATGTGTCCCAGTATGAGCATCTTCTCTTGAGAGTGACAACAGGGAAACGTATCATAGTTTATCAGTCACGTCATGATGTTACAAACATATTTCATCAATACATTTCATCAATGTATCATTTAGCCATAAACTAAGAGCTTTGCGGATACCATTTGATTTATATTTGTTTGCATACAAAATAGGCTTGTAAAGAAAACCTCACCCAGATTCATCCAGTCTGACTTTTAAACTGTTCGCTACTAAGCAGTTTCTCTAGAAACAGTTATGCTGATGTGCTGCTCAAGGGATGCTAACTAGAGTCTGGTAAGGGAAGGAAGAGCACGTCCAGAACCAGCAACCCTCTGGCTCCCTTCTACTATACTTGGGGGTCAATCCCAAACATTTGTATTGAAACTGCAGTTCATTAGTTACTCAAGTTTTATCATAAAATGTGAGATTGCGCAATAATGTCTTTGTGGACAAAATATTTTAAATTTTGATGAAAATACAGTTCCCGAATCGATCTGCGTAGAAAGTAAACTGACAAACAGCCCGTCTACGTACGTTCTCGTGAATGCAGAGTTCTAGTCGTCCGTCCTGGACAACGTAGATGCTGTCATCGTCATCTCCTGGCCTGAATAGCCCCTCGCCCTCCTGCAGCTCGATAAACACCATGTGGCGACACAGCTCTAGGAATAGGGGCTTCTCAAAGTGACCCAGGACCCTAAAACAAATGGTGGATAAACACAGGGAAAACACACACTCACTTAATGGGAAGGGTTCTCTGCACTTCTCTCTCTCACACACACACACACACACAATCAGACCCATGTTTTACCTGACATTCTTGAGCATGTAGAGGACCTCGGAGGGCAGGTTGGAGCTCTGCACATCAAACTCTGTGAGGTCCGCCTCAAGCAGGGAGGGAGGGGGCTCCTTGGGCTGCAGGGTGGGGGGGTCTTTTCGAATCCTAAGTATTCTGTTGAATAGAGAAGACACACAAACCCCGAATACTCAAATGCCATTACACAGGACAAGTTTTAAACAATTTGGGCATATGCACACACGTACACATTACGGTAAGGTCTGTAATATGAACACATCATACTTGTGAGCTATGCTGAGAACTTTGGTTCTTTTGCGTATGCGCTGCTGTTGCTTGGACACTGAGGTAGTGGAGAGGGAAGGAGTAGAGGACAATGTCTGGACCTTGGACACAGGAAAGGAGATTCAAAATTAAAATACTGTTGTCTTTAATAGACAGACAGAAAAACAACATTTTGTCTGAGTGCAGAGCTGAGAGGCAGAAATGGACAACAGAGAATCTATTAAAAAAGGGTCAAAGGAGTGAATTTGTTACCAAGGGTAAACCTTGGGGTACGCAATGTTTATCAATGTCTGCCCTCTAGTGAGTGAAAGACAACATTTTTCCTTTCTGATTTTCTTTCTAAGGGGGTGCACTATTATGAGAAAATAATGTACATAAGCTAAATGCATGACTCAACAAACATTAGAACAAATTCAGCAGCAAATATGTATTGGCCTACGTACATAATCAAGCCTATTTACACAGTTCATGGTATGGGGATAGTTTTGAAGAAGAGACTGTGAGTATCTGTATAGGAGTATGAGTAAGAGAGAACCTTTCGCATTATCTTCCTTCCATAGAAGAGCACTTTATCCCTTTTTCTGAAACGATAGTGTGGAACACCAGGCTGTTGTTCACCTTGTCACACAAACAAAATACAGACAAAGTCACTTTTTAATGCAACTTGATGTCACCATCTCAAGCAAATTCAAGAGAAAACAGACGCTTCCCTCAGGAGCCCGGTCATTCTCAGAGGCAAGTAGGACTGGGCGATATGGACAAAATTAATATCATGCTTCATGTTCATCGCATCAAACTACATTGTAAAATAAAGTAGAATAAAACTAATGTTCATGATATGATTCCATTTAAAGACAATAAACAATATACTGAACTACTGCCCAGCCCTATAGGCAACCAAAAGAAATTATACAATAGAAACTTGTTCATTGAATACAAATATTACTTCCTGCATTATGAACCTGAAAAAGAGGATGACTCACTGGCCAGCCTGTATCTCCTGTAAAGGAAGAGCACCACAATGCCAATCAGCGACACTGCTACCACAGCTCCAATCAGTACTCCAGTGAGCTAGAAGGACAGAGCAATAACAGTATGGTCACATGTGAACAGCCTGGAGTATGCTAGCTCAAAACAGGTGGCATTTGGATGCAGGGCACTGCTTCAGAACATGTTCTTTACTTCATTTATGTAACATTAATCTGATAATAGATCGTTGACATCATTGTTAGCTACTCTATAAAATATCAGTGATAATCCTTTGGGGTTGGGAACAGAATATTTGAAATATTTACTGAGGAGAAGTCAAAGGATACTTTAAGGAAGTTCATGTCAGCACATTTAGCTAACTGCTGCAATTTCCAATTGAATGTCTGCAGCAAAACATTAAGCACTGAATGTGCAGATCCATTACAAAGTTATACTCAGATTCCTTTTGCATCAGCACATATTAGCACACCCCTCTTGACTTCCCCATGCTGTGCTACAAAAGTAGAGTGGCAATGCCCTTGGTGAAACGCATGTGCGCCAAGAAAAAAAGCAGAGTACAGTAAAATACTTTGAAGTCCCCCAGGACATCAAACCCTTCTCCATAAACACATGCAAGCTAAATGTCTCACCTAGTTTGTAGTAAAAAAATTTTTTTAAATAGGCTGATTGATGGCACACAGGCTTCAACTTCCTTTTCAGTGAAAATATTTTGATAAGAAATCCTTTGAGATTCTAACCCCTCGTCTTGTAAACAGTGGCAGACAAATGTTTATTGTGTCAAGAAAGCTTAATATCTCTAGGCAATGGATATCAAGGGGAAAGCTCCCAAATCAGTATTTAGATCAGTATTTTACTTGATAATCAGTTTGCCTTGGTCTGAAACAGCATAGCATTTCCATCTCATACCATGGTGGTCTGCATTCTCTCCTCCACAAACTGTTGTACTCTTGCTCTGATGTCATTTCTGCTGTTCAGTAACACCTAAAAAGATTAAATAAGTTAGCAAACTTAGTCAAAACTAAAAAGTAGAATAATACTACTAATACTATTAGTCTACTATAAAAATAGTTTTTTTCAAAACTAAAAACTAAATAGTAGAATAATAGTACTAATACTATTAGTCTACTATTGATTTTGGCAGTCTTTGACTGACACATTGAAATAATGTGCCTTGTGCCAGATGTTTCTCTAACTGTTTGAAGGCAGTTATGTTACTTACTGAACTGGCCCAGTTGCACAGGTGTCCATCATCCTCGTCATGGCACTGCATCCTGTAAGTCAAGGATCCTTCAAATATTTGAGACTGGAAAGCAACTATAATGCGAAATTTAGATTCACACTGTGACCAGGGCATACTAGCACTCTTGGTATGTGATCTGTGATGGGGCAGACCAGCGACTCATTTTGCGTCTCAGTCCCAAGCTCATGAAATGCTGTTGAATTTAAAATTTCAAGGACAACTCACAAGATGCTTGCATGAGGTCAAAAGGGACATTAATTGTATATTAGCAGCATGCCAGACACCCAGAGCAGTCAACCCGTCTTTGCCTCTTGATCCCAGATGTCCAAATACATCGTCTTAACACAGCGAGTCAGCTAAAAAGAATTACGGTACAACAAACTAACAACAAAGTAACTGGCAGCTGTTTGGTAACTTACTGTTAAGTGTTCACCTAATTTTCCACTCTTATAGCAACTGATATCTGATGTCAAAGCTTAACGTTACCGTTAAGCTAGGTAGCTTAGCTAAAGTAACATTAGCAATGTAAGGTTGGCAGTAAATATAAATGACGGAAGTTAACTACAGATCTAACCTTCACTAAATTCTCAATGTACACAAAAGACCAAGAGACTTACTTTCGAAGGTTTCTGCTTTCCTGCTTTTAGCTAGCCGATGGAAAAAAGTTAGCAAGTAGCTACCAAAGTTTTCTTTATGCGGTCACTTTCTTGACTCCACCTATTTTACCGTATTTACCAATCGTTGTTTTGATGTCTGCCGTTGCCGCGGCACCGTAAGACTACTCATCCAATCAGATACTGACCTAATACAGCCTCGTCGAACACTTCCTGTTTACAAATTCAGGAACACCCACCTGTCAAAGAACTTGCAGAAGACTGTTGTCTAAAGCCGATTCCAGCGGCTTTAACGCTGGACTCTGACTCAGACAGCAGTGGAAACCTGCTAAATATATACAAATATAATGATTTTGTTCAGGCCTGGACACGTTAGATATTGTTGAAATGTATTTATTGTTTTCTCCAAATCAACCACTGGCCTCCAATTACCCATTTTTGCATTGGCTACATCGACCTTTCTTCACCTGAAACCGCTTGCATTACACCTATTCAAATTAAATGAATGGGGGTCACGCCAAATCAGTAGCTGTGTTTCAATCTGTAATCTGTAATCTGCCCTGTACTATTATTAAGACACTTATTCAGTGACTAAAGCATGAAACACCCTGATTTTATCATATGTGGATGGTGGTATATCATATTATATACATACCAAACCTAAAGATGCACTGGGTGGCAACAAGCTTGCTGTATAAATAAATGTATATATATATAGCTATGTATATATATAGCTACACAAAGTCAAAGTATCAGTGTCAGTAGTGTTCCAGTGAAAATAGTTATTGCCTCCAAATCCCTTTAAATAAACAAATGATACACAAAACCTGACAAAATCTGATGAATGAATAACTTAAAATGTATGGTTATACTAAGTGCACACAGTGAATGTGAACTGGATTCAAACATGCACTGTGTACACTATGTATCATAGTGGACATCCAATTTATTTTTCTAGAATTTACAATGCTTTTTCATATCTCTTACAGGGATTCAGTAAGAAATCCAGATCTGATAGTTCCAAAATAGTACATTTTATAATTAATCCATAAACAATACAAATAACAAAGGGATGATACATTATCAGCACATTACAAGCACATCCAATTTTCATAATTTCCTAATTATCTTAGCAAACTACTTTTATCCATTTTTCACCCTGTTAGCTCTTTATCCACCTATTTTGCTTCCTTCCCTGCTTTCCCTCCTCTTCTTCCTTCCTTCCTCTTACTTTCTCCCCCAATTACCAAGTACTTACTTAATACTTAGTCCCAAGTACTAAGACTAATCACATTTACAATTAAAGTTATTTAATAAGTATACTGACTTACTACTGTGATGCATACCACAATTCAGAACAGAAGAGAAAAGATCTACAATTGGATGGTGTTAAATCATTTTCTATGAGTTTAACAATATTCTTTGTTAGTTTTAAAACTTAAAAAATAAAGATTTCTAAAAGCAAAGTATATCTTCACAGAGTCAGCGCATCTGTCTCAATACTATTCCAGCCATGCAAAATAACATAAATCTGGTTCAGAGACAAACTTTACATATATAGAGTAAATTCATACATACAATACACACCTGTCGACATAACACAAATATGTTCTGGGATTTACAGTGCTTTCTTTCTCTTACAGGGGTAGAATAAAAAATCCAGATCCATACGACTAGAAGATACAATAGTACATCAATGTAGATATCATTTTTAAGCAACTTTGATGCAGCCATTGATCTACTATTTGTACTGTATAAGAACCCAATCCATAATCCATTACCTACAGGAACCAAATCAATGAACACTTCATTCCAAACCACTTTGATTAACCAGGCTCACACACTTTTAACACAAATGAAAGAGGAAACGTGTCCACTTTTCAGTGATGTCAGCTTTTGTCTGGTTTTGTGTTCCTCATTCTTTTTCACATATTTTGCTTCATCTCTCTCTAGAGATCTATTTGTTGAGGTACTTGGCTACAGAATGGTAGGCCAGGAGGATCTCAGAGTCGTTGGGGCAGGTGTAGCGGAACTCGTCTTGCTGGTAGGCCTTTTCCAGGTAACGTGTCAGGCCTATTAGTTCCACAGGAATGGAAAAGTCACGGTACTTCTTACACACCACCTGGGGGAGACGACGAGACACACAGAAGGAATAGCTGAGCTAGGGTTGTGCATTTGTATTATCTGCAACAACAAAAAAGAAGTGAAAGTAATTGAAGTAAAAACATGACAACGAAAGATTGCCCACAGATTGTGCAGAATCCCAGAAAGGCTTCAAAATGTTTCACCTTAGAGCAGTAAAACAAACCAAATAATACAACATTTCTAGACCCAAGACCCTGGTGAAGCTACTTTAACAGCTCACTCACTTGACACTCTGTGCTTCTTTTCCTTTTCCTCCAGTAATAATATTGAAGAGATCTCTGTCTTTTACCAGGGAACAAAATCTCATTCCAGTTGTAATTACACGTGCTGCTAAATACCCCTCTGATGTGTTCTGCTAACCTTGACAATATTGAGTTTGGGAAGCAGGTTGCAGTCTGCCAAGGTGAGGGAGTTCCCGTCCAGGTAGTGGCGTGAAGACTCTTTCTTATCCGGGTCCTGGTCCAGCTCGTGAGGGAGAGGGGTCAGCAGGTTTAGGTCCAGCCTCATCAGGCTTTTGAGGAACTTCTTCTCTAGCACTGAACGAGAGCAAGGTGAGATTTAAAGGTTAGATTTGGAATCCAATTGTAAACAAGAGAGAATCCCCTTGGAGAGGGAGATCAGATTTAACTTGTTGACAGGGCTCAAGAGTAAACACAAGTCTATTGATTTATTTAATAAAGAGACAGGGGGATGCAACAAAAGTCCCAGGCCATGATTCAAATCTAGGACATTGCAGGTAAATGGTACATAAGTCAACATAAGTTTATTAATCTATTATGAAGCTCTGATGCCTTTATGTAGTCTGTAAATATAAAAGGAGATTAGAAGATTGTACATTATTTTTTTTAAGTTCTGTCATCAAGTATTTATTTGTATAACATACATACAGGCGTACATAGAAATATACTTGGTGGAACAGAAATTACTGTAATATGATTTGAAATATGGAACTAATGCTCTTACTGTCATTAAGTCCCGGGTTGGGATTCTTGATGTACGCTGAGAATTTATGGAAGATGTCATTGCCGGCACCGTTGGACTCTTTGTATCGACAGCACAACTTTGGATACCTGCCAGTCGAGAAATAAAAAGATATTACTGTGTGTGTGCATACATGCATGCATAGCAATATTTATTCAATATGAGGTTTTTCAATATTACCCAAATACATGAAATCAGCCTGCATGCACGCCTGTGTGTGTGTGTGCTCGTGTCTCTGTTGTGTGTCTAAATGAAAGGGCCGTGCTCTCCGCTCACTGTGGAGGGGCTAAGGTCTCCTCCAGGAACTCTTCGATCTTGTTGGTGTCGGTGCGGACCTCGCTGTTGTAGATGAGGAAGGGAGGCTGAGAGCCCGGAGCAAGATCCTTGAGCACCTCAGGAGCCCTGCGAAGGAACAGCGTGAAACAAACGAGGATTACCAAAAACTTCATCAGAGCATAAAAACAATTTGATCCATCTTTGAGCAACTATAAGGAATCAAAAAAGTGTAATAAGATCACTATTGAGTCAGTTTCCTCTATGATGCTCCTTTAAATCTCTAGTTACAATGGAGGAATTTACTAATTTGTGTTAAATGTTTTTAAAACTCATTTCCAGGTTATGAAAAAGAGCTTTGGCAATTGTTTGGGTTTCTTGTTTTTATCGTTAAAAGTGATACAAGTATTGTCCTTCCACTAAATGACATATCAACACTTTCTTAATATAATATGCCTGTTTTAAGTTGTACGCCTTACTATAACCTTTTCCTTACAGTAGCTTTGAAACAGGTCTGAAAGACAAGTCTGATGTCTTGGCAGAGAAAGGCAGTTGGAGAGAGAGGCGGCAAAAAGAGAGGGCGTGAGGGACAAAACAGACAGGGGGGAGAGAAAGAGAGAGAGAGAGAGAAATGTCCTCTCACCTCTTCATGTCCACAGTGGTGAGGGTGAAGTTGACCCCTTTCAACCAGAGAATCATGAAGAGTCTCTGACAGAAAGGACAGTTCCCCACACTTTCACCATCATCACTGGCCTGCAAAACAGACAGACAGGCAGACAGACAGACAGACAGACAGACAGGAGAGAGAGAGTAACACATACATTGCAATAGATTTTGGTCAATAAATCCGTGACTCAAAAAGGAAAATAGTATTTACACATGTGAACGCTGTGAATGTGTGAGATACTAAAAGTGGCAGCTCGGTTCTGATGAAACTGTTTGGCCGTAGCTGACAACACAGATAATCGAGCAATCACACCTCGTGTTTGTTGTTCAACTCGGTCACTCCCCCCCTGATGAGCAGACAAGACACCAGCTGCCACAGACTGCGATCAGATCAGACTCCCATTGGTCACGGAGCTCAACATTTCAATACATTTGGGAAAGTTATAGACTGAATCCATCAACGGCAGATCACCCTGAGGCGTCTGGGTTGGATGTCTTGTCTGCTCGGCTCTGACAGGAATTTAACTTTTGGTGTCTGGTATCTCAATCATATAATCTCCTTCACAGCCTGACGATACTGAGTCACTGGCATGTGGAGAGGCAATGGCATTTTCTGAGAGCAAAGAAAACACGCAGGTCTCCAAACTGGACAGGCCTCTTTTCAGTTTCTACTCCTCACCGTTGGTTCTCACACTGATACTTCACCACAAAAATGACATGGGCTAGCTGAAGCAACATTTACAATTCTCCATGTTTAATTATTGTCAGTACTGTAGGTTTTAAACCAGTGTGTTTTCTCTCTCTGTGTTATAGTATATAGTATAGTACAATGCATCAAACCATGTAGTAATACTCTTTAAAGGCCCAAGCACAGACGGTTTATCTATAAACACAATTGGATCTTCAAACATGTTTGAAGGTTTCTGACACTTTCTGCAACTCTGCAACTGTGTCATGTCAGCCTAGGAATGAGTGAGGAACAATCCACAAATTGAGTACCTATGATTAAGCGGATACTTTGATTGATTTGATAGGAAATTTCCAAAATTGTCTTGAAGGGTTTGTTGGCATTCCTGAAAGCCACAGCTAGCTGCAAGAAAGGCAACCAACTCAAATTCAAAGAGTTAAATTATCCCCTTAAGTTTAGATTATTTTGCAGTTTGTTTGAAATATGTTTATGGTTATGTGTACCTATTCGTTTGCTTTTGCTTTTCATAGAAATTGCATCTTTATGAGAAACACTCCCATCTTTCCTCGAGCGTCTGCAGCGCAACGTCTAAGCAGGATTTCACTCCAAAAAGCATCACAAGCGTTGCAGGTCTTACCTTAATGAAGAGCTCAATCTTCGGGGGCTCTGCCATCTTGGTCTCGCTACTCTCTCTCTCTTCCTCTATCCCTCTCTCTCTCTCTCTGTCACTGTTGGTTCAAACACAAAGCAGAACACAAACTGTGAGTGTCCAAGGTGTATTTTTTTTTTCTTTCCCTGTACAGATATGTCCATTATCCAGGCCCTCTCTCCTTCACACGCACAGACGCAACCATTACATTGGCACACAAACATGCATGCAGGTGAATCTCCCGAATGTCACTCTTGAGGTCAGACGAAACCGGCGGGTCAAAGCGTTATTGAAGTCTACTCACAATAGCGATCGCGGCGTGAATTGGATATGACAACAACTGCTTTGTCTTCCACTCCACCTGTGTTTCTTTATTCCGGTGTTTCAGTCCTCCTCCCCCTCTCTTGCCTCTCTCTCTTCCTCCGTCTCTCTGTTTTCTGTCCATCTCTCGCCACACCTGTCAAAGCTCCGACTGTCAGCCCACGCCAGATTTACCAGTTAGACCAGCAAATCTGGATCTCTCCTCCCAGCCTCTTAGCCTCCCAGCATAGTCTCTCTCTCTCTCTCTCTCTCTCTGGCCTTATGTCTCTTACTCTTTCTGTGTCTTTTCCCCTCTCCCTCTCCCTGCCCTCCTCCTTTACTTCTCTCTCTCTCAAACACCTTTATCCAGAAACAACTGTACATCACCCAATTATATAAGATTAAAACAAAAGGATTTAGGCCACACGCTTACATTTTTAGTTCAATTTAATAGGCCCTTTCTTACCACAGAGATCCTATACACTGCAAAATCAGAAGGTGATGAACTGCACTCACTATAGAAATGTACAACAATCAAAACAGAACAACTTAGCTATTAATATTACTTGTTTCCCGCAATATTTCACAATAATTTGCTGCTACTTTTTGCTTTTTACTACTTTTGAGAATTGGGAAGATGGTCGAATCGAGTATAGCAAGAAGAGAGATTCACCTCTCTCTCACCTGACAACAAAATACCTGCATTTCTCTCTCTCTCTCTCTCTCTCTCTCTCTCTCTCTCTCTCTCTCTCTCTCGCTCTCTCTCTCTCTCTCTGACCTGTCTTGATCCTGTTTCTGTGTGTCTGTCTTGTTTTCTGTTTTATCGCCTTCTCTCATCTTACCGCCTGTCGTGTTTGTTTTGGAAACGTTGCGCTGCCTACTTTCACCTGTTGATCAGCTTTCGTGACTGACTGAATATACTCTCATCTACCAGGTATTTGGTTGTTGGTTTTTTTTGAATGAAGGCATGAAGGTCGCTCTGATGAGGAAGTTGTTACAGAACACAGTTGTTACAGGAGATAAGCAAGGAGAAAGAGAGAGAGAGAGAGAGAGAGAGAAAGATACAGAGAGAGAAAGGGTTGAGTTGAGGCTATTTGGCCCACAGAGAGAGAGACACAAAGCTAATACATAAAGGGATGTGATTGTCAGTCAATGCAGGGCTAATTAAACTAATTTACTTATTAGGTTTGTTTGAGATCTTACTGAAGGTCTTCCTGTCTTTGTAGGCATGTGTCTGTCTTTGTCTGTCTACCTTTGGATCACGAGTCCAGCGTCTGGGGCAGTGAAAGGAAAACCCCAGGTAAAAATGAGCTGGCAAATCAAAGTGAATAACTTCACAGTCCCATTTATCTTTGTTGGTGAATAAATCCAGAGACTATAATCTGTGAGAATCTCCGAGTCACACCCCTACCCCCACCCGTCGGTTTCCTTCGAAGCACAGTGAGTTCAAAGGTATTTGTTGTTTACCTTCCTCACACAGACAAACATTGTTTGAGTTGATGGCCAAATAATCCAGACCTGAATAATTCAACTAACAGCAAGAAATCAACAAGGACGTGCTCAATAAAAACTGCTGTATTTATTAAAACTAGAGAAATTTTTTTTCCAACATATGTAAGAAGTGCATGCTATCAGGTTTAAAAAATACGTATTCCACTCCTTTCATATACCTGACATCCAATTACAGAAACATAGATAAACATGAAGAGGTTCATGTTGTATTTCTGGCCTTATTCCTTGCACTACTTTATTTTTTGTATTTTTAGATTTTTTTTATATCTATCTATCTATCTATCTATCTATCTATCTATCTATCTATCTATCTATCTATCTATCTAGTCATAACTGTAGGACACTCCCCTCTAGTGGTCATTATGGGTACAACATATAGTATAACCCTAAATTTAACATCAATTTAGACTGCATATGGAATTTTAAAGTATATACAGTATGATCTGTGACACAGACCATGGTATGCCCCTGGTCTTGTGTGGCTAAAAATAAATGTCATTGATAATTGTTTATATCTGTTAGACTATCTGGAAATCTTCCTTTTTCTGTCCCTGTTGATTGGACACCATCCAGCCCCATCGTTTGGCCAGGAGGTTAATTCATCTACCTCTCTACCCCTATATAGTGAAAGCCATGTTGCATTATCTAAAGAAGCAGGTCACTGTGTGTTACACTCAAAGGGAGTCATTTTCAGATGACACCTCAAGGTTGAAATTGGGTGCAGGAGGGTGATGTCATGTAAAACCTGCTGCATCTGCCGGCTGTTATCTTAAAACACTGACGAAACTTTATGATTAGAGAGTCAAATGCAGTGCAGATGCAAAAAGTCATATCATCGTGGACATCATGGCTCAGTCACTTCCCACTGTATGCATGCAATATAGGAGCTGTTTCGCAACACATTTCAGCATGTGTACAGGGAAGTTTAAATGGTGGTGTGTTCCTAATGCAATGACGCTTTGGAACAAACACACTGGAGTTATTCCTAAATTATTATTTTAGTTGTGGCTTCCAAGGAGCATCAGCATTGATCTTCAATTCTTCTATGTTTCTGTTACTGATGATTAGGTTAGGCTGTGAGCAGTGACCTCACTCTTCTTTATTCTCTGTATTGTATTACTTGTATTTCAGCAATAAAGGATTTCCTACTTCGGGATTAATAAAGTAATACAACTACTCCCTCCACCACCACTACTACTAATACTACTCCACTCACCAATGTAAGAAGGACTGTAAGTGTGTAAGTGTGTGAGTGTCTCCTCTTGATCCTCCACAGTAGTACCTTACCTGAGTACCAACAAGGTTTCTCAAGGTTATACAAAGCAAGCGTACATTTAAGAGCACATGTCTCAAAATGACTCATCACACCACTGCCCTATCTGGAAAACAACGCCTAGTTTCTCATCCTGCACGTACCCACACATATGTGAGATAATAAGAGTCTGCAGAGGGACAGACTTATCTGATTTATCTATCTAATACACTGAGTATGTATCTAATACACTGAGTATTTATCTGAGTAAAGTTATCTGAGTTGTGGTCCAACGAAAAACATCAACATCCTATCAACATCCAAAAGATGCAGTGATGACTTATGGCTGTATGATCACCCTCCTGTAGCGCCGGTCTAAATAAAGATTGTGCTCAACACTTCCTCTTTCACATTGCTGTGGAAAGAGGAAATTAACATACTCTTTGAAAAATCTCCTACACATGCTTAGCTGATACTGCAGAATGTAAGAGCCTTGCCAAAGTCTCAGATAAGGATCCATCTCCGAGAAGCCAGCGGTGGCAGAGGATGTGCTACAGAGTACTACACACTGCTGAGCACATGACTCTCTCAACAGTCTTTCTTTCAGGGAGCCATACCTCTGCTACCTGGTAAGGGATTGTCTTATGGTTTGAAAACACTGCAGATGAGCAGCATCCCCACCATCACCTCTGTACCAAAGGTGGCCAAAAACGCTGTCAGCCATGACTGAGGACGGGGCACAGGACTGTAGCTCACCTATTTATCAGGTTAGTGGAGGGAAATCTACTGTAAGTGTCTGCTAAATGACTGTAATGCTATCTCATTTCGGTTTTGTATTTTACTGGAAGCTTTTCATCAGATTTGTCTCTGCCTTGTGTGGTTTGACGTCTAAGAATTGTTGTTCACACATTTCTGTTTCACTCTCTGGAGGTACAAAGCCGATGAACAGTGTATTGAAGCTGACATTTCAAGTGACGGGGATTGAAACTGATTTTTGTTCTTTACTCGGTATCTATAGATCTACAACAGAAACTTAGGTGATAACCTCTAATCTCTCACCTCATGTGAACCTAACACACGTGATGTCTAAAACATAGATTTGAAATGCCCCCGCCCCGGGGAGGGCTTTGTGAACCTGTAACCTGTAGCCAATGGCCATTCTGTCATTCAGGCCACTGACTTCATCTGACATGGTAAAGTTAACCAGAAATATTAAGTTAAGTTTATTAATATTATAATAATAATAATAATACATATTATATATTATAATTAATATTAAGTTAGTGTAGCTGAACTGTGTAGTTGTTGGTGTGATGACATTTTTCACATTATCCATCATTCTTTACATTGTTGCTGATGGATTGTTTGCTAATATGTGGTAGTGATCATTATTCTTGCCTTCACTTGCTGTATTTTCCATTTTTGTGTTTCAAGTGTAGAAAGTTAAATATGTTTTCACCACTGTGCTCAATATGCAAACCTTTTCTCGGCTGGAAGACAATCTTAGCTGTGTTTTATTTATTGTTAACATTATTTTTTCCAATGTTTAGACACAGAGTAAAGCCAAACCCACAACATCTTACTGATTCCCTTTTTTGACAGGGGCATAATGACACTACAAGGACTCTAACCAAATCAATGAGGAAGCGGCCCCTCTTCTTCTTCTTCTGTTCTATACTTCTCTTGACACTGGGTGGGTGGCGACTCCAGTCTCTGACAGCCATGCATTCCTCCAGTGACAGTCATATGATCAAGAGGAACATCACCAGAGACGTGACCGTCCTGCTGTGGTATTGGCCCTTTGGCCCTTCTTACAGCCTGAAGGGTGACGTGTGCTGGGACCGGTACCACATCCCCCACTGTAGACTAGTGGACCAGCGTTCCTTATACCCCATAGCTAATGTGGTAGTATTCCACAACAGAGAACTGATACGTGGCCACCAGAAGCTTCCCCTTCACCTTCCACGGCCACATGGCCAGAGGTGGGTCTGGATGTCCCTGGAGTCCCCAGACCACAACGGGGATCTGCGGCCATACGCAAACGTCTTCAACCTGACCATGTCCTACAGGAGGGATGCCGATATTAAAAGCCCCTATGGGGAGCTGCTGCCAAAGGATGATAGCAAGCACAGAGTTGAGGGAGGTGCAGAGGATGCTGTTCTCCAGAATAAGAGCACTCTGGCTTGTTGGGTGGTCAGCAACTATAAGGCCGCCCACAGGAGAAGCAAAGTGTACAAAGACCTAAATGCTGTCATTCCTATAAAGGTATACGGAAACTGGAAAAGCAAACCCTTGAGACCCGAAGCCCTCCTGCCTACCATCTCACAATGCTACTTCTACTTGGCCTTTGAGAACTCTGCCTCCAAAGATTATATCACAGAGAAGCTATGGAGGAATGCCTACCAGGCTGGGGCGGTGCCCGTCGTTCTGGGACCGCCACTGAATGACTACAAAGCCGTAGCGCCACCAAACTCTTTCATCCACGTTGACGAATTTGTGTCTGTAGAGGACTTGGGCAAGCGCCTGAAACAGCTGGCGGAGGACAAGAAGCGATACGCCGACTATTTCAATTGGAAACAACGTTGGAAGGTGACGTTGCACACAGACTGGAGAGAGAGACTGTGCAGGATCTGCTCGCAGTACGACAGTTTACCGGAAGAAAAAGTTTACACTGACCTAAAGGCCTGGGTTAATGCTTTTGACACTTAGTCAGCGAACACACACCCAGATGTGGCAAATGCTTTCAGTGACTAATATCACTCAAACACTTTACTGACTTCATTTTATGCTTTGTTATACATTTCTTCCACCTTGTTCTCATTTAGATTCTATTTTCCAAATCATCTTTTATGATTCTTGCCGTTTTATCACTGCGCAAATAAACTAAATTCATGTTTCAACATTTAAAAACATCAGAAAAGTGTTTAAAATGGTTGTGATGACATCATCCACAGCACTTGAGCTCCAAGGAGAAGCTCAACTCCCCCGTGTGCCCGTCCACCTCCAGCGCTAGAGTAACTCGGCACAAGCTATAGTCTGGAGGTTCATGCTTATGATACATGTTCATTAACGCCATGTTGTGCAATGATTCATAAACTGCAATGTTTTAGACTCATGTAAACAGATCCCACAGCTGTGTACCATAGCATACGGTTTACTGTAATTGGCACAGGAAAGACGAAGCTGAAGAGCCAGCTATTAACAGATGTGAGTGAGCCTTGGTGGCACCATGCGGTTGAGACAATTTTAGGCAGTGACTCAAACCTGCCGCCATGCCCTACATACTAGTAAAAACGAATCTGGCCTAATGTAGGCATGCTGGCCTAATGTAAGGTCATTAAACTACATTTGCAAAAACAAAAATGTCTACTACTTGTGGTTTGGACAACATGTATACAATTTTACTGGGAACTCAAGTATTCAAAAAGACAGCACGCAGTTCAACATACAGACAGCTCCAAAGAGTCAATAGAGCCAAAACAGTTTGACGTAATTTCATTTAATTACTAGGGGCAGACATACATGTAAGGTTTAGGGCGCTTGAGTGAAAACATCTCGGGGGTAGCAAATGTTTCAATAAATTACAAAATAATCCATTTACAAAGAAGAAGTTGAGAAAGTCAGAAACTGTCACATTCAAAATGGAAATGACTGCAGTTGTAACAAGACCAGACAAAGCAAGGGTTCTGACGTGAGCATACACATCAAGGTTCTGGGTGGCAGCTTCAGTCTTAACTCTGAAACTTGGCAGTTAACATATTAACTACAACTTTTTACAAAGTTAGTCAAGCAGAGGCATTCTTACTTCAATTTTATTCAAGTCAATAAGATGACTAGTATAAAATTAATCTCTAAAAAGCTCAAATACAAATTTACATTGGAGCTAAAACAGTAAAATCATGAAGATTGTCCCCAAAAGCTGACTGAATCCATTTTGACATATCCTTGCAAATAATAGTCACCTGGGCATTTTGGGGAAGTACCTTTTTAATAAACTGATCAGGAACTTGTGGATGATGTCAAGAGACTTTGAGGGGGGTCAATCAAGTCTTATGAGACATGATCGCCTCACTAGCATCTACATTTCCCCTCAATGAAAAATGAAAGCAAACAAAATGCTGACAATGTCCAATACAGAAGAAATATGATCTTAAGGCATTTGTAGGTGGCAAAAATCACAATCATCAAGCTTATAACATATTCCCTCAATTACTTTGAATCCAACCACCCCTATTGAAGCTGAAAACACTCACTAAAAAGATGTCAATCACCATAAAACCTGTATATCTGCCTAGATAAGAGGGATACACAATATTTGAAAGAAATTACATAAAAATAGCCAACATTACAAAACCTTTGTGCAAAAGCATCGAGTGGAAAATACACCCCAAAGCAGAATTTACATGTTCCATTTCCACAATGTTGGTCTCTAGTTTGTGAGTGCAAATTGCATGCCCTACAAAGCTACAAATACTGAACCAACTTTCTAAGATTGTAATGTGAATTCTGCTTTAGGGTGATAGTCCCTTTAAATATACAAATTCCCTTTATTAACCTGATTTTCCTCTGCACCACCCAAAAAAAACAAACAAAAAACATACCAGGCATTGAGGCACTGAGGAGCACCCTGGCTCCATAACCCTGCACGTATTTTAAAAGACCTCCTTTCCAGAATTGGGGCATATGGCAACCATCTTACCTGGGTTTTGTTCTAAACCTGCTATAATTGGTGCCTATGGGGTAAGTAGCATATCCAGTGTAATATGCAAGAACACGTAAATGGCAGAAAGACAATCGGTAGACATGAAAAAGTTTAAAAGCGTAAAAAAAAAAAAAGATGATAAAGCAGTTGGCATAGATTTTCAAGTTCTGAGACTGGTCCAGGAGCCCTGGTGAGATGGCTGCTGGATTGCCCAATCACAACAGCAGTTTACTCAAAAAAGGTACCCGAGTGCCTAAACATCCCAGTAACTTCATTGGGAGGTTTAACCATTATGATGGTTATGGGACTCAGACCACCTCCTCTTGCCCCATTATGCTTTATGGTCTTTCAATGATTCCCACCATCGAAAGAGGAACAAGAAACCAGTTTAACTTCAATCCAGTTCACTACCGCAGTCATCAAATGAGCCTCCTCACTTAAGATGTTTCCACACCATGATCCACTGAAATAGTCACCCCATAGTGTGACTAGATGTAGGGTATAGTGTCCAGCTTGAGTGGGGGTTGGCTGGATAGCTCTGTTGGGTGGAGAGTCAGCGAGGGGAATCTGTGGGGCTGGTTAGGACTACCGAAACATGTTTATCCAGTCAGGTGACTCACCAGTCCGGGGTGCAGGGCCTGCTTGAAGACGTCGGGGCGGTGAAGGTGGGGCATATAAAGGGTAGCTGGGGCACCAGGGTAGCTAGAAGCAGGGTAGCCCTGGCTGGGAATGGGGGAGGGGGCCATGTTCAGTGGGGGAGGACTCTGCTCGTAGTACTGACCCTCACACTCTTCATCCAATGGCAAGGCCAAGCGCTTGCCCTTCTGTCTGCGGTTGCAGAACCACACACGCACCACCTGTGAAGAAAACCACCAGTTAGTCACATGTATAACACAAAACTGTGACTGACTAGACACTGATGCCATGCTTACATCAACCAGTGTAATGACAAATGCCATCACTTGCAGAGTGTGTGTCTTACATCTCTCTCCAGGCCCAGGTCATCAGAGATATGTGTAATCTCCTGAGTGTTGGGCTTGGGACACTTGACAAAGTAGGACTCCAAAGCAGAGCGTACTGTCCCCTCCAAGCTGGTCCTTCTCTTCCTCTTCCTGGTGTCAACAAATACTCGCTCAATCTTGTACATCTAACAAATCAGAAATATGTTAGCATGCTTACTATGCAGTATGGCTAGTACTTATTAGTACTGACAATTCAGGCCCAGGTTCAAATGAGGTTTCTTGCAAATCGCTATATAGTCTTACAGCCACAAGATGGCATCATTTTAAGCTTCGCAAGATAGCAAAAAGGGTTAGCTCACGTTTCTCCGCAAGCCAGTGAGCAAGTCTGGAAAGCTAACCCAATCCCAAAATGCATTCTAATGGGGATTCAAAACAATTTGCAGAGGTATACTCTTTGTGTATTATGATAGCTCTTAGAGTCGTGGTGGTCCAAAATGTGAACGTGGTTCTGCTGGGCAACAAATGCTCCTCTATACGCACATCCTACAAAATGTGATTGTGATGTACTGAAAGTGACATGGTAGAGGTGAGCTGGAGACTTACATCCTGGGGATTTTCTGAAGTCTCAGCCTCATTCAGCCATCTCTGTAGAAGGGGCTTCAGCTTGCACATGTTCTTGAAACTCAGCTGGAGAGCCTCAAAACGGCAAATGGTTGTCTGGCTGAACATCTTACCTGCATTCATACGGACAAAAAAAAAATGTTGAGTCCTTATCAGAGACCAGAATGATTTTGATCATCACACCAGTGCATACTTCCATTGAGTAAACAGGAAATGAGTTTCTGCATACTTCCATTGAGTAAACAGGAAATGAGTTTCTAGTGCTATTTTCAGGGATGTTTGTACATTTCCTTGTTCAGATCTGTGATGCATTGCATCATACTCCCTATAGTCCAAAGAAAACAACATTTAACTGCATCTGGCTCTCACTGTCAAGAGCCGCTCCAGGTTGAACATCTTGGCAAAGCATCATAAGTTAGTCTTCAGAAGTTCCCAGTCAAAGGTTTATATTTTTAGGTAGCCTTATCAGAACTTCTAGAATGAAGACCCCCATCAAGATGCAGCACCACCTTGACGAGTACAACGCACAACCTGGTGCTTACATCTGCATGGGATCCAAACTTACCATAAAGGTTACCCAGGGCAAGGCCTACATCAGCTTGGGTGAAACCCAGGGTTATGCGTTTGTGTTTGAGCTCCTTGGCAAACTGCTCTAGTTCCTCCGTTGAAAGGTTCTCCTGTAGGGAGGAAAGTTCAAAGATCACAAACTTCATACTGACAGAAATGGCATTGTCGACTTGGGCACATTTAAAGATGGTCTACCCAATAATGTGAAATGCTTAAATAAAAGTTTACCTTGCTGCTAAATTACCAGACTGAAAGTATTTGGTTTAAAATTGGAGAAATGATCAAACCTCTTCCTCGGAGTCGCTGCAGCCGCCGCTTGATGACCCGCTGCTCCGGGTAGAGGCCGGGTTCTGCGTCTGGGGCCCGGGGACGGCTTGGGTTGCCGTCCCGCTGAAAAACGCGTTCCCTGGAAGTCCGCTGCTTGGCGGTGACGGGGACAGAGATGGGGATGAGGCGGACGATGTTGATGGATTTTGATTGTTAGTACCGTGTGGAGGGATGTGTGTGAGGCCGGGCCAGAAGGATGGGTTCCAGGGGGCCGAATAGTAGACTCCATGGGGCACCGCGGCGGACACCGGTGTTGGGTATTGCTGAACCTTTATCTCCGTAGAGTACTCGTCGCCGGTTTCCTTCTCAGTCTTTATTTCATTCAACTTGATCTGTTCCCTGGTCTCGGCAATGGGAGGACTCAGGTTTGTCGGCTGAGTGGCTGCTATTACCCCGGGTACCTGGCCGGTGTACTCGGGTGCGGCGAAAGGATACCAATGTTTGGGTTGCCCAAATTCCCCAGCCTGAAAGTCGGAACCCCTGTAGTCGCCGCCGACCGGTGGGAAAGGGAAAAGGGTTTGCGCGGTTGCCGGTGTGATCCCATTATAGGTAGTTTTGTTGAAGAGGAGGCCCGTGTCTTGCAGGGCGCCGTGAGAAAGCTGGAGTGACCCGGCGCTGCCCAAACCCTCCTGACCCACAGCCTGGGTGTAGGGGTTGGTCCGGCTGAAATCATACGGTCGGCACTCCGAAATCGGGCTCTGGGTTCTTTCAGACATTTTCCAGGCGATGCGCGGAGGTGGAAGTCTTCAGAGGACGGTCAGGGATGAAATTAGCGGCGATTGGTTTTAGGCGAGCATGCTCATCCGTTTAACTTGATCAAATCACAAACTAACACGGATGGGTGAAGGAGAAGTCTCCCGGAGGTTAACCGTATCTGTCCCAAGGATTCACAGCTGGTCCGCCTTGTGCCCGAAACTGTGCAGAATCGTAGGCTTAAGCAGGTATCGTTTTGGTTGCCAGATAACCACAAACGAGGTTACGGCCTATAGTCCATAAAGTTGAGTCTACCACCGCCCACCTCACCTTCAAGCTCAAAATGCTCCTCTCTACTCGCCTTGGCTCCACAGGTTTTCCTAAACAAGGGGAGCGGGTGTTGGAAATTGGATTATCCCTTCGCCCATTGGCCACCAGAGACAATTGCGCACAGCTGATGGTGAATTTGTGAATGACCTTGATTCTTCCCAAAATAGTAGGCGTGTTTTCCCACTCCAATGAACCAATTTGGTTGCAGTAGCCAACCAACTACACATTTTCTGAATTAAAATACATTATTCCTCACCATCCGGGAAAATATCGATATTAGCCTGTTATGCAATTGACCAGTTCAAAGTGGAATATTTAGCTGGCCTATTTCCATTTCAAAATAGACACGGGAAGCTGCTTCTCTAAATACATACATACATACTGTCACACTATAACTAGCTGCCCTCATACATGAATCATTATGCTCAGTTTGTTTAAATCATTCACCCTTAAGGAGATGTCTTTGATATTAAAATCCCCGTGATTGAAGTTTCACTGTAGCTTAAATCCATTTGAATTACTAACATTTAAACTAACAAATTGTCGAGAATGTAAGCCTAAATAAATATGATCCAACAATTTACTTTTAATTTTACTTTTACACTGGAACACTTTACATTTTAAAAAATAGCCTATCCGTGAATGGAAACAGGCATATTTAGACATGCTTTACTTTAAATAGGCAAAATGTAATAATTAGTAAGCATGTGACACCCATGAAAGACAGGAGGAGAAGAAGATAAGAAAGTGTTGTCAAGTTGAAGTGAAAGCTTAAACTCTACAATTTGTGCCTAATTCGTCTTAACATGACGCCTTTAGTTTCTTAAACTTAAAAATGCTTGAGAAAAGGTGTTGCTATGGGTGAAAGACCACTGCAGATATTTCAGGACATTTGATGAAAAATAGTCATTTAATCTCGTGTTGAGACTAAAAATCTTATTTTCTTGAAACAAAAAAAACCCATCTTCCACCAAGTGGCCTTATTTCTGAACCAGCCTTACTTCACGATATTATCACTTGTTTCAAGGCATTTCCCAAAACAGGTTAAACTGCATTGGAGACAAATGAGATTACCTCGACACATTGTCTGGTTTTTCACTCGTTTTTAGCAAAACAAGATTTTAAATTCTACTCTAGACTAAATTACGTATTTAGATGGACATTTGTACAGTATAGGTCTGGGTTGCAGACACAAAACTGTGTGCGTCAGGACTGGACTTTGACTTACTAGAAATTGGGTTATTTGGGGTTTAGAACCACAAACCTAGACTAGAAATGGTAAGAAAAAAAAAGAAAAAAACGGAGAGGAAATTCACTAAACAGTCAACAGCATTCAGGTGAACTTCTGCCATTCACCCTTGATCGGTGGCCATTCAAAGGCTTGCATGGCCGCAGCACCGGTACAGATGCGCTCCCCCAGTGCGAGTCGTTGGCTGCAGATTGCGGCAGGAAGACGCACTGCGGGAAGGAAGAGGGGGTGCCATTGTACGACTTGGCCCCGGGGCACCCCGCGGATTTCAGATCCCGAGTTGCGATGGTCGACCATTAGCTCCTTTTCAGATTGAAACAATAAGTCTCAACCCTTTGATTCCGCCCCACACCCACCCCCTCCTCTGAAACAAACACTGGGCTGAAGTTTCACTCTCGAGGTCTACATGGGTGCACGGAGGGACGTGTCTGGGTAGGTCTTCCCTCTGTTAGATGGGAGGGATATACCTTGGCATCCAGTCGGATATATAAATCCCTAAAGGTCCAAACACAGGTCTAAGCACAACACTGTTGTCTGCAGTTAAAATAAACCTTCTTGATTTTGGAAATCTCTTATTATTCTTTACACAATTAGGTTAAACTATCCTCCTTATCATGCACACATGGCATCCAGCTTGAAATGAATGACCTTTAAGCCCAATTCATTCAGTCATTCAGTGTCACCCCTCTATATATGTCCTTATTATAGAGTAATAGACAGAAGCTCTTCTTCAGGAACTCCCTATATCAGCCCATTGTGCACTACAGCCAGGGGATATCTGTTCTCCCAGAACCAAAGCTATGTAGGTATAGGACCAGGGAACCTCAGGGAGACCACAGGGGCCTGTCAATAGCTTTAAAGACATCAAACCCCAACTATACATGCATTGTCCTGGGCCATGGACTTGGGAGAAGAATTGTCATGCAAAAGGAAGACAGTGAGGGAGATAGTAGACTTAGGCAGGGCTTCAGAGAGAAAGGGAGAGGACAGCACAAGGCTCTCAGGGAGTCCAAAGGAGGGAGGGGTGAGGGGGCACTGTCCTGAATAGCCTGGTACAGTGAGGAGGAGATGGGTGAGGGGGTATCCAGGGATTTATCTGAAAAGCCCCCAGATGTCTCAGATCTTGACTTTAGCTCTTTTAAGTGGCCTCTTCAAGACACGTCGGAGATTTGCTCTGCGCTCACAGGGCAGGTCCAGTTTAGCACAGCAAGAAGTTTGAGATAAAAGAGAGTCTTTGATACAGTAGCAGTGTAAATGTGGCGTACTACTTGCAGCCATACTAATACTAATACTTCATACTAATAAAGAAATAAAACGTTAAAACGTAGCCCAACAGTATCAAGCAGTAAGTTAAACAGTCACAGGTCAGTAACGTTCCTCAAAGCCAATTCAGATAGACGTGATGTTTAGTGTTCATTCACTTTATTACTAGTATTATTATCTCCATCATTATATGCATCCAAAGAATAGGAATACTGTAAATATGTGCACGTGCCATCTGTTGCAGGAGTGCTGATGTGCTGATGTGAGACCAGCTTCATTTTTTTGGGTAATAGTGGAGTTCCTTATGGTCGTGTGATGATTTTACCAGTGGTCCTAGTCTAAGATACTCGATACAGATGGGATTCGATCGGTGACCAAATCATACGAGCAAAGAAACGTCCCGCTGACTTGGGTGCCAGGGCGCCCTTGTGGCTAGAGGCCACCCTAAACCTGGGAGGTCACAGTTGTATCCAGCTGGCGTGTCTGTGAACGCGACACTAATCCCCTACCCACTCACTCTCATTCTAGTCTGTATTGATACAAGTGTCAGTTTAATGCCTTGTATCTAAATCTAATCACTCAAAAGTTTGAAATGGTACCCGATCAGCACTCCTTATAGTTTAAGTGTTAATCATTACCTCTACAAATTGACCCAAAGCTAGAAACCTTTATTTCAATTTATGACACATGAAAGTTTCACACATGACGCCACGTTTCGTTTGGGGACCACTGACCTAATGCACTGGTTACCTCACATGACCTTACACATTTCTTTATGGCTTACAAGGTAAACAGTTATCAGATCAGCACTTCCTACTGCTCCCATAGGTTGGGTAGAAATATGTTACCACTGATTCAAAAAGGACACTATAATCTAGTCCAATCTCAACTAATAAAAAGACAAATTTTATCACAATTATTTTTTCTATATGAACAGCCAATTTTGACCAAAACCAGCCGCCGCTCAGGCCTCAGCCGCTACTTTTAAAAGTTATTAAACCATTTGATAACAGTAACTCTGCTCTTACTGTATATATTGTGTTGTTTTATATAAGAGCTCTAACTGTAATTATTGTAATTTTATTTTTTTCATACTGTAAATATTGCGTTGTTTTTTTTTTACTATAAATACTATGTATACTGCCCTCTTGCACATTCCCGTGAGCATTGCCACTTTTCATTTCACTACATGTATGTGTATGTGACAAATAAAGTTCTTGACTTCTTGACTTGACTCAATGCCACCCCTCCTGTTGAGCAGCACGATCTTCTCCCACAAACAAGTTTGATGGCTTTTTGATTTTCTTCCTAACGGCCCTGTCTTTGACACCCACCTTCGCAGACCCTCCACCCACCCCGGGTCTTCATCTGTTGGCCAATGGCTGCCTTCCTCCCACTGTCCGCCGGCACAATGGGCTTTAACAGCCCTTGGCATGTGGCTCAATGGGGACAGTTAGGAGGCCGACCCTCCCCTCCCCTCCCCTACGCGCACGGACATACAAGCACTTTCTGGGTGTAGTCGTTCATGTCCCGAAGGTAAAACGAAGTCTAACAGGATCACCAAAACTATACAGAAAGTCAGGAAGAGCGTCAGACAGCGAGGCAGACAAGTGGCATGACACATTGTGGAGGGTTGTGTGGGGAGTTAAGGTGCATCAGTCAAAGATTTTTTTTAAAAATAAGATAGCTCAGAGATAAAGCCCAGTGAGGTGACACGGGTCCAGTGTTTATTACATTAGTTCATGTCATGTGTGTTGTTGTGCTTTATTCCCACTGCTTTGTTTAGGCTTGAAACAGTTCAAATGGTTCGACCCAAAAAAATGTTGTCCTGTTGTCGTTAATCTTCCGTTTTGCTCCCATGGAAACTTGTTTTGTCTTGTCTCTATCCAACAAATACATATTTTTTCTCACACAATACCAATGAATTGCCTCCTTATCTGTTACTTTGGCAAATCATTTGCGGACATATTTGTTTTCATTGCTATGCTAACGATGCACAGGTGTATTTACCTGCAAAACCCAATGATACAAGAAGCCTTGATACTTGTGAATGAACACGTTTAACATTGAATGTGCCAAATAATCGTGTTTGTTATATTTGGCTTGTTGTGGTCGTAACATAATAAATATTAGAAGACATTTTCATGTGTGGTAAAAAGTTTTAATTCCAATGCTTGGGCCTGCATGTACAAATATCTATAAAAAGTGAACACTTTCACTCTTTGTATGTACATATTGCAGCACTAGGTTAACTTGGGACTGACAGGTAGAAATCTGAGAGAGGAGACAATAGACAATAGTGATATTTACCACCTATGCATCTGTCAATATAGTCAAATTTCATTCAAGTGCTCACAAGTCACTTTTACATGCCTCCTCCAACAATAGGATGCATACATACAGGAGGCAGAGAAATTATCAAAGCATTGTCATGAGTCAAACACATCACAGTCAAACCATGCAGTAGACATCATCAAGTACTTCATTTTCCCATACATATGTATATATTAATATATTAATATATTCTTAAAATCTATATGTGCACGTTATATGACAACAAGTAAAATCTGAAACACCAATAGTAACAATGTTTAATGCAAAAAACGTTGTTTTTTTTTGAGAGGTATCACATATGTGACTTTAGATATTTCCTGGGTATCTACGAGGAATGTGGTTCAGCTACTAGCTATGCATGACAAAAGAGGACAGGGCACCTGTTTCGTAACTGTGTGTGTGTGTGTGTGTGTGTGTGTGTGTGTGTGTGTGTGTGTGTGCGGTACAGATGTCTGCTATTGTATCACATTCAAAAAGAGGCTTTGGGAAATAGCTGGAAAATTAAAGAAAACGACAAGCGGGGGCAACACTACAACGAAGAGTATAACATTCAAACGAGACAAAAGAATGATTACAAGGATGTAGGATGACTCGGAAAACTTTATGTTAAAACAAGGAATGCTCAAAAAAGGTGAAAGAAAGAAAATAACAAAGGGCCTAATATTTGTACTATTAAAAGCAGTATATAGTAACCAGCCTAAAAGAAAATACCCATTTAAGACAGAAGCCAGAAGGTCTGAGTTTAGATGGCTTGGATCGTCTTCATTCGTTCCCTCCTTCTACCCCCTTGTCCTCTGCCAGCATCATCCATTTCTATCCACGCAATGTGAGATCAAGTGGTTTTTCTTCCACAGTAAAAGTGTGTGTGTGTGTGTGTGAAGTGTACAGCATTCACTTGTGATTCCCTTGGTAATGTAGGGTCGAGTCATCAAACAGAGGGTTCTTCACTTCCATCTCTCCCGTCTGCCAAGGAGGGAAGAATAATGAATCCTCGCTCAAATAACAACCAAAGTATTTCTAAATGTTGTGGATGTTTGCATGCGTGTTTGCAAATATGTGTGAAGCCACCCACCGGTGCAAGTCCAGGGCACTCGTATACTGTGAAGTCCCCACCCACTTCTTCCTCGTCTGACGTGACCTCAGAGTCATGGACTTTCTGCTCGGGTTGGTGTCTGATAAAAAAAAGACACAAAGGTTAGTGTGTGTGTGTGTGTGTGTGTGTGTGTGTGTGTGTGTGTGTGTGTGTGTGTGTGTGTGTGTGTGTGTGTGTGTGTGTGAGAGAGAGAGAGAGAGAGAGAGAGAGAGAGAAAGAGACAGGATATGCAAGTTTGGCAGACATGGTGAGACAGAGAAGGTGAGAGGATGGGGGTGAATTCAGAAGAAATACATGGGAGAGAGAGAGAGAGAGAGAGAGAGAGAGAGAGAGAGAGAGAGAGAGAGAGAGAGAGAGAGAGAGACAAAAAGAGAGAGTGGAGATGAAAGAAAAGAGAAAAAAAAACTCACTTTCCCATTGAGCACATCTGCTGTTTTTGGTGCTGATAGTGATACATTTGAGCGTTTTGGGCCAGAGTCTTATCACCCATCTAGGGAGGAAAACAATAGACAGGAGAATATACATCACACAGTTAGAGAACAGAAACTGAAAAGCATGCACACATCCTGTGGTTATCTCTGAAGGGAAGTGAGAAATGGAAACACTAGCCAGCTCCAACAACAGTGGTGGTTGCTTACCGAGGTGCCGTTGGCTGTGGCAGGAGGTTTGCCTCCCCCGCTGAACGCCGGGTAGTCCACCTTCTGGGCCTGACGCGATCCTTTGTTGAACCTGTAGGGGGCAGCGGTGAGTCTGAGTCTCTGGCAACATTGAGCAGCACTCTGTTCACCCAAGAAGCTTCTGCCATTAAAATAATTCCCTTCATAAGCATTAAGTTCAAAGGTCAGCTTTTTGTGGCAATGGAAGCTTTTCTCAGCAGGGCAGATTATGTGGTGGGATTTAACAAAACCAAGAAATCAAAAGTGAATTATTGGAGCTGCTAAGCAATGCGCCTAACCATTGTATATCTAAGATAAAGACACAGGTCGGAAATTCACAAATAAAAATATTCCTAGTTTGTACGACATACCTCCTCAAACAGCCCAATATGTTTTCTACTCTTTCTGTAAAGTGCAGTTTGATAGAACTGCACTCTCAAAGGGAAGGACGTAACACTTTGATTACTATCTCTCAGCGTTTTGCTAGAATTCAACAATGTGATGCACGCCCCCAGTCAAATCACATCCTTTCTTTTTATCACACCACATATCATGGGGCCTTTCAAGGGAACAATAATGAAGAACCACTGTTGAAATGTATGGTGCTGGTGTCGACATACTGTGGATCCTTCCCTATTTATTGGTTTCAAAAACGGGTAACGGCTACATAACTGGCCATAGGACAGCAGGATAACATATAAACTGTGCCTTACTGTTGACCAACAAAATTAAGTATTGTGAACAAAAATCGTTCAAATGCAAACTGGACACGACCGCTGAAAGCCACGTGCAATTCCTGCAACATGTGAGGTTTTCATTCAACAGCAGTGCAAAGTTTAGCAGAGTTCAGTGTTTGCTGTTAACCTTGTTTCAACATGGTTTATCATGTAGGTCAATGAAGACGCCATGAACTCAGGTTGTTCTCTTGTATGTTAATGTGAGGTGAACTCCGTGAAACACCGTATGTGACTTTAGCCAACTTTAACACACTCTCTCGCCTTGTGACTGTGGCTGTGCAGACTTACCTGATGAAGCAGACAGCTGCCAAAACCACCGCCACAATGCCCACCGTGATGCACAGGGCCATCACAACTGCGGATTGTCGCAAAAACAGAGAGAGGAGAAGTTTAGAAAAAGGAAGTCAGAAGACAGGAGGAGAGAATTTATTATGGGCATGACAATAAATATGTTATAGCTCATCTGCTCACTAAGTTCAGTTGTTATGCAGTCCACACTGATGCATCAAAAGGCTGCACAGTTGGTAAAACTAGGTCAAGTGACATGCAACTTAATAGCAATAAACACATCGGGGGGGGAAAATGAATGCTTGTTGGTTTGGGATGCATGGAAAACAAGAACAGGGAGTCCATCTGAAAACCATCCAAACGTCCTCTAGCTGCATGTCACTATGCACTTTATATGTTTTTACACAACTCTGTTCACTGCACCTTATATTTTATTTTGCACTACAATAATAATGCTTATTTATACATTTTTATATTGCATTCTATATTGCCATTTTAATATGTCTAGGTTGTTCTTTTTTTTATTCATTGTGTTGTTGTTATTGTCTCTGTGTGTAATGCTGCTGCTGCACTGCTATTTCCCAGCTTGGGATCAATAAAGTATATCTATCTATCTATCTATCTATCTATCTATCTATCTATCTATCTATCTATCTATCTATCTATCTATCTATCTATCTATGATGAGAAATGAGGCTCACAAAATTACACAGAGGGACGAAATGTTGTGTGAGCATCTGAGTCGTCTGCCGTTCTCGTGTTCGTTACCGCGCCGACGATGCAAAATCATACTCACTGACAACAATGCTGTCGTTCCCGGGGACCGGGACGGCGATGGGACCCAACCTGTCCTCGACTCCAGTGGCCCTGGGCTGGGCGGTCGGGGTGACGGGGCGGGCGGAGGCTGGGGGGTTGGCGGTGGTGGGCAGGCTCACGGGTGGAGGATGGCCTCTCTGTTTCTGTCTGGGAGCACCGGACTTGCTTTTAACGTCTGTCTGGGACGAGGTGACTGGAGAGAGAATGAGCAAAGAGTCAGACAAATAGTAACTGAGCACCTTCCGTACTAGAACTCCACTTTGGAGGTAGATTGAGGTAAAACGTGAACTTAAAACAAGAAGTGATACGTTTGCGAAGTCTCTACTTCTTTCCTCGAGATGACTCCGAGAGCTCTTACCGTGTTGTTTGGATGGTTTTGGTGGTTTGCTCTCTGAAACTTGCTTTTCGACGAGGAAGTCAATCTCCTCGTCAGGTTGGAAAACCTTTTCGCCTGGAGGACAGACAAGATTCAAAGATTGAGTGCTTCATGTAGAACCAGCGCCATTATATAGATCCTATTACAACTCATACAAATGTAAGAACGTGAGAAGTGTTTTCATTTCTGTACATGTCACGTGCTGTAACAGTGCTGCAGTCTTGATATAATTGGGAGTGTATTATGTTCACTCTTCAAGTCCAACTGACTTCCATGACCTTTCCATTTAAATGATCAATATTTGACAGCATCTTCATGTTCAAATGTCATATTATTTTGGATTATTTAGGAAATGTGTTATTTGAGCTATTGTTCCGTCTAAGATTGTACCTGTTAATTGTCTGAAATTAAAGACCTGACTGGAATTTTTTTTTTGCGGGGGCATGTATGACTTTCCATAACTTTTCCAGGCCTGGACAACACTAGGCCTGGGAGAGAGAGAGAGAGAGAGAGAGAGAGAGAGAGAGAGAGTGCACGTGGACGTGGATGTGCTTTAGCCAAGTATACGTGCCTGCGTACACCTTTGCGTCTCTGGTGTGATGGACAGGGAGTGTGCCAGTGTGTGTTGTTTGTTTGGGACCTGGTAAAAAGAGAGACAATAGCAAAGTGTTGTTTAACAGCCCTGTAGGCCAGACAGTTAGCCACATTCCTGCAGCAGGGCTGAGGTCTCCAGGGTTACCAGGGCTCATAGTGTGTGAGTGTGTGTGTGTGTGTGTGTGTGTGTGTCTGTGTGTGTGTGGCCAAGGGGAGGAAGCACCGCAGGGGGCAGGAGCAATCAGCCAAACCCTGCCTCACCGGGCTCCAGCCACTACAGACACAATACACCCCATAGCTCACTGCTAATGGAGGTGATCAATGTCCTGTCTCCCCCTACAAAGTCACCCTGCAATATATCAAATACCCAAAAGTATTTGTGCTTAAACCTGCAAAATAAGTTGGCAGCTTATTGAAATAAAAAAAAAAAGTGCAAAGGAGTCAAAAGGTGCTCGACCGTATCATCCTCTCAACATCCTTGGTAGTAGATACGCTCCACACAGCTGCTTTGTATGATATCCACATCAAACCAATTTAAAAATGTTCATTACCGGTTAATGTATCTAAATGCATTACTAGCTCCAAAACATCAATGATTACCGCGTGGCCTTTCCCTCCAGAAGGCTGGCCATCTGGCTGAGCTAATGTGTGTGATGTGATGTGCTGGCACTTTCACTGTCTGCTTTGTTGTTTCTTAACCCCCCTCCATCAATGGCCATTTAGTGCAGCCCGTAGCAGGTGTCTGTGGAGGCGGGTCGCACCATCTGTACTTTGCAGGTGGGTGAGTGTTCCCAGAGCGCCAGTGTTCTTGCCGGTAAAGAAGCAAGAGCCCCCGGACGCTGTGTGGTATCGGTGTCGATTTTGATTTGACGTGTTCAACCACGCGTGAAGTGTCAGTAGATGGTCAACGCACTGACTAAGCGTGCACACCTCTCCTCGTGTAAAAGATGTTTTGCCACTAGCTTGATAATGACCCATAACCACTTGAGAGGTACCCAGGGGGTAGCCGGGTACTACAAACAAACACTAAACAACTCAACAGGGACTGAGGCTCACACACATCTGTGCCATTCTCTCTTCCCACTTAAAAACCATTCACATTTCTTCCTTCCCCCCGAAACCCCCCCACACACACACACACACACTTCCTGCTGCCCTTCCCTTAGCTTGGCTCTTCACAGCTAAGAAACATTTAGCTATGAGATACATTTCACATATCTTGTCCCTATTATTTCCAACTATTTGGTCTACATTTGTGTAATTGAAATCTCCCAAAGTTGAAAATAAATCTAATTATTATTAAATTATGAAGCAAACACCTTGTGGATTTCAGAGACGACAGAGATACATGTAGATTATGTTTTTGTGCCCTAAACTAAACTAAAAGAAAAAATGGTCAGCGTTGGAAAATCAAAATGCTTTCAGGGGCTCAGATCAGATTTTGTGCGTTAACGTCCATTATAATATTATTGTCACATATTACATTTTAAGGCCTCTTGCATTGTTTGACAAATAAACCAGCTTACTAGCCACATCTGGGATATCACTGTTAGCCATGCTAGCTCCTCATAGACGTTGCAGGCAGGGACTTGGTTTAGGTCAAAATAAACTTTCTTGATCTTGATTCAAACCATGAGGCTTTGCTTTATTTGTTATTTTTACTATTAATGGAGGTTATCAATATCTACAGTATCTCCCCTGACAAAACCATCCTGTACTATATAAAATATCCACTGCTTTTCTTTGCTTTTCTTTGAGTGTAACATTTTATTTTTATCAGTTGACTCCAGCTCCAAGATTTTCTCAACAGACATCTGATATTAGTCACACAGACCAATATGTGGACAGCTTATTGAAGCTGAAAGCACAGTGCCTCTTCACACGGCCCATAGGTGTCCTAGATGAGCCGTTCACTGATTCGTGCTCAGGGTCTCCTGCTGCCCTCTTGTGGCGAATGTGGAAGAGGACTACAGAGGGCGAGAGAGAAAAGAGAGAGAACAAGGAAAGAGAAAAAGGAAAAATAACAGAGAAAAGAGTAAAGAGAGAGACGAAAGAGAGGGAGGAGTGGCAGACAGAGAGAGGTTTTAAACAATCTGCCTCAAACAGTAATGCGACTTTTCCTTGTCGGCCAATCTGACGGACAGTCCCTATCCAAACTCCTCAAAACCTCTTATGGCCTCTTATGCTATGTGATGGGAAATCTGCTGCATGCCTAATTCAGGTCAGCCCACACAATGTGAAAGCACTAATAAGCTGAATCTGTTTCTGCTGAACGTTTCCTGGTAGTCTAAAATCTTTCCGCTCCCTGAACACTTTCCGGAGCCTGTTGATGAGGTCTGAGTGAACAGGAAATGGACAAAATAAACAGTAGAAACAGCCTCATATCAGGTTTATTGGATAGTGTGTGTGCTCAGATTTACTAAGGGAGTGGTGGACAGTCAAAATGCAATTTGCCCCTCAATTCTGCCCTTTAAATCAACAGTTAATAAATGTAATGTACCTCATACTTTTGGCAGTAAACTGTCCTCCCACCCCTTACAGCCAGTCGGTCACCCTTGACTGTGGTGCCTTGAGTCAATAAAGAAGTTTAATGATGACTCCCTTCTGACCAGACATGTTCAAGTCCAAGCTCCAGCCAGTTCCTCAATCAACAGGCATTAAGTCCCACCTGGCTTTCATCCAGTACTTCAAATAGAAAACACCCTTCTCCGTGGTAAAATGTATACTTCTAAACTATTGACCTTTCAAACAAACTCAGTAAATATTTCACCCTCATTTGTGCCTTAAAGTTTTTGGTTTAAGTTTAAATGTTTTTAGTTACTCAGTATCAGTATCTAATTCCATTTCCTGGATCACAGCCCATTAATTGTCTACAATCCAGATAAGTCAACAGTGAACAGTCAAGGTCTTTTAATAGAAAAACGTTTTGTTTTTCCAAATGACTTGAAAAAACGTCAGTTCCAGACAAATCTGACACTGATGTATTATTCGTCTCATCTCAAAAACAGCTGCTTGGACAGGTCGGAGAGCTGCAGTACAATAGCAGTTTTGATTCAGAGAGGCTCGCTGAGCACTGACGTACAGACAGACAGCGTCACAAGCAGCCCTCCACATGCATCACGGTCTGAGTTTTCCTCTCTCTCTCTCCCTGAGTGTCTGCTTTACTCTCTCTCTCTCTCTCTCTCTCTCTCACACACTCCTTATCCAATTTCCCCTTTGTTTCTCACTGTCTTCTAATCGTGAGCTATGATCTATTACTAACCCAAGCCAACGTACTTGGATGACTCAACAAATGTCTCCAGTTTAACCGTGACAATATTCTTACATAACCTTATTACTCGTGACGAAGCCCCGAGACAAAATTACTACAAACTCTGGGATCACAAACCTAGGCAGACATTTTCACCTTCCATGGCCAATAACATGCGAACCAAAATCAAACTTCTTGGGCCCCAATCAATGGTAAAGTTAATATTAGCTTACAAGCCAATGAGAGAAAAAAACTAGCTAATTTTTTAAAATGTTTCTTTTTTTTTGCATTTTGCCTTCATTTGACAGTAGAGAGAGACAGGAAAGATCAGAGGAGGGATGACATGTAACCTTGGCCCCGGATTCAAACCCAGGTTGTGTGGTATGCGCCTTAGACCACTGAGCCACCAGGACGCCCCTAAACCGAGCTAATGTACAACTACTTTAACATTAACAAATAGGTGCATTACTCATAGTTTGAACTAAAGTTTAACTGGTGCAGAAGGTTTCAGACCAAGACCATGGAGGGACGGACAGACGGGTGGAGGTACAGAGAGAGAGAGAGAGAGAGAGAGAGAGAGAGAGAGAGAGAGAGAGAGAGAGAGAGAGAGAGAGAGAGAGAGAGAGAGAGAGAGAGAGAGAGAGAGAGAGAGAGAGAGCTATAGGAAGACAGAAGTTTGTGAAACCTTCATGGCCCTGCCTTTAGCACATACAGTATTTCAGTGCGTATAGAGAGCAGCTAGCTCCCAGTCTGTTTGTCCTTGTAATGAATAAAGGACATGGCTTGCAGGCATAAAATGTTTACCAATGGGAGTGCACGCCTCCATGTCAAACACAAGCAGGTCCTACACACACAATGACAAGTACCCGCTGCCTTACCTGTCCACCCAACGTCCTCTCGTCTCTGGCTTCACAGCTTACAGCTCAGAGTTTACACATTTTAGACATTTAGCCAATTCCGTCCGGAGCAATTTACCAGTGAGCGCAACAGCTTGAATACCTGCGTCAACAACATTCAAGCAACCGATAGAAAGGGCTGAAACAAGGTCTGGCGCTCTGGGGTGAAGACCCCTTGACCCCATGGGAATATAGGAGGGTGGTTGAAGACGAGGAAGACCACAATACTCTGGTGTAATATTTCCAGCACCAAGAGACTAATAAAATGTGTCCAACCTTTTTTTCTTTGACATCACGTGTGTGTGTTTCTACTTTTCCATGCATATATTGAGAGAGAGTGCATGTGTGTCTTTGTGTGTGTCTTTGTGTGTGTGCTGTATACACTTGTGTGTCTTGAATCCAGTCTCTTCCATTTTGCAGACGTATTTGCATCCTGCAGCTCTCTCATGCAACATCTAAGACATCAGGGTTGCCCGCCACAATTCCTCTCTGACCCAGCTTCTTTTTCTTTTAACGCGGGGCTGTTATCATAATTCATGAGAATAAAGATAAGAAAAGCTACAAATAGATTGGAAATGAATATCATAGCATCAGATATCAATCCTCCGTCAAACCACACGGCAAAGACACAGTCATCATATTTCGTCAGAACTGAAATCCAAACTGACAGTGATGTGATTTGGTGTCAGTCATGCTCCTAAAGTACCAAGGCTTGGACTCATGCACTGTGTGTGTGTGTGTGTGTGTGTGTGTGTGTGTGTGTGTGTGTGTGTGTGTGTGTGTGTGTGTGTGTGTCAGCATGAAAGGGAGACAGAGAGAGTTAGTCCATCTTGTGGATCAGTGTGTTCAGAGATTTATATAACCACTTTAGGGAGCTTAACCAAGGCCAACAGTTTGCATTCACACACACACACATACACACACACACACACACACACACACACACACACAGTATAGCAGGATGTAACTCAATGTACAAGTCTTCACATGCAAACACACAGAAACACTCAGGAACAGGAACACACCAACACACCAACCTACATCGAACCATTCTGCAAAACCACTGCAATAAAAATCCCTTTCCATTCGAACGCTGGATTATTGATCTTTCTCTCCCCTCCGTTCCTTCTCACATTCAGCTTCTCTTCCTCTTCCTCGCCACCGCCACTAATTTACCACCGAGCCGCTGCAGGCCCGACTAAATTATTAACAACACTCAGACATAAACACATACAGGCAGCACGCAAACACACGAGGCAAGAGAGCACACTCGGATGCGCAAAGGACATTTTCCATTTCTCTGTCCTGAAACACGTCACGCAGACCTTGTCACGCCACGTAAATCTGAAAAATGAGATTTATTTTTTGCAGCTTGGCCATTTTCACCGGATGAAATTAGATGGAGTTGAGGGTTCTGGAGCGATTGGAGATGGAGAGCAAGAGAGAGAGAGAGAGAGAAAGAAAGAGAGTGAAGGATGCATGTCATCTGAGTGATTAAAGCCATCCATGTGCAGGGGCGGTGTGTGTGTGTGTGTGTGTGTGTGTGTGTGTGTGTGTGTGTGTGTGTTGCAGAGACAGCAGGGGCAGGGACGGATTAGAGAAGCAAGGGATCAGACTGCACCGCACCATCGTCATGGAGTGGGTGAGTGGGTGAGTGAGTGAGTGGGTGAGTGGGTGAGTGAGTGAGTGAGTGAGTGAGTGAGCGAGTGAGTGGGTTAGTGGGTTAGTGAGTGAGTGAGTAGGTTAGTGAGTGAGTGAGTGAGTGAGTGAGTGGGTTAGTGAGTAAGTGAGTAAGTGGGTTAGTGAGTGAGTGAGTGAGTGAGTGAGTGAGTGAGTGGGTTAGTGGGTTAGTGAGTGAGTGAGTAGGTTAGTGAGTGAGTGAGTGAGTGAGTGAGTGGGTTAGTGAGTAAGTGAGTAAGTGGGTTAGTGAGTGAGTGAGTGAGTGAGTGAGTGAGTGAGTGAGTGAGTGGGTTAGTGAGTAAGTGGGTTAGTGGGTGAGTGAGTGAGTGAGTGAGTGGGTTAGTGAGTGAGTGAGTGAGTGAGTGAGTGGGTTAGTGGGTTAGTGGGTTAGTGAGTAAGTGAGTGAGTGGGTTAGTGAGTGGGAGAGAGAAAGGTATTCTGGGAAAGGTATCTTGTCACTCTTCCTGACTATTTGCATCTGTTCAGTTCCCAGGTCAGTTTCGTCTGACTCAACCTTGTTTGATCGGAGTCCTGAAAGTCTGTGGGAGTATGTGCTTGTGTGTGTGTGTGTGTGTGTGTGTGTGTGTGTGTGTGTGTGTGTGTGTGTGTGTGTGTGTGTGTGCACGCCTACCATGGGGATGGTGCTTCTTCCTAACCACGCAATGTCGTTCCTTGTCCTCCTCCAATGGGAAAAGGCAGGGACCACAGTGGGAGGAGCCAGGCCTGCAGGAGTGGCGGCGCTCACGGGCACAGTCTAAGTGGCACGTACCACCAGCTGGGTGGAAGAGGGGAGGAAAAAAGTGAGAGTTTAATTTGTGAGAGGTTCTTTAATTGTAAACTAAGTACTGTATAGAATATCATCAAAACTAGTAAGTCCATGATTTCAGCCTGTTATCTTTTCAAAGTACAGGGTTCCTATCCTTAACTTGTCTAGTAGTGCATTTTCCAAATTAGTCAGTGGTTATATATATATATATATATATATATATATATATATACAGTGGTGGCCAAAATTGTTAGAACACCTGACAGATCTGAAAATATTGACCTTTTCTTGCCTCCAAAACATGATTTCATTTCATAATGTTCATGAAACATGCAGATGGTTGCTCTGAGCACAACAAATATCAGATGAAGTGAGTCCTACTGTTTTTATCCACTTTTAACTTTAATATTTGGTATGTCACCTTTTGCAGCAATTCAAAAGAATCACACAGCTGTGTCCTAAGACTCTTGATCACCATCAATTTAACCACCATCACACCTGACAATGATTACACAAGTCATTTGGCTTCTTCTGTGAAGGAACATGATTGTGTGACATTGACAGTGAAATAGGCCTAGCTTGTTTTTTGTAAGGAAAATGACGTAAATCTCCTTATGATGGCTCTATTCTATGGTTTATAGAGCATAATGATGACTTTGTATATATTTCATTAGTTGTATGGGTATTTTAATGGCCAATTGAACAAAAACAACTGAAACCTCTTAAATGTATGCCAAGTGTTCTAATAATTTTGGCCACCACTGTATATATACACCTATATATATATATATATATATATATATATATATATATATATATATATATAGATGCGGCTTGTAAATTCAGAGTGTTTGGAAATCAACTGAGAATACTTTTCCGTGACTGATAACTTATCTGACACTCTTTGAACTGTCCTGACATGGTGAACCCCACCTGTCAGAACAAAGTTAAAAGTTATTTGCAGGAACTCCTTACCACAGGTCTGCCCACAACCAGGTCAGATAAACATTTAACACAAAAACCTGACCGCAAACACTTCACACTTCTTTCTGCCTTTGCAACCCAGCAGCAACACTGCCCTGGATTGAACACACACACACACACACACACACGTGAGGAAGTGGGTCACAGCAGGTGAGTTAGGGAGCAGAGGGCAGGTAGAGCGCCGGGCCACCATCAGAGCAGATAATGAACTTAGCTGTGCAGCACAGCGGGGGGGTGAGACCGGCATGACAGACAGGAGGCGGTACGAGGCGGCGAGGAAATGGATGCAGGGTATTTCCAGGCCAATTAACTCTAAGGTGTTTTTTTCTGACCGCCTAAAGAAAATAGTGAGTATTAGTTAAGATTTCCCGTCTGTTTTTGCCTTGTGCTTGAGGGGATTCCAGTCTTCCAGCTTTCTAAATTTTCACATTTACTGAAAGGAACGTCAAAATAAACTGATTTATTTTCCAACAATCCCCCTTATGATATCGGAACAGCTCAACCTCAATGCTGCAGGCAAAAAACCAAGGTAGAAGAACCTTCCCATTTCTTCTTCTTTCTTTCATGCGAGGCAGTCCTCTGTCCTTTCCTACTCCACTTTTCAATTTAATAAGTGAGAGGAGAGAATCGGAGAACTGAACATAACAGGAGACGGAAGAGGAGAAATCATAACCACCTCCATGGTAACGGCGCCTCTAACATCAGGGAGGGCAGGAAGAGTTACAGCAGGAGCTCATGTGCAGAGATGGGAGGATGGAGATGTCTGACATGCCCGTGAGAAAAACACACACACACACACACACACACACACACACACACACACACACACACACAGATACACACACTCTTGAATGATGTCCACATCATCGACTAGACGGGACTTGCTAACAACCAAACCAGCAGACAGACAGACAAGTGTGAAAACATGACCTCCGTCCGACTTCGTTGGTGGAGGTCAAAATACACCATAGGGACGCAAACACACAAATTCGCGTCTTTGTTTGTCATCGATTTGACTGAAGCCTCAGGGAACGAGCAGTGAAGTGACGCGCGTGTAATACGAGATGCTTTGTTTTTTCTTTCTGCGTGAGAGAGAGAGACAGAAAGAGAGAGAGACAGAAAGAGAGAGAGAGAGACAGACAAAGGTAGGTAGGTAGGTAGGTAGGTAGGTAGGTAGGTACTTTATTGATCCCCGGAAGGAAATTTCTTTGTTACAGCAGCCAGACATAAAATAACACGAGAAATAGAATGAAATATTAAAAAAAATAAAATAAAAATAAAATAATACTTGGGGCAGGGTCAGAGAGACAGGGAGACAGACAGGCAGAGAGAGAGAGACAGGTTATGTATGTGAGAGCATGGGCCTTTTTAATTTGCGTGATATAACCGCCTCACCCAGGGGTGCTTATTATTTCTGACACGAGTGCGCAGAAAAGCAAATTGTATCTCGTGTCATGAATCACTAACATGCATATAAACTCCATGACTCAGGTCACAAACTCTCTCGACTACCCTTTTTTTTTTTTTGTCACTTCCAAGAGCAAGTGGTGTCTCACCTCCTCTGCCTCTTCACTCAATCTATTACTCATCAGCATGAGTGGGATGTGAGCCCTCGTTCCTGATTGTGCCTGAGATTATTCTCTCTCTCCTTTTTCCTCTCTCTCTCTCTTTTATTTTTACCTGCCAAATCATCAAGAAATTCAATCATCCCATAACATTCTCACTAATAAATCTCCCTTTAACCCATGTGGTTTAGATTAAGTGGATTTGCAATATTACAGTCCTGAAAGTCCCTTAAAATCTTCTAATACATAGACTTCAAATACTATTCAAAAATACTACAACCCTGCCCTACATCACAGGAAAACTCGTACATCTATGCTACCTGCGATATCACTCTCACCCAGCCCAACCCCGCTACCAACACCGCTGACTCACTCCTGCGTCGAGCCGCGGGCGCCCGCCGGTCTGACTTACTGACAGCTTTATCTTCCAAAGACACGCTGCGTCGAGGCATCGTGTCTCCTGCCCTTTACGGACCTCTAAACCTCCTCGTGCCCCTCCCTCAACACCCCGTCTGTCTGGACATCGAGGACCTGCGGGACCAGATCAGGTGCAGATAACCGCGATCACATCACAGATCAAACAACTCGCTGCTATCTCAACCTCAGCCTTGACCTTGTCTCATTATGGGGGCGAGTGATAAACCTCAGTCACTTTAGGACACAGTTGTGAATTGTGTGCCTGCGTGTGCATGTTCCTCTGCAGAATAAAAGACCAACTCAAGCAACATCAATGGCAATTTGGAAATTGCTATACCTGCCATGCACACCGAGTGGATAATCTCTTTCCATGAAATAGGCTGACCGGGTGAATCCAGGCAAAAGCTGTGATTCCTTATTGATTTCACCCATTAAATCCACTTCGGTCATAAAGGGGAGATGGAGATGAAGGTGAGGAGACGTTAAAGAGTGTTTTTTAGCCAATTGTGGACACGGATTGTGCAGAATGGGGTGCAACTCGAGAGTAGAGAGGTGGCCCTAATATTTTGTACACTGAATAACGTATAATAATGAATAATAACTCTTTATAGAAGTGGGAAGAGCAGGACATCATATTCTTGTCTGGTCAGTACAGCGTAGCTCTTCATCATGTGGGAAGTTAATGTGGCGGAACCTACTGCAGCCACAGGGACAGCCATAATTATTCTTCTGACTCACACACACACACACACACACACACACACACACAGAGAAATGCACCAACACCTGTAATCACTTCATTATAAAAGCATGAGGAAACGGTGAGAGAAAGGGGGCGCGAAAAAAATAAAGGTGAGTGAGAAACAAGGACTGCAGCACTCGTCTCAAAAACAGTCGTTACATAAACTTGTAATGATATGCTTTAGAATAATGCCCCTGATTGTTATTATTATCTGACCCAATCCACTGAACTCATGCCTCCATAATGGCTCCTGCCTCCACAATGCACGGTCGAACCATTAAACGATGCTCATCAATAAGGCAGCATCCTACGAAACACCCTCATCTATTTACCACAATAACAAAAGGTGCTGGAAGCGAATGCCAAGTCGCAATAGGAGGTGGCCTTGCCTCCACAAGCCTCCCACACAGCACTGTGGGTAATTACAGAACCCAATCAGGCAGCGAGAGACAGACAGACAAGGCAGACAGACAGGCAGGCAGACCAACAAAAAGACCCAGAGACAGAAAGATGGAGAGAGGGTAGGGGTGGGCGATATGACTAAAAATCAATATCGTGATTATTTCAAACTTTTACCTCGATTACGATTAATGAACGATTATTTTATTTGTTTTGTTTTATTTTGAAATTTGTTTTATTTTGAAATTGACGGTCCAAACCTGTCTGAACACGGCGTTACTGGACGGGGCGGAGGGACGTGACTGAATACCACGTAGTATTTTTTAAGGGGACAGTTCATGAACGCAGTATTGGGGAAAGTATTTGGCCCGTTCATTCCAGGAAAGTGATGTTACGTCTGATGCGCGCACACACACACACACACACACACACACACTGGTTGCTTTGCTAACTGGCGCTTCTAGACGTTCCTCGTTCTTGTCGCCTAAATAAAAATCGAAATGAACGATTTTGAAAATTTGCCACAATCACATAATTAAATCGCGATTACGATTATAAACACGATAATCGCCCACCCCTAAGAGAGGGTGATACCCACAAGAGTAAGAGGGTGACATATGATGAAATATCCTCACGGTACACCAGGTATCATCTGGTATCAGCAGAGAGACAATAGAGGAGTCAAAAAAACAGTCAGTCCTTGGACCGAGAGAAAAATGACTTTCCTAACCATCTGTTGCTGCTGTTGCCAGGCTATGTACTCAGCAGCAGCTCTGCCAGGAGGGCCTGAGAAGCAAACAGAGGCACACACACACACACACACACACACACACACACACACTCACATGCTTATACATGCACACATGCTCACACATGCACGCACATACACACACTTACGTGGCACTTATTAACTTAGCTCCTGCAAGCTGGTCCTGAGACGCAGTACAGCAAATGTCACCCAATCTGTGCCCCGGACTGTGTGTGTGTGTGTGTGTGTGTGTGTGTGTGTGTGTGTGTGTGTGTTAGAGAGGGAGTAGGAAATGGGTAGGCCAGAAGGGTCACGCACTCCCATTGTGTATGCTTCCTGACCCTCCTGATAGCGGACAGGAAGTTAGCCAAACACTCCACTCAAGTGGCAACGCTAGCGAGGTCTGGCGAGGACTCGTTGCTGGATAAGAGGTTATGGCGTCTGCTTATACCTGGATAAAGTGTGTGTGTGTGTGTGTGTACATTTGCGTACGTGCATGCTCCTGTTCATCCATCTTGCGTCACTCTCAAATGGCAAAAAAAACACAAACAAAAGCAACACAACGCCAAACAGCATTTTTGTAATGCCTCGTCTCCGTGAGGCCAGCTGGGGCCGGCCGTACTCTCGCATGGTTTTTTTCCCCCATCTACCTCTTATTTTATATTTTACACTTTATATTTTATATTTTATTAAGTGCTCTTATTGTACATAGTGTGTTGCTTTATACAAGAGCTCTACTGTAATTACTGTAATTATTGTAATTTTTATATTTCTTTCGCACTGTAAATATTGTGCTGGTTTTTCACTGTTAAATATTTTGTACTATGCCCTTTTGCACATTCCCGTTTTGCATTTCACTGCATGTATATGTATGTGACAAATAAAACTCTTGAATCTTGAATCTTGAATGGTTCAGGCTCGATATTGACATTTTCTGTTTATATTTCAGCCGTTTAGTTGACGCTCTTATCCAGAACAGTTTATAATGAGTGCGATAGCAGAAGAAAAAGTTATCATCCCCCAGATCACCAACAGTAAAAGCCAATAGCGACCTAACAGCACATTTGGAAAAACATGTCACGTGACCTTCAAATGATCATAGAGAGGTGATAGGAAAAGAAGTAAGAGCCGAAGAGTTCAACAAAGCTCAACAAAGAACAGCGAACCGAAAACAACGAGCACCTTTTGAACACCTCGGATTTAGTTTCAGCAGCGGAGACAAAAGCAAAACTTTCACCCATATTTGGAGACAGTAACTAAGAATTTGCAGCTACAGAGGAACCTGCGTAGGTTGTAGGGTTGGGCGATACAGCCTTAAAATAATACCACGATATTTCAGGGTAATTTGCGGTAACGATATTCATGACGATATGAAAAAAAATACTGAACAATGTTTTATTGGTGATTGCAGCAGCATTTATTAGTGCAAATAGTGACAACATAAGTCAGAATATGCTACTTGCGAGTGCTCCAGCTATGCTCGGCACATCACCAGCTGCTAATCTCGTCACGCGACTTCTGACTCTCCTCGTACTCGCGTGTGTTTTTGCTTTAAGTGGTGAAACAAGTTTGTTGTGTTTCCACTTTTAGCCGTAAACACCACTTCCACACGACCAAAGTAGCTCCCCTTTAGCTACTGAATCCTCATCTGAGGCTGAGGCGCTGCTCCGGCATTCAGCCGCGCTTGTATCGTTCTGGTATGCAAATGCGTCAAGACGACATCACGCCGCTATATCGTTAATATCATGATATGACACTTTTTTTTCGTGTACAAATTTATACCGGTATTATTGTGAGCCATATGATATGGTAGGGGTGGGTGATATGACTAAAATCAATAATATGATTATTTCAAACTTTTACCTTGATTACGATTAATGAACGATTATTTTATTTGTTTATTTTATTTTGAAATTTGTTTTATTTTGAAATTGACCGGATGCTCTATGCCGGTCAACGGTCCAAACCTGTCTGAACACGGCGTTACTGGACGGGGCGGAGGGACGTGACTGAATACCACGTAGTATTTTTTAAGGGGACAGTTCATGAACGCAGTATTGGGGAAAGTATTTGGCCCGTTCATTCACGGGAAAGTGATGTTACGTCTGATGCGCACGCACACACACACACACACACACACACACACACACACACACACACACTGGTTGCTTTGCTAACTGGCACTTCTAGACGTTCCTCGTTCTTGTCGCCTAAATAACAATCGAAATGAACGATTTTGAAAATTTGCCACAATTACATCATTAAATCGCGATTACGATTATAAACATGATAATCGCCCACCCCTATGATATGGCACAGCCCTAATAGGTTCTTATATAATTGGGGTGTAAAGAGGCCCGGTGAGGCCAGTGGAGACACTAACAGGTCACGACTAGCTAAACCCTGACCAGTGTAAGGCACGAGTTAACCTTCTATTCACCACCTTCACCGCTCACCGAGTCTTTCACCACACAAGTGGAAAAAGCCGCCATCCATATCAACCCGGTTTACTCCCGTTCTCAGAAAGACCCTGACCCCATGTTGGGTGAGTAAACACCTGGAAACCCTCTATCTCATCACAGCGCCACTGTGGAGGTTTTCTCACGATAAACCGGTGCCGTGACATGTAAAAGTCCTTTGCCACGCTTGGTGGAAAATGGGGCGTTAGTGGCACCTGTTTGTTTCAATAGTTTTCCACATGCACACAGTTACACACACACACAGTTACACACACACACACACACACACACACCTCATAATGCTGAGGCAGGAAATAAACGGGTAGTTATGCAAGTAGAGAGAGAGAGAGTGAGATAAAGGTGAAGGGGAAATGGAAAAGTAAAAGAATGTCTTCCTCAATGACTGGAATTTCTTAAGAGGTGGAACAAGCCACTGCCTCTCTCTCTCTCTCTCACACACACACACACACACACACACACACACACACACACACACTCTCTCTCTCTCTCTTTAGCTGCTCTCCCGTGTCATATATTTCCTCCTTATCTCACCCTACATCTGTCATTCATAATATCTGTTACACTCATTTGTGTCATGTCTGTCAAGCAGTGACATTTATAACCCGCAACAACAGAGGATAACTACTGTGTCATTATCACCAGACCGGAGCAGCAGCAGCAGCAGAGAGGAGGTTCAGGGGGATCGGTCCTCGTGACGTCTATCTGGTTCAGAGGCGGCGAAACCGAGCGAGTGCCGGGCGCCGTGGTAACGAGGGCGCTGCCATCCTCAGATAGGATGTGGCTCGGCACAGATGCAGACGTGTGCAGATACTGATGCAGATATGCAGATTTCTGATTCCTTCCATTTTGTCACATCGCTGGGTTGGTAAAGGACATTTGACATTTGTAGGTAATGGTAGAAGTAAAAGGTGATATGATTCAATGGTTAAAACTGTCGTGGCTCTGGTTCGGTCAGGTGTGTGTGTGTGTGTCAGGTGTATGTGCTGATCAATACTGGTTCATTTCCCGGCTGCAGCAGTGGGGGTCTGTGTAGCTGTTATGCTCCCCCCCCCTCAGGACAAACCCACTGACCTGGCCAGGGGGGAGGTGGGGGAGAGAGAGAGAGAGAAAGACAAAGAGAGAGATGATACAGATAAGTGGTTGAGAGTTGCCACAGCAACAAGGTCTTGGCTTGACCATGTATTGCTTTTTCCTCTTTTCAACCTATAGCTGAGACCTCCGAGTTGAAAGGCCGAGGACCACAACGGCATAAACGATGGCAGATCGATAATAACGATTAACTCCTTCCTCCGTCCTCCGAGTGTGATGCTCACCGCCATGTAATTCGTTTTTTTCAATTTCCCTCCTCTCTCCGGTGAATGCTGGTGACGTCAATTCTGGTGTTGGTGACATCAAAGACCACACAGGGGGGCCACACACATAACAGATCCGTTTTCTAAATGACTTCGAGGGGAAGCACCGAGCTTTCCAACAAAAATAAACCACTCAAATAAATGTGACGAAACAATGTCAAGTCAAGAATTTTCGAATATTAAGAATGTTTGTTTCATCTTCAGCTGGTAGCACCGAAATAATAATGCAACCCGCAAAATGACATCACACCCTTTCGGGAAATGCCACATGAAAGCGTCAGTAATTCCACCACCTTGTTCCTCATTCCAGACAGATTTCTGATTGTCTCCTGACATTTCGGGAACCTGCAACTGATCCTACGTTGTTTCAGTGGTAAAAAAAAGGTTTCACTGCAAAAACCTTTAAAAGGGACGGTTCCACTCCCTCACAGCTCTCACAAGTTAAAGGTAATGAAATGATGCCGAACACAGACTAGAGAGGACCGACTCTCCAGCCACGTAGGGATACCGGTCACAGTGTTTAGACCCGGCCGCTGAGTCAGTGAGCTACGTGTCATTACAGTCGACTCTTCCACCAACTCCCCGCGTGCTCTCACTACGAAGCAGGTAAACAATCACACAGCGGGGGGGGGGGGGGGGGGCAAAAAAAAGGTGGTCTGAAAAACACCCGGATCAATGTGTGTGTGTGTATGTGTGTGTGAGAGTGTGTCACTGTCTGTGTAACCGTTCAAACGCAACACGAACCCAAAAGGCCAGATGCTCAGATGCTCCCTGAATAGCGATCGCACCAAACGCTGCTCGACAACCGCGGCATTTAAAACAGGGAAACAGGTTGAATGAGAATTGAACCTAGGAAGTGAAAACGCAGCTAGGCGACGAGAAGGTCCGCTGCAAAACCTGAACCTGAACCTGAAGATGAGCAGACAAATCACGCTCACGGTGAAGAAAGTGACTGTTCACGTGCTGCCAATTCAGTTTGAACCAATACTCGTAACCCCCACTGACTCACACAACGACCTGTACGTATGGAGGTTATTCATTCTGTGTTTTGGGCAGCAGACGAAACACAGTTCATGTCACCGAGTGGATTTTTGCAGGGTTTTTGGGACTCTGTGCTCTTTTCAACGCCGCATACACTTCCGCTCCCAATAACTAGACACATCACGCCGGTTGAATCAGCAGGCAGCGCCGATGACGCATCATCCAGCGAATGTGAAGGCTGAATTTTTTTTGCACAAATGATTGGCACTTTTCTGAAGCTCGGCCGTTTGATCGTCTTCAACATGAAGCGATCTTGCACTGTGCTGTTCATGATGATTGAACGTGTTTTTAATACCTGGCTGCAACCAAATTTCACAATAAAATTTCACCTGATTTGACTTGACTTGACTTGAGGCATAAGCAAACACTACAAGCTGCAGTACTGGATGTACTGTTTCTAAACTTGAGCAAACTTACTAACTAACAAAACAGCGGTCCTAAATAAATCACCATTTTGTCGTTCTAGAGGTGTAATAATAGACGATTTTGACACTTATGGAGTTTATTTATGTAGTGAACTGTAACCTCCTGTTACTTCAGCCACTTCCAACACGTCGGTGTGTATGGTTTTTGTTCGTTTAACACAACATATGCTAACAGTAACACGTACAGACATAGCGCATGTTGTGTTATGTCTAAAAGCAACGCGTCAAGTGGCGCTACCAAATGTGTTGAAACAGACTAATTGTTTTTAGGAGTATAGTCAGGAGGTCTGCATGCACTGGAGCAGTAGCGGCTCTTGATGCGATGGACAGCCCGCACAAAATTACACAAAGTAAAAGAAAGGTAACACACCAATAGAACATTGTTTTTCTAGCTTTCTAAAGATACTGTAGCGCCCCGCCTTTCTTTCACTGCAGGTTTTCTAGCATGCGATGCTGATGACAGCCAGACATCGCTAGCTGACAGAGGAAGAAATCCACCCTAAAATACTTTTGTTTAAATGGTTGACTTATGTCTATTACAAGCTAGGCGCTCGATTGCTTTGTGCTGGAAGAATGTTAGTTGCCCCTCTCTTGGCTTTTGGCTGAAAAACTTAACATCTAGTTTGGTTCTGGAGAAACTCACCTACATAGTTAGAAAGAAAGCAGCTGAGTTCTACAAAATATGGGAGATGTTTCTGGAATTTGTTAAAAATGGTGACATTGAAGAGGCATTGGATGTGTGAAACCATGTGAAATAATTGGATCTGTGACTGCTGTTTTGTGTTTGTGAGTGCTTGTTGTTTTTTGTTTATTTTGTTGTTACTATATTTGACCTATAGGTGATTTTTTTGTTTTTTTGTTTTTTTTCTCTTTGTATATCGGTGGCCTTGCTAACTTTGCTATTGGTTTGTTATTGATGATTGCCAACGATTTGACTAAGTATTTGAAATCACCTCTATCAATATGTTTTCTGCCATTGTGTTTTTGTTTGTTTATCTGGGGAGGGGTTAAGTATGTATGAGTACTGTACCTACTTTGTGTTCAACGCATAAAAGCAATAAATACATGTTCAAAAAAAACCTCAAAAAAAACTTTTGTTTGGTAGTGTATTTTTCTTAATCCTGTCACGTCAAGATATTCCCAGTGCAGCTACAATGGAGTTCAATAGGAGACAGATAGGTTTCCGCTATCTCAAACACCAATGGTTAACGTCAGATTTCGGTCTCAAGCCCTCAGACTCAAAGAGCTTTCTAGACTCCCATTTTGACAATCATACAGGAAGAAATCCATCACAGAAGAGGAAGCCAGATACCACTTTCTCCACCGCCAGTAGCCTCGAAACACCACGGTGCAACGCAGCCACAAGCATTTCTAGTAAACGATGGTATCGCAATCTCTAGAAATACAAGAAACCCCTAACTGATGTAGAAGTAGACGTGGCAGGTTGAGGGGAAAGTGGGGACACCAAAATAACACTTTCACAACTCACACATTGATATGATCTAATTTTTCATTTGAACGTCACACGTCACACTAGCAAAGGCCTGAGACTGCTGACGCCAAACATATCTGATCTGATTTCTGAAGAACAAATTGCTACGGCAGCTCTGAGTCAGTCGGCTGATGGTGGAATCAAGGTAAAAATGTGATGAGTTGCCTCTGACATGGACATTTTCTCTACAACAGCAAAATGACATTAAATTTAATAGTAGGTCTCCATAATATTGACAAAATATAAAAAAATAACATGAGCAGTTTGAATATAATGAAACATGTGTATAGCATCTGTATTGTTAAAGCAAATAATAATCCATCCACCATCCACCTTAGTATTTTGCATTTTGTACCTTGTCTTTGTATTTTGTACATTCTTGCAATACTGTTACGCTGCTGCAAACCCAGAATTTCCCCCCGGGTATCAATAAAGTATCTATCTATCTATCTATCTGTCTATCTATCTATCTATCTATCTGTCTATCTATCTATCTATCTATCTATCTATCTATCTATCTATTAAATATTCATCCATAGGCTTCCTGTGGTTAGACTAACCCACTGGGCTGGAGTAGGGAGCCCAGACCAGAGTAGCAAATGTGCAATACCACATGAAATTGTATGTACGTGTGTGTATGTGTGTGTGTGTGTGTGTGTGTGTGTGTGTGTGTGTGTGTGTGTGTGTGTGTGTGTCCCACCAGATGATGGCTAAAGATTGCATGAGAGAGTCCAGCTGTTGTCTCTCCCACAGGCTTTCTGTGTTAAAAGCCGAGTAGATTATCTCCCCAGCTCACATCCACCAGTCAATCACTACCGTATTACAGTGTGTGTAACATCTCTAACAATAAACACATTCTTGTCTGACTATTATTTCTGTTAGATCTGTTAGTCTATAGTACCTATCTCCTGTTACACTTGATTTCACAGCTCTTTCTCTCACACTGTGAACCTGCTTGTTTGGTCTCCTGCAACATAGACAGGGTAATCCGCGAGCGTCTGACAGCCCGTCTAGACAAGGAAATGCACGGAGTGATTTAAGTTAGGAGGAAAAAAAGTGCCACTGCCTTTTCCTCGTACCTTTTTCTGTCATTGCCACAAAGGCCTAAACGTGTTTAACCTGATTAAAATGGCTAATCGAACTTACGAGATATTGTATTTGTTGTTGTATTACACAAACAACAAAAACAACAACAACAAAGTAAATAAAAACACACGTGTCTCGGTGAATTCTCTTTCTACGTTTCTGTTTTTGTTAAATAAATCGCCCATTGCGTTGCTGTTTGTCAAATTGCCACGCGCTTATTAACGCTGTCCCAATACAGGTTATTGATAAGGCAATACGGCAGATTCAAACTGAGCTAAAAAAAAAACAGAAAACAACGGGCTTGTATTGTGTGTTTGTTTGTTTGTAAAAAAAGGTGTTTGTTTGTCTTCTGTTTGTTTACCTGGAAAGCCGGCACAGACATTGGCGAAGATGACACATAGCAGGACCCCGGGCAGCAGCAGCAGCGAGGCCCGGCGCGGTCGATCATTCCGCGGACTCAAGAGCAGCATCCTCGGGGATTCTTAGCAACGGAGGACCGGCGACGGAGACATGGGACGCTGTCATTCCCCCATCCCTTGTTTTTCGTTTTTGTTTTTGTTTTGAAAATGGCAACCGAATTCAGCCGATATGATTTAGCGCAGCGACCGGCGAGACGAGAGGTCTTAGCAGGTAGCGCCAGAGCGTGGTCAGTCCGGTCCACACACTGCGCAGCGTGTAAATCCGGTGCTAAAGATAGCGGAGCTCCAAGCAGGGGAGAAGAGGGGGCGGGAGTCGTGCTGCCTTCAGGTGCTCCTCGTACAACGAAGCTCCTGCAGTTAGGCGAGCAATCCACGTAATCATGCACCCGCCCCCACAAAATTGGCAAATGGGAGTCAATCCACTTTGTCCTACCCACATTTTTTATTTTCAGTGATTGCTTTGATTAATGTTTTGTTACTTAACCTCGTATCCGTACTGGAAATTGAACACATGTCAGGTGAATGTGATTGATTGGTGTGAATTTTGAACTTTGAACTCAATTTGTAGTTTGTAGTTTGTGTGAAAACAATGAAATATGTAACAAGAGTTTAGATACGTGTGTAAACTTTTAATAATCGGGACATGGAGTTGGAGGAATACATTTCAATCAATCCAAATTGACTGAGGAAAAGTAGATGCTAAATGTACTGCTAAATTATGTATTGCTAAATTAATACTGCTTAATAAACACAGACACAAACAATATTTGCCACTTTCCTCCAGGCAGCATTTCTCCTACTGGTGTCCTGATAGGTAGGGAGAGTGGGGTCATACAATTCGGGAAATCGAGATACAATTGATGTACCTGGAAATAGAGAGTTCTTTGCAAATACAAATTTATTTTTCTTGCTCAAATTGTTTTTCGCTTTTGCAAATCATGAGTTACACTTCTGAAAGTACTTCTTTGCAAATACAAATGAATTTTTGTTGCTCAAACATTATGGCAGCCCCAAGTGGCAGTGATAGCCAAGCCGCTAGTTTGCTCACTGCTGTTTCAGAGCTGTGTGCGTTTGGCTCATAAGGCTTTGTCACTTCCTGTGCTCAGAGAAAACTTTCCTGCCAGTGTACCTACCCGACTCAAAAACTTCATTGGGTGAATGAGGAGATCAGGAATGCAGGAGATCTAATGATATTTTTATAAATTGGCATGGGTCTCTGAAATATTTATTTGTTAAAAAAATGTGAAAAAGTATAATTGTTTTGGATTTATGAGAGTTAGAGTATCAGCAGATTCCCTCTTGAGCTACAACACAATGTTCAGGTGAAATGGGCCAATATAAAGAGAGAACAACAGTAATTTCAGTTGAAATCATTTAAATTTTAACAGTAAATTTACACTAACTATTGTCTTTGGTGTACCATTTAGTAACAATACCGTAAATATATTCCATGCAATAAAAAGTTGAACAAATATTTAATTTAAAAATGCATTTAAAAATTAACTGATCATGTTGTACGGGTGTGTGTTTCTGCACATTAGTGTATTTGTGTCTGTTTTGTGTGTGTGTGTGTGTGTGTGTGTGTGTGTGTGTGTGTGTGTGTGTGTGTGTGTGTGTGTGTGTGTGTGTGTGCATCTTTCTGGGACTGTGTGTAGCTGTGTGTGTGTGTAGGTGCATGCTTGTGTCAACATTTGTCAAACATTATGTTAAAAAGTAGAACATCTTCAAACACAGTCTTAACCATCATCATCATAGATGCCATTATCCTCTCCACAGCTCTCGTGGTACCATGAGTTGCACTGACAACAGCACACCCAGTCCTCCGTGTCCTTTGGGTCATTCACGTCACCATACACTCTCTGGCAGGCCATGCAGGGTGCTTTGCCACTCTTGCTTTGTGCTATTTTCTTTTTTTGCTTTTTTCCCTTTGGTTGTTTTTTTGTTAAGATTGTTAAGATTTCGCTTGGATACATCTAGACCAATGAACCTGTTTTGTGCCCTCAATTTCTGTGTAACTTCTGTGTAAGAGTATGTGTGTATGTGGCCCATTTTAGCTTGCTGGTTAAGCTAAATGGGCCAATACCTAAAATTACTTTTTTACCAAAAATCAAAGTTTCTTTTTAAATTTCAACTTTTTTATTTGAAAGAGCCTGTCAAAACATTGTTCATAAACATTTTGCTTTGTTGGTAAGCTAACTTATAAATGCTTTATCACCCTTATTAGTGATGAGTGAAATTTGCTACGTCATGCTCACTTACCACACAATTTCTCTGATGTACTTAATGTAACACTCTGCCCCGTCCACCTTAACAACCTCAGACTAATCAAAACTATTGTTACATGTCAACTAGTGTTGCAGCAACAATGCAAGATCAGTTATTGTGATTGGCTGTAAACTTTTAAAGGGATATGAAGCTCCAACCTTATCTGGCCCATTTTACATGATGGCCCATTTTAGCTGAATGAATGCTTCCATGCTCATTCAAAACATGGCTAACTCACAGTCGTATTTGCCATTACCACCCCATTGCTGGATCGTGCGCGTGTGCTCGCCTTTAATCGCAATATTTCCGACAGTACCTGAAGGCAGCATTCACACTTAAGCGATTAAGCCGAAGAAACCCAGCAGGCGAAGGAGGAACGAGGCTCTGAGCGTCATGACGCTGTGGTATAACCGGTTTAGGCATTGCTAGATGCAGTAGGTGAGTGAACAGCAGTAGCCTAGTTGTTATGTAATTTAGTGGTTCTCAAAGTGGGGTCCGGGGACCACTAGGGGTCCCTGAGGAGGGTCCAGGAGGTCCAAAATGAAGAGTACTCTAGTTTCATATTTATTTCACTCACAGACAATAGGGATGGTCTAATGGATGTATAGGACTGTGTTTGAAGATGAATGAACCTGTTTAACAAGAAAACATCCAATCCAAAACAGGACTCACAAGTGTTTATGTACAGTTGTACAATTGAAACATTAATCAGTATTATTAAATAACTCAACCGACACGTTTTAATAAACTTCCATTTAACTGGTACATTGTAATTGCTAATATTATACTATATTGTGCCATTTTGTTTTACCTGAGTGTACCTCAACGAGCCAGCTATCTGTTATCCTTTCAACTTCAGCTGGATTATGTGGTTTCTGAACTGTTGAGTGGACTTTCATTTTTATACTGCTTATTGTTATCAGAAGTCCAGTATAGGTGCTTGTTTGTCTTGTAATTCTGACAAGAAAAGTACTGTAATAATTGAGCTTATAATAATTATAATCTTTCTTATAACAAGTGAAAATTAATTTAGCACTAGTTACATGTTTGCCAACTGTGAGTGTCTTGGCAAACTAGCCATCTATAATAATCTTTATAATAATAGGCAGTTACTAAAGAGTTTTACAAAGGATAAAACACAACAAAAACCAATAAAAATAAGGTCAGCAAGGCCAGAGTAAAAAGTTGAGGTCAAAAACAACAATAAAAGGTCATTTCATCAAAGCGAGTCTATTAAAAAATGACTTCTAAGAAATGATCCATCCTGAGCGCCTCAGGCAGGTCGTTCCCTAGACTAGGAGCCCTGGTGGCCCAGGCCCGTTTAATAGGGACCTGCCAGAGGACCTCAGGACCCTGTGGCTCAAGACTATGGATATTATATCCTCTACTTTTTGATTCATGGCTTTATCTAACTGCTGCAAACGTATTCTGGTAGATGGACGAACTGGACAAACAGACACTGTTTATCTGTATGTATGTGGGATGCAAAAACCCTGAATACTTCAGGAATAACACAGGAAGGAAACAGCATTGTAAAGTGACAGCTTATTGATCAGCTCCTACCACCTGTCTTTTTTGAGTGCACGAGTTCCAAATTTGATTTCCTCAACCCAAAAATCCATGCTTGAGTGGTTGTGAACCAATTTAAAGAGAGTAATGGTCGTCACTAAAAAAAAAAAAAAATGGAAATCAATGGTCCCAGAGGACACTATGGGTATTGGATTACAAAGACCAACTAGATTACAACACCAGGCAACTGCACCCTGTCAAATAATTTGACCTCAAATTTGAAAGTACCTCTTTAAAAATATCATGATGTCAGAGATAGAGTTTATGAATGAAATTGATCTCCAGGAGAGGATAGCTGTGTTGGGTAGAGCACTAAAACTGGCCAGAGTTAGATGATTGTTTCCCATTGTTAAAAAGGCACGGTATACTGTAAAGTGACTTTGTATTACGTTTTCAGATACAGGAATGAGGAAAGAGGAAAGAAGATTTGAAATCAAGATTTGAATTTTATTGATGAGATTGCCTCAGCTCACAGTCAGCAAATAAATACTTCTCAGAGTACGGGAGAACGTGAAACAGAAATAGGACCAATGTCATGCATCCCTTTGGCACTTTCTGAGCGTCAGCTACTTTCAACAGAAACCTTCCAAAATAGCTGATCACAATAATAAATAGCATGGGAAAAAAAAAAAACAACAACAACTCCATTTCTTCTTGTCCATGGTCCTTTTCTATGTGTTAATAGTAATGGTCTCACAGACCATGTACACAATCTTGAGGTATACAGGTTGGCAATGCCTTATACATAGACACCAAAACAAGACAAGACATGTCATGTTGGATTAAGACTTGAAATGAACTGAGCAGCATCAAAAAGAGGTCCACCACACAAACGTAAGAGAAATTATACTCTGGCACCAGAACACTGTTTTTCTACACAAACATCAGCTCACATTCCTGTGTAGTTCAATCATATAAACCCCATGTACCACAAAAAACACATGCAACATCATTTAGTATTAGTGAGATTAAAGGAAATGGCAAAATGCCAAGATAACCTAACTGACTGCATATAAAGTAGTTATGCATCTGGTTGCATATCGTTGTTACACATAGTAATGCCCATGAAATGGTCCTTCGTCTGTGAAGTGTGTGTGTGTGTGTGTGTAAGAAACTAACAGTAGATAAATCATGGTCTTGAAAGGATATCAAACAACAGTGGTTCCAAAATGAATCCAAGAAATTTCAAAGAATCTTATTGACAATCAATCATACCTTCATGTTCAAATCGTCTTTTCCAGTTTGACTGTTATGCTCCTTTAGGATACTTTAAAAACCTTGTTGTTCGCTCTCTAACATCCAATGTGATTTTTCTTACAAAATATGATTCAAATTGGATTTTATTATGTTTTGGGCCCTACAGCCTTTTTCTTACAGTACATTTTAGCTTGTACGTTTCATGATGGATATTTATGATTCAATTGAAAAGATTGATGTCCACAGTGCACGCACGCACGCACATGCACAAACACAGGCTGTGTTGTCATCCCTGTGAGGACAGGCCATAGAGGAACGTGCCCGTGTTCCAAAGCGCATTGCATTCTGGGACTGGAGACCAACCTAGCGGAGGACCGAATCAGAGCTTAGCCCCGTCACACCGCGTCCCCAACTGGGGCAAACACACGTAGCCTTACATGTTACTGCAGGTGTGAGGAAGCTAGCTTTGGTCGTTTTCATGTTTTAAGAGGTTTGTATGATTACGTGGGTTGAACAAGTGTCAAGTGGATCCCGTTCAAAACCCGTACAGAATTATAAAAAAAAAAATCCATAGTTGTCAAACTCAAGATAACAGTTGTGTCCTTAATTCCTGGAAATAGAAGGTTTTCATCTGACAGCAGTGATGTATTAGGCCAGACATGGTCTTGGGTATTACAGTAATAACAAACACACACACACACCCCCGCCCCCCAAACACACACACACACACACACACACACACACACACACACACACGGACACACGACACGCACACACACACACCTCAACACAAATCACGTTCACTCTTGCAATTCCCTGAAGAAACCTACCAGTAAAAAATAAATAAAACTTCCAAATTGGTCCCAATATAACCTTCATCTGTTGACATTACTAAGTTAACCACCGCGAGACAATAAACAGTTTGAAACGGAGCGAGCGACCCCTCACACGGCACAGCGGAGCACAACATGTGAGGTTCCTCCTCTCCCGGCAATTTATTTCTATACCTCCGACAGTCAAAAAGGTGCAATCTAGACTAAAAACAAACTGCATTGCAACAAAAAGTAACAGAGTACGTTTCGTGTTGTCGTTCTTTCATGTTCTCCCATCATTTTTAAAAATCTACTTTAATCACCTATGTCCATTATTACCAACAAAGAACTGTTTGTGCCTACAACAGCAACACTACAGGCTAGGGTTTTTTTTCCTCCATTTTAACCTATGCTTCATCCATTTGTGTTTATTTAGCCTTTAATTACCCGGTTTCGAGAGAGAGACCTGCTCCGATGTGACGGTCAACCTACCAGCTACAGAACCACAGTGAGGTTTTAGCGCGGGGACAGGATGTAGGACACCTCTCGACTCTCCTCCGTGGGTTAACGAGCTTAGGCAGGGTCAGTCGTGGCTCCGTCTATGGCAGCGAGGGCTCTGAGGCACACACGCCGTCTAGACACTGACCGGGGAATCAGTGTTCGGGGAAAGCCGCTGGCCTTATCAGTGTGAAGGAATCACAGGAACTTGGGTCAGCGACGGGTCAAGGGTTTGTGTGTGGTCCGCTGTTCGAGTTTCGGCGAGGGGAGAGCCGATCGGCCGAGCACGGCTCAGCGCTGTCGTTCTCCGATGCCGTGGTGCAGAACTGCCGCCGCTCTCCCCTGAGCTCCTGCTGCTCCTCCTCCTCCTCCTCCTCCTCCTCCTCTCCTCGAGGAGCACCTCTCCTTTCTCCAGGACGAACTCCAGGATGGGTCCTCTGACGGCGCCGTCCTCCGACTCCCCCTCCTCTGCCAGGCGGAACTTGATGTTCACCCCGAAGGGTTTCTCTGGCTTGTCTGGACAAAGGGAGAGGAGAGAGGTGTAAGCTTAGGTATAGACCCCTTTTCAGTTAGTAAACATGATGACGGGGTTTTTTTGTGGGCGGAGCTTAGGTGGAGGCAGAACCCGGGCCGGAACACGTTAGCCAACAACGCTGGCTAGCAAGTTCGGTTGGCTTGTTTTTAACACGGCTGAAGAAAATAACGCTATATCTGAATATGTACGGTCACTCACTCTCCAGGACCGCGAGTGTTACTGGAACAAGTTAACATGAACCAACGGGACCAGATTGGCCGACCTGACGATCTGACAGGACGACCTACTGTGGAACGGCCAGACATTTACACCGACCTGATAGAGAAACCAAGCGTGGATAGTAAAGAGAAACTGAGGGCATATGAATCTTTAGATGCTTATAACTATGTCCTGAATGGTCACGTACAAGACTTCAAATACAAAGATTTACCAGATGAGTTTTGTGCCGTGCGATCCGAACACACACACACACACACACACCTGACACACATAACGTTACAGCTAAAAGTTAGCTAATGCGCTAAGAGAGTTACGAGAGAAATCACCTCACGTTATTCCTCCTAGTTCCCCAATTTAACCTCTGAAGTGTGCGCTGCAGAGCATTTTTGATGATCGCCTCAGTCCGATCCTTTCGTTTTATCGCGTTTAACCATCGTTGTCTTCGATTTTTTTTACTGGCGGTGGCAGCTGGTATACGATAACATGTCAAGTTGGAGCCTCTCCTTCGATCCTGGCGTCCAACAACACAGCAAGATGACATTTTGGGTGAACGGTAGCCTCTTACTCTGCTGCTCTGAGGTGAGGTGATGCCTCCCAATGTTGCTTTGTTTTGCCTCCAGCTAACACCGTGACGTCATCGTGACGTAGGCGCTAAAAGGGTCTTTAGGCAGAAGACTTAAATGGCTGTACTAAGCTTATGACGACGTTCATAACAAGGACAGAGAAAATGTCACACGCTGCTTTAGCTTCAGGACAATCAATCTATGTCTTTTTTTTTTTTGTCTCTGTGGCTTATGAGAGACAGATAAGGAGTGAGACCTCCTCCCTCCTGGTCCTCCTCCTCACCGTGGCCCAGCTGTCTCTCCCTGGGCAGCAGCAACACATCCACGTTGTGATGCTCCTCCAGGGCGGCGGTGAGTACAGCACCCTCGCGGCTGAACAGGAAGACCAAGGGCAGGCTGATGTCCATGGTGGAGTCGCCGTCTCCCACCATCTGGAACAGCGGCGTCTCTTCGCTGTTACTTCCCTCGCGGTGGTCTGGGAAAGAAGTTGAAATGATCACACACTTTGTCCACCGTCCATTTCAGAGCAGGACTTCTCCTTGAGCTAGACTTTAGTTTTCTGGTTAAAAAAAGGTCTATTTCTGTAGCGATCCTTTCAGTAATGTTGTCAGACACACGAATAACAATCTGAGCCTGTCAGTGGCAAAATCAAGCACTTTTAGTGGACGTACTTGCCGGACTTACTTGGACGTACTTGTTTATATGCCCGCAGGATTACATTGCAGCCATTGAGCCCCCGTTTCGCGACCGGAGCAATTCCAAAACTGTTGGGATCTACTTTGCGGTATGATAGGCAATTTTGTGGATATAGAGACCAGGTTGAAAAATCCCGGAATTACCCTTTAAATTAGTCAACTTTTTGATCTGCAGATATAAAGAAATGTTCAACAAGACTAGTTTAATTTTTAACGGGCTGCCTTGGGAGGTTTTGTTTGATACATGTGGAGCTCTATAAATGTTTACACAGATCTAACGTGCACTAGGAAATGTGAGATCAAGTTCAACTGGAAGAAAATCAAATAGGAGATTTAGGCTCCTCTGTGTTTCTGCTGTTAAAACCTTCATATAAAGGACGATGGAGGTTCCTGACCGACCAGAGAGAAGCATCCGAAACGTAACCCTCACCTATGAAGATGACTCCTACGGCCCCGGCCTCCTGCAGCCGGCGAGCCTTGCCGGCGAACATACAGTCACCGCGCAGCGCCAGGGCTATACGCCCGTTAAGCTCGCCTGCGTTGTCTATGGGCCCGCATGCTGTGTAGGGAGACGCCTTGACGATGCTGCCCTTCATCTTGGGGTGCAAGAGATTGTGTGTGTGTGTGTGTGTGATAGATGAAAGAGTGTGATGCAATTGGTTGTGAGGAGAGAGGGAGAAAGAGAGAAATTCATAATTTAGAGAAACATTCATTGTTTGGCAAACAGACAAAATATTCTAGCAAAATCTAGAAACTGACAAGAGAAAATATTTAGTCTTTTAACTAAAGAGCAAAAGACATCTATCAATTGCGATGAGTTTAGTCAAATCCACTTTATCCACTCAACAGTTTATGATTTTATATTATCGGGTTGTGTTATTGTAGCTAAAAGCATCGTGACTTGATACGTCATGGTGACACCAGCAGCTCACCCCGTGCTCCTGCTTGGTAAGGTCCATTCCAAACTTAGCAGGTCCGGCGGTGAGGACCGTCCTACCCAGAAACGGGGGAGATATGAGCTGGACGATGTGCGGCACCACCTCCTCCTCCTCCTCCGGTGTCTGGCTTACTTGGGCCACAAGCTTTACCCAGTACACTCCTTTATGCTCCTGAGGGATCAATACATAGGAAACGATCAGTCCCTGTGATTCAGTATTTTCTCATGATGCCAAGAGTCATGTCGTCACTATGTTTGACTAGAGTTACTAGAGGTGGGCAATATGACAACCTTACATTGTCACCAGTTATTTCCTTATTCTGAACCGTTTCCAATTCACTAAATCTGGCACTACTCAAAGCACTGTTGTTTGTAAAATACGATATGGTAAGATTCAACAGTAATATAATGAACCGATGTAGTCATCTCCCAAGACATCTGAAAGCAGACACCAAGCCACTTGAGAAATAAACTCAAGGGGGGAAAAAAGAGAGGTAGTGGATGTTGTAAGTTAAGCAAAAGCCTGGTATTATATATTGGTCACATGTTACAGTATAGCTTTAAAGCTTTAAAGACAGGAAGTAAAAAGACTTCCAGAGAGTGTAACAAATGTAACAGACAAACTGACACAAAACAAATATTTGTTCTGTCTTTTTTTTTTCTTTGTTACCACTTAGAGAAAAACTAAGCAGTCAGCATTTGTTAAAAATAGGTCAGAAAACCTGTTTTGACAGATTCCTGTGATCTTTGCTAAGTTATTCTTGGGCGGCAGGTTGGCCTAGTTAGAGAGGGTTAGAGAGAGAGCAGTTAGAGAGAGTTAGGGAGAGAGAGTGGTTAGAGAGGGTTAGAGAGAGAGAGCAGTTAGAGAGGGTTAGGGAGAGAGAGCAGTTAGAGAGGGTTAGGGAGAGAGAGCAGTTAGAGAGGGTTAGAGAGAGAGAGCAGTTAGAGAGGGTTAGAGAGAGAGAGCAGTTAGAGAGGGTTAGAGAGAGAGAGCAGTTAGAGAGGGTTAGAGAGAGAGAGCAGTTAGAGAGGGTTAGAGAGAGAGCAGTTAGAGAGGGTTAGAGAGAGAGCAGTTAGAGAGGGTTAGAGAGAGAGCAGTTAGAGAGGGTTAGAGAGAGAGCAGTTAGAGAGGGTTAGAGAGAGAGAGTGGTTAGAGAGGGTTAGCTACCAAGAAAAGGCTTTCAGACAAGTTAAATTGGAGGACAGCTCAGCGGTTTCTAACTAGTTATTTGGCTATCAGCCTTTAATCTCACAAAACATCATTATCCTTCAAAATTGTTCTGAATTTATATATCAAATGTCACTTTATCGCATAAGCAGCTAACAGGGGTCCAACTGGGAGGACTGGCCTAATCCTACAGGGACAGTTTCTATCTGAGGCGCTCATTGGGACAATGGTGCAGCCTAGTGGTCATTTACATTTTCATCTAGTGGTCAGCATGTAGATGAAAACCCGGTTTGGTGAGCAGTAGACAGACGTAGAAATACAGAGAGGAATATAGAAAAGCTTCAAATACCCTGTGACTTCCAGCCAAAGCCTCGTTCAGCGGGGTGAGAGAGATGCCCATGCTCTTCAGGAACTCCACCGGCTCCATACCGTTGTCATGAAGCGGTAGTTCAATTTCCCTGTAACACACACACACACACGCACACGCACACGCACACGCACACGCACACGCACACAAAGAGTAAATAATCAAGGTAACTTTGTCTTAAACGTTCTACCAATCATTTTAGTCTAAACCCAATAGTGACTGGACACACACACGCACGCACACACACACACACACACACACACACACACACACACACACAGACACAGACACAGACACACACACACACACACACACACACACACACACCTGACAGGCAGGGAGTGGAAGGCCCGCCCCACCCCAGTGAGGTACTTGTAGCTGTCCCGGATGGTTTTGGCGAAGGAAGGGTTGTTGGGGAACAAAGTCTGGGTACTGGGGCAGGAGTACGTGAACAGGTCCTCTTCTTGGGAGATGTGAGCAACCTCCTGGAGCACAGGGAATAAATAAATAAACAAATAAATAAATAAAACCATTAGTTCCTAAACTGATATGTCAATTAACTAGTGCTGAAATGTTTATTTCACATGATCGGCAAAGTCATTATTAGAGGTGCACCGATAGTATTTGTATGTATCAGATCAGCACTGACCCGGCTCCTAGGTACTAGTACTCAGATGAATCGGTTCAGATACCGATACTTTAAAGTTATGTGCGTTGCGCAACATAAAACCTTTCTGGCAGGAGGAAAACATTTCAGCAGTGTGCCGATTCCACGAGATAAGGAAGTTGATAAAACTGCCAGGATGCCATTCCAGTTGTCTGGACATACTGTACATACTTTTGTATGTTATGGGAATTTCTTTGACACGCTAATGGTAAGTAAGATTATCTCCATTTGCTTATTATTTATTGTTGTATTTATAGTTATCCTGACAAATGGGTCAAATTATTGCGATACTGATTTTTGCCCTGTTTTTGTAAAATATGCCTTTTACGTGTGTTTGAGTCTTATATCAGCTGGTATCAAGGGGGTTGTCGTGTGTCCTCCTCACCGTGTTGTTGCCCCGGCAGGGCGGCTGGGTGGTGGACAGAGAGACCGGGAGGAGGTGGGCCTCCGTGGTGAAGATGTAGTCGTCGATATCGAAGGGCAGCTGGCTCTTCTCGGAGAACAGCAGGTACAGGTATTTAAACATCTCTGCCAGGAAGAACGAGTCCATCCTGTAGGCATATGGGTGCATGCATGTACACACACACACACACACACACACACACACACACACACACGAGAACTGGGTTATTTCAAGACACAAAACCTAGTTCCAGGTGGTTACATTAGTTAATACCTCAGCAGCCCAGCCGTGTGAATGAAGAGCTACTCAAGTACAATGTTTGCAGTAGATTCTTTTCAAGTGCAGTGATGCGTTCAGGGTTCAAATGGGTCAGTGAGTTCAAATCTGTCTTTTCTCAGCGAGTCCATTTACAGGCGCACTAATAATTAGATCTGAACCCGAAAAAGGCAATAATCCAACTCTTTAAATGCCTTATTTGAGTTGGGATAAGGTCGGTAAGAATAACCCGGTTATCACGCCTACATTTCTGCAAAATCTTTCATTTATTGCGGCGTGTAAATGCCTTAGTCAGATTTCCTCCAGCTTTTTCAATATATTTTTCATATATTTGTATTTAAGAAAATATTTATTTGATAATTAACTTCCAATTATGTCTGATTCTGTCCGTCCTGTTGCATGTGGGAAACCAAACATGTACCTTTCAGCTTGCATGTGCTTTGAACAGCATTTCCCCAACACACTAACCTGTCTTCGTGCGTCCCAGTGCGGACGTCTTGCACGGCGGCAAACCCACAAGGCACCCTGGCATAGGCGTTGAGCTTCTCCACAATGGACTGTCCCACTCTGAGGTAGTAGGGGTCGCCCGTGGCCTGTAGAGAGCAACACATGATCCCACCAACACTTCTGACATGGTACATTGTCAATAGTGCACAAACCAGGGGCCGGTTTCACAAAGATAGTTTTTGACTATGGCTTAGATATATCAGATAGTCAGACTTGTGATAGACGTCTAATTTCTTCTGTTTCACAAAGCAGTTTAGTCTATCTTGACTTTAGACTATCTTAAGTAGGACTATGACGCAAGGAATTCTAGGTAAATTAAGACACTTTTCAAAACCAAAAACATGGCCGAGTTTAACACTTATAAAGAGACTTTACTCAGAAAATTTAGCGAAGAAAGCAACAACACCAAAAAAAATGTGATATGGAAAAAAATTGCGGCGACAGTAAATAGTGTGAACCCGGCCGTTGAAAGGAGTGTCAAAGATGTACAAAAAAAGATATAAAAATATGGTGAAAGACGCGAAAAAAGAAATGTTCAAGAGAAAATGCCCCAAATTACACTGATTGTTGTCACCTGTCACCTAGGCCTACTGTACATGCCCCAACTAACTGCCAACACTCAACATTCTAAACACTCAACATTCTAAAGTTGGCAGTTGGAAGTTTGAAAATAGGTCTTAACCCTGAGTTAGCCTGGGGGTGAGGTGTCTAACTTTTTTGGCTTTCAGTTAGTCAGTCTTTATTTTTGTGAAACAGTCTAACTTGCATTAGACTGATCTAAGAGCAAATTTTAGACGAGTCTAACCCTATAGACTCGTCTAAAATAGCAGCAATAAATTCAGTAGAGATCTCAAATCAAAAACATTTCTGGCAAAGCTGTCAGGAAACAAGGCCCCACCCCCGTGACAATCAAACGAGATTTTAGTCTCTTTGCGTCATGGCCACTCCAAGCTTTACTAACAGTGGCAGTTCGCTTCCCAGGGGCAATTATCTCGTCCAACCTATACCAACAACCATGACTCGCTAGAGAACAAAATCAGCCTCCTTATTACAAACTCTACACCGGCACATCGGCTGCTGGTTTCCTACATCTTCCTTCCCCATCTTTCTTTATGCCTTATTGACGTCTGTAAACCGGCCCAGTTTAGTTTTTCACCTTATAGAGGTAGTAGGTGCTTTCTGCAAACTCTGGCCTCAGTGGGTGTTGGCCCCAATGAACTCTGAACTCTGTGGTGAAAGCCTACAGGAGGACAAACAGAGGACAGACAATTAAAGAATTAAAGACATTTGATTAAGTATTTTTAAATAGTGTTATCATGACATGATGATTGTTATTATTAGTTTTTAACATTATCGATCAGTATCACACACCTCAAACAGTGATCAATGGCTATGACTGTTGTTCATTTAGTGATTTATGCTTTAGTTTACAGCGGTACATCATCTTACTACATGTTAGCCACCATATATGGCACTAACTGGAGCACTTTAAAGAGGGGTCGGCGATTCCTCACCTCTGGAAGAAACTTGTGCTCTTTGGTGACTTGGTAGAGCATCTCATGGGTCTCAATAGCCGGCTTCAGGTCTCCTCTCAAAACCTGTAGGTGAGGTTGACGAGACATAACAATACCCGAGTCTGAGTTTCACCACACAGAACAATTATCAAGCACTCTGAGGATGAAGCCCGACAGCAGATCTAAGCTACTTATAACTATCTTTTCTGCAAAATGTAATTGGGTAGATTAGGATTCCTGCCATTGAGTAGCTGATGTGCAATGTGTTATTAGTTTTGTCACACACACAAGCAAAAAACAAAAAGTGTGCGCTAAGAGAGAATTGCACATTAGTATTAGTATTCTACTATTGTTTGACGGTGCTTACCCTAGTGCATCTAAACACTGGTTCACTAACCTGCAGGCCGGGGAAGAAGGCAAGGAGAGAGTCCATCCAGCTGCGCACGCTCACAGTGGGGTTGTGCATGTGCACGTTGAGCAGCAGGGGAGGCTGACTGATGTACTTCATAATGGCACTGTAGTGCTGCAGCATACAAACAGTGTGATGAGCTTACAAATACAAATAATCTCTTCAACCCACTAAATCACTCGTTAAAAAGAGCCGGTGTTGCAACACAGCAGGTGCAGATTGCTTGAATACAGATTAATGTAGGGGAAAAAAGTGCTTACAATGTTGAACCTCTCCAGATAAACATTGTCCCCTAGCAGAATGTAGGCCTTCATCAGATACTCATAGTACGAGTCGATACCAGCACCAACTCCACTGTCTGGAAATGCAGAGGAAAGAGACACTGAAGATAGGAGCATTAGCAGGTAATCCAATTTAGAGGTGTGTGTAGGCACATATGCGGCTCTAATTTGGTCTCCAGCCTATACGCCAAAGCTTTAGAGACGTTAGAGTATCCGTGTGTGTGTATTTGGCTGCCTCACCCCTGCGGACCCAATCTCCGTTGTGGATATTGATGACTGTCCCCACCAAGTCACTTCCTCTCTGTCTCTTCTCCCACAGGACATCCAGGGCCTTCCTAGCATGTTCCTGTACAACAGAACCAGGTATTATGGCCTTTAAAAAATATAAATATAAAACAAAACTTTGATACTGTACATGTTAGTTGTCACCATCACAAGTGAAACTATGCATGCAACCACGATCTCCACCAAACAGGTCTGAACACTTGAGGGGTTATTTGGTAGTCATCACTGTCAACACCATGCATCTCTAGTAGCCCACATTCAAACTCTGGATTAAGACAATCTTCCACTACCCCTGTCTAAAATCTGCTAGCCATTACCTACCAAGCTAATGGAATTTGTTTCCCAATTGCTAACAAAAAGGTGGTTTGATCCATTCACTCATTTTCTTTGTCAAATTTTAAAATCAGATGATTACACAACCAATCAAAGTGGAGACAATACACCTAAAAATAAAATACCATCAAGGATGACACAAAAAAAAATGCCTTATTTCTATTGTGGTCACTTAGTGGGATTAAGGGAGAAATGAAAGAGAGGGACAGAGAGGTGATACCTCAAACACAGCTTCCCCAGACAGTCTGCTGAGAGCAGCAAACTCCAGGATCATGGTCCCTGCACAGGCGGTACAGGTGTCCGATTCAGTGCCTGTACGCGAGAGGGGGTTTAGGACCCCGTACCGCAGGTTCACCTGGAAATCCAAAAAATGAAGAGCTCAGTACATGTGGATGCCATGGGTAGCCAAACCAAACACTCTGACTGAATGGACTAGCGATGAACTAACAACCAGAATCATCCATTTCGTTTCCTCGCTTCCTGTCTTGCCTAGCTGCTATCTGAGAAGCTTTGATGTTTGACTGACTGCTCCATCTAGTTCTAAAAAAAAAACTCCACAGATATTTTAAGATGAAACAAGGAGTACCCTGGGGTAGGGAAGGCCACTTGTGGTGTTGAAGGCAGGCAGTAATCGATGGCCCAGTTCTTTAGCCATGTGCAGCAGCTCATCCCCATACCACTGCATTCTCTCTCCACGTTGACGGAGCAGGTCGGCCATGACATGGGCCCCCAACAGGCCCCTGTGGTGGAAGATCAAGGAATTAAAAAAAAAAAAAAGAAATACAGAAAGTAAAGAAATATAAGGGAGAACTTTAGACTAGACTGTGTCCTGTTAGTACTAGGGTAGTTCAGTCCAATAACAGTAATAAGCTGTACTGAGGTGAACTAGGTGAACCGTATGTCACCGTAATCTATTGAACAAAAAAATAAAAAACAGCATGAAAGAACGTCAACGTGTGGGAGACATGTTACGCACCCCAAGACTCTGATGTTGGTCTCAAACACAGACACCACCACATCATTGTCCAGGCGCACATCCCTCACCGTCTTCCTCACCGCATCCTCAAACTCATCCAGCTTGTTTAACACCTGCTCATGTAAACCAGCAGACAGGCACAAATTAATGTACTCACACAAGCAAAAAAAAAACAACAACAACAACATTAAAACATGTCAAAACGTGTGTCTGACTGTCCAAACGTCCCGATATCTGTTCAAAACATTTTAAGCATGTCGCGAAGCATCACGTGCCCATTCCTCCACAGGCCGGAGGGACTACGTGACCCCTACACCCAGAGGCCGCTACCTTTATTGATCCATTCTTAGCCGGGTCAAAGCCAAGTACTCACCACCAGGGTGTCAAGTGTGTCAATCAGCGTGAGAGAAAACCTGGAGGACAGAATAAAGGTCGTGAGGGCCCGAGGTACGGTGTGTGGTGGAGCTTTCTCTTTGCCACTGATCCAGTTTTAAAATGCAACGGAGCAAATCTGTTTCATGTCCAGTAAAATAACATCATACAACGTGTTCGGTAAAAGTGGACGCATTGCTCTATGTCTGCGTGCTTTAATGATTTCTTTGTAAATTTCAGTGACTTGAATAACATCTAATCCTTAAATCGCAGAAAAACTAGGGCGTCTCTCTCAAATCACATCTGTCTAATTGGAATGGAGCACAGCATAATAAATACAATCCCTGTCTCCATTGAAGACGCATGATATGCTGAAATTATCACCCTTCATGTTAAATCCACACTATCTCTAACATATTTACTTACATTACAATCAATTACGGGCATGCATCGTGGTACGGCAATATTCTTTCCATTTTCTCACCTATTTACATTTTCTGATTTGCTCCAATATGTGGAAACAATAAAAATATAAACCTTTCATGGCTTCAAATAATAAAAAAAACCCTCCTCATAATCAATCTGAGATTTTTCTTTTAAGGCATTCATGCTTCATTTGACCATAGAGAGTAACAGGAAACATGAGAGAAAGATATGGGATGACATCAGCCACACTGCAGACATTGTTCAACACATTTATTATAAACACGTGGATTGTTGCCAGCATGACTTATAAATAAATGATTTACTTGCTTTAGATCATGAAAACCATGTGACACAGATCTGGTGTGGCTGTATAAACAAGGATAAAACTCAATTGGATCTTTCTAGATTTCAGATGTAGGTGGATAATGAACTTACTTCCCCAAGGAGTCATCTATGTCTCCTCTGTTAGGCTCCAGGCCACGGACTCTCCCCCTGCAGCTGAGAGGCATCAGCTCGTCTGCTGGGTAGGCGTATTTCTGGAGCACAAACAGGCGATACTGTCAGTCTACTGAGAAGTTATTTTAGTTGAGTTAAGAGATCAACTTTTAAGAAACAATATTGGGCTATTGGAGGCCATTCCGAATCTCTAAGAAGCAAAAGGAATTAGCGGTACATATCAAAATCCATTAAACAAGAAAAATCTACAGAATAATAGCACATTTTCATGTGTGTTGAGAAAAAACTCTAGGAGTGAGAGGGCTGCCTAAGAGTTAATAGGCAGGGAAACCCTTTTAAATGTGGAATAGTCCTGTCATGTGAAAGTCACTGGACACTGGCCAGCATATATCACAAGACTCAAAAGATAAGAACTAAATGCATTTTCAATTCAATGTCCAATTCTCTCAATTGCTAGCACCAGCCTCTGCCTTCAGCAAGCCTAGTTGTTTTTTTGTTTTTCACCTTATCTAGTTCTCCTCATTTCCATTGTTAAGTGCCTTAGGTACCTTGAAAGTAGTTATTAAAATGTATTATTACTACTATTATTACTGACACTGCAGCCTCAACCCAATCCTGCAGGTTTGCCTCTTCCAAACCTGATGCTTCCTCAGGGACTCTGTCCAACTTGCTCAAGCTTTTGTTAATATAAATGTGGTAATAATCATAATAAAGTGTTTAGATTACATTATGCAACAGGATCGTGTGGATGTTCTTATCACATCAAGAGAGGTTTGCGGTTATTGTAAGACCTTACCATGTAGCTGCCATAAGCGTGATCAAACATCTCAACAATCTGGTCCCTACAACAACAACAAAAAAAGGTTTGGTTATTGGTTAAATTGGTTAAATGAGATAACACAAAAGTGGTAATGTTTTTGTCATGGTGTCATACACTCATACATAGAGAGACACAAAGACAGCAATTATGTACTTCACCTTATCACGGTCTTCTCCTCTGGTGTCATGTTCTGGCTCTCTTGACAGCTCGCACAGCCAAGCAGACTGGTGATCAGCAGAGTCTTGAGCATCGTGCCAACGCCAGGAGGGTGGCTCAGTTCCCAGCAGAGCATACTTCCTGTTCTCATCGTGTAAGCTTTACCAGGTTTTAATATAGATAAACAAACCCCTGTCCTCTGCCCAACGCCCACGCAAGGTCAAACAGTCCAGCAAGCACAGCTCTCCTCCTTTATTACCCTGATGCCCATTTTGGTTTTAGCACCAAACAGTTTGTAAATTGTTGAGATCTGGCTAAAGTTTGCTGGCGTTAACTACCTCCCAGCACTATTTCCATATCTCTGCCACAGCGGTTGTACTACATCCCCATTGGGTGCTTCAGGTGACCACTTTATTTTGTAAACAAAAGATGCAGCAAGCTACAGCTGAGCCTCCCAGATAACAGCAACTGATAGCTTGCGAAGAAAAATAACTAAGTCTGCAAAAGTACTGTTTAGAAAAAAAAAGGTTAGGCAGACCAAACAGTGCAATTGTTGTTGCTGGAATTAATAACCCGAGTGAAGAAAATATTACTGTATTTACCAGACTAACAGCACAGTGAGGAAGTCTGTTGCATGGCTCGAGCTAGCTAACCAACAAAGAGCAGGGAGGGTCCCTGTTGTTAGCCAGCTAACAAGTTGCTGGTTCGCCGAAAGCTTATTAGCGAGGCGACTTAGCGAGCTAACTTAGCATATTTAGATAAAGGCAGGGAGGCTGACATCTAATATTCAGTGTTCACCTGCTACGTAAGCTGGCTAACAACTACACACTTAAATCGTCGATGACACGTAGCTAAATACCCCCCATTGTAGTCCATTCACGTCGAGTGCCGAGCTGTCACCGAAGAGCATTTCTTCAGCTGTAAGCTCTACAGACAACTAACCCACTTCCGGGGGTGGGTGAGTGGGATCACAACGTCACAGAGTAGGTGGAGCCAATGGAGACGAACCTTGCACGATGATAGTCGAATGAAATCCATTCATTTGGTGAAAAAATAAATGTATCTAGACTAGAAAAAACACTTTTCACTACATGAACTATGTGGGAAAATGTATTTTTCAGGTACGGTGCAACGTTTGAATCTTCTAAAATTGTTTGGAAAGACGTTCAGGGCACAGGAGAGAAAGTTCTGACAGGATTCAACCCTAGGGCTGTGTGAGTTCCATCGTAGCCACTGAGGCAGGTCACATAACCATTTGATTATCTCTGGACACACTTTCACCAAAAAATAGTCCCCTTGTTGCCTAAATTACAATATGAAGTCTTGACAGAGACTGCACACCCTCCCAAGTAGGGCAAGAGAGCGTTCTGCATTGAAAAAGAAGATTCAGACTCAGGTTCAGGTATCTCAGAGTCCTATTTATGAGTGATGGTCAAAGGGATCATGAGATTGATACAAGCTGCCGACATTAAATTTCTCTGCAGAGTGGCAGAGCTCCAGGAGGACATCACAGTCAAACCACTGCTCCTCCCCATAGCATCTGGTAATGATGTCCCTGGGGCACCTTGCTGTGGAGGTGTACTGGGCACAGCCGACTGGGAGGAGACCCTGAGGCGTCTCCCAGCTGGTCTGGGATCACCTTGAGTTCCCCCAGGAGGAACTGGAGGAAGAAAATAAAAGCTGCTCTGCTAGACTTGTTGCCACCATGACCTTGACCCAGATAAGCAACAAGGAAATGAATGGAAGGGTTAACGGCCTTCTCTCCAGTAATGCTGTTGTATCAGCGTTGAGAAATCAAGCTGCTATTTTACTTCCATCCAGGAGGTGGCAGTAACGGACAAACTGTTCAGTCACATAAAAAATGCCCAACACTGAACAACTGCATCTCATTCTACATGCTACCCAGTGTACAACAGAAATGCACATAAACTAGCCGCACATTAATGCATAATATGACATTGACTTATGTAGTCATGGTTAATTGGTTCTGCTGTTGGTTAACTTTTATGGCATTTTGCTGATGTGAAAGAAAATGCTCTTTATTAAATTTTCATGACATCAAAAAATACAAGTTTCTTTTATTGATTATTTATTTGATCAAAAAGATGAAACCACTTATGAAGGTCTATTCCTTCATCTTTGTGAAGGGCTTGGATCGGGATTCAAAAAAAAGAGTCTGCTGCCTGAGTTTTGGTTCTAGTGTGGCAAAACTGAAGATGAAGGTGAAGGTGGTTGAAGGTGAAGGTGGTGAAATAGATGACTTGTTAGTCCACCCATTTTACAGTCTGCACAACAAATACATCCGTTCATTTGGAAATCCTTTCAGTATTCCAGACCCTACCTGTCCACTTATCCACTATCCACTATCTGAGGGAAATTTGCATCCCGAAGTTATCTTCCCTGCTGCTAGGAACAGGTTTGCTGTCAACAGTAAACTTCAACAGTGAACTCAAGTGAGAGATTGCCTGGCTCCTGTTCAGTCTCTGCACAGAAGACTTGGACAGCAGCTTGCTGGTCAATAATTGAGTACAATATTGAACATTACTTGTCTTACCTTGTGTGTGGAGGACCCTGACTGATTTATTGCTAGTCACCCCAGCACCAGCAAGCTCTTTGGGGTACCAACTCTTACCCTGTGAAATTTTGTGCACAAAATTGATTTTGTGACATTTTCAAACAAGTCCAAACACGTTTTTGAAACAAGTCCAAACACACCCTGTTTTACACAAAATGCAGAAACAGCACTTCATTTCATGCACCTTTTAGCATTTTGTGGTACAAAATGTCATGTGCTGTTTGGAGGCTTGAGCATTGGAAAAATAAGTTACACTGAGCAGGATAAAGCATTCTTCTTCTTCTTGTTATTATTAGAAGTATAACAGTGGAAACCATGTACAATAAACTAAATTATAAACTAAGAAGATTTCAATTTATTTATGTAGTCTCTCCCTCTCTCTCTCCTGACTCATATCCAAGTTACTGCCCTCAGAGCAAATAAGACTTTGGACTGTGTGTAGGTTATTAAGAAGATTATATCGGAGTGTATGACTCCCATTACAAAGGACGCTGTCATGCTTTCTTGCACACCGAGGTTGCTATTTCCATCAATACAAAATGTTGGTAGCTGTTCAGGGAAACAAGTGATAAACTAGGCAAACTGCTTCGTGCATGCAATATGTTATAAAGCAATGTTATACTTCCCAAAAGATACTTCTGCACTGCCTCGCATGTAGAAAATGAGGAGGAGTTTGTGAGAGGACCCTCTATGATTCAACTTCCCTGCTGATGGGCGTTGCCTTCACAACTCCTCTGTAAACTATCCTATTGAAATTCCTCCTCTAACATCAATCCTATTCTGTTACTCAGGTAAGACGAAAAATACATTTTTCTGACGTTTGCTAAGCTATCTATCTACATGTCTTTGACGTCTGTCTACTTTTGTATCCTCTTGATGCTTTTTTTTGTCTTTGCTGCTCGGGAAAATGGTATCTGCAATCTCCGCCAGTGTAACATTGTATTAAAATGTCCGGGCCCGCATCCTTGTTCAGCTACGTGTGTCCGGTACACCTTTAAATAGCGTCAGAATATAGCGACAAAATATAGGAGCTAAATGAAGGTACAAAGTGGAATAATCCAGTGGATTTTGCTTTGCGAGAAGTGGATCCCAGATCCCAGATGTGTTGGCAATGGGATGAAAGGCGTTGGGATGAAGTTGGAGAGAAAATTGCAGAGAGGCAACAACCAGTACAGATTGCTGTGAAATAAATGAATAAGTCTTCTCACACTTCTGACCATGAAGCATTAAGTTATTTACACATATTATAAAGATAATGATGCATGCTTCATCTTCTCCCCAGTTTGGGACTGTTCTCCAGAGCCATGTCGGTTTGGGTGAGTAGTAGTCCACACAGTATCATATGTGGTTGATTATATAGTTAAGATGTATATTAGATTTAGGAGAAAAGAAGATTTATTTTCCATGATGTAATAGAGATCATAACTAATGGACTGCTGACTTCTATTCCAGGATGATTTGGACCTGCTCTTAGACTCTCCCTCCTCACTGACTGTGACAGTAAGTTGGACACTCTCTTACTTTTTCATTTAATTTAACCAGGATTATAAATATATTTGGGAGCCAGTAAATCTATTTTTCTACCAGTTTTTAAAATAGTATGCTAGCAGATTTGACTGTCTTACAAGCCACAGCTGGAATTTCCATGGCATTGCATTTGGTGTTTTTGTGGTTGGTGTAAGTTCCAAGCCTTAATATGACAATTACATTATATAGGTTATTGTTGCTTGAATAGACATTGACCAACAGGACTACAATTTATAATGTACAATATTGAATAGATAACATACGTATAATCACCAATAGGTGGATAGGTATTATGACTTTAAGTTTACAGCATGTCTTTATTGTTGACATCAGCCTGTGAGCCTGTTTCTGTGTGTTGTCAGTCCAGTGCAAGAGGAACCGTGAAGGATAAGGTAGATTTCAAAGTGGCCGAGGATGTGGCTGCACTAAGGAAGGCCGTGGAAGGCATGGGTAGGCTAATCAATGTTATTTTTACCCATCTATTTACTGTGCTTACTAGCTTACTGTGACACTTTCATAACTTAGGTTAACTGAGGTATAGTGCAAGTGGAAGAAGTTGAACGTAAATGTGCGTAACAGTGTGTGCTATTATAGACCCCACAAAGTGTTACTGCAGTGTTGGTGGCAAGTCTGTGTCTTGTGTTTCATTCTTCTTAGGTACCACAGAAAAGACACTGATTGACGTGCTCACCCAACGAAGCAATGCTCAGCGCCAACTTATCGCTAATGCCTATCAGAAGGCCACAGGGCGGGTACGTGTTCAGACTTGGTTTACTTTCACACATCAATTGCGGCAAACATTAACAGTCTAATGTTGATGATGGTGGTGTAAGAGTTACCTCTTCTCTCTCACTCTCTGTCAGACTTTAGTAGATGACCTGGAGGGCGACACCCAGGGAGACTTTGAGGACTTGCTCGTGGCCTTGATAACACCCTCTGCTGTGTATGACTGTAAAGAGGTCATCAACGCCATCAAGGTGAGATTTTGTTTAATCAAATTCAAGATAGTTTGACCTGCTTCAAAACAAGGACACTATTAATTAATAGTATACATTAGGAAGTCGGGAGAAAAGTACAGTATGTGGTACAATATGTACATATGATGCATCATGCACATCTGCAGAGCTTTTATTCATTTTTGCTTAGTTTTGTAAAGTGTCCATGCAATTTCTACGTTCTGGCTTAGTATTTACTAAGTAGTAGTACTAGTATGATCATAGTTATATAGCACTTTTCTTACTAAGTTACAAAGTGCTATAAAATAAATGACATAAAACAAGCAGGAGGGAAGACAGGGCTTGCTCAGTTATCTGAACATTTCATTTGTTCCTGAGCTGTTGATGATTTGTGTGGTACTTCTACTATACTCCCATGCTTTCCTTTCTTTCTTTCTTTCGGAAACTGGTCTAAGATCAGCAGTTCAGTCTTAAGATGTACTTTGTCTACCTGCCTTTATTTTTCTTATTTATGGCTCAGAAGACGGATGATTGTCATGAAGCCTCTTCCTTCTTCAACATGTTAAGAATCTGTTTCGCCTGTTCATCAGTTTTGTGAAAAAGCTTAATGAAAGTGTGTGTGTGTCGTTTACAGGGTGCTGGGACCACCGAGAGTATTCTGACCGAAATCTTTGCCTCCAGATCCACCAGACAGATCAAAGCCCTGACTGAAGCATACCTGGCAGGTCAGTATCTTCACTGCTTACTTTTATTTCAATTCATAGCGTAGTAGTATTATTGTGAAACCCTTTGCCAGATGGTTGTGTGTGTGCATAGATGTGTTTCAGGGCTATAGTCTATTGATAGTTGAATCTGTTGACATGGTATTGCTATGTTGTTGTATTCTATTCTGTTTCATCCTAGAAACGGGGAGATTACTGACTCACGATCTGAAGTCGGAGGTATCGGGGGACTATGGCAAAACTCTGCTCATCTTGGCCGAGGTAAATCAAACCAGTCAAAGCCATCTATTATATTGAGAAACCTTGCAGATATATTGATTGATGGTGGAGAACGCTTGCAACTAAAAATCATATAATCCTGAGACTTAGTTTTAGAAAGAAGGGATGTACATGTACGAATCACAGCTGTGTTCCTCTGTGTGTCCTCCCAGGGGAAGAGAGATGAGAGCACCAATGTGGATGCTGCCAAAGCTAAGGCAGATGCTAAGGTACTATCGCCAGACTGCGGCAAACGTCCATATCTTTGTTTTGACGTTGTTGCCTTCACCTTATACGTACAGACCTTGAAAGCACTTATCTCCTCAATTAACAGACACCACTTAAACTCTGAACAAGCCCGCGATGGCTTGTAGTATTTCGTAACCCTCCCTAGTATTTCACTCACTGGGCTCGGCTCTGAACTTCCAGTATGCTCGGCGTGAGTCAGACAACTCTCTCGCCAAAGTGTTTTTCCTATGACGACACATTTTGAGTTTCCCCTGAATTTTCTAATCTCCAACCTCTTGTCTAAATCTTTGTGTTTTCCCACACCCATCCTCCCTCCATCGTCCTCTCCCTCCAGGCCCTGTATGAGGCCGGGGAGAAGAAGTGGGGGACCGACGAGAGCACGTTTATTGACATCCTGTGCCACAGGAGTATCCCCCAGCTCCGACAGAGTGGGTAGACTCTTTTTTCACTTTCTCTACTAATGTAACAAATAAATGTGTATTGTTTCATTAAGTTTGATATTCAACACTAGGGTATAGTTTGGTGAATGAAAACTGTCTTTCTCTTTTTTTTGTAGCTCTGGTAGAGTACAAGAGCATGAGCAAGAAGACTCTGCAGGAAAGCATTGAGGGTGAGATGTCTGGCAACCTGGAGAAGTTACTAGTGGCCATCGGTAAGAAGAATATTTAGTCTGGCTTCCTGAAACTCATCTTCAACAGTGGTCCTAAATTGTTTCCTCTCACGGCTTCAGCACTGCACATTGTGGATGCATATTGAAAAAAAACAATCTGTGTTTGTTGTTTGTGCTTCTCTCCAGTGAAGTGTGTGAAGAGTGTCCCCGTTTACCTTGCAGAGAGGCTATTCAAGAGCATGAAGGTGAACTATACAATACGTCTGTTTGTATGGTTTGGGCCTCGTTGAACCAGCAGCTCCCAAAATAAAATCCACATATTGTTTTGTTGTCCTGCATCCCATTCAGCCACAGCAGACTAGTCCTTTGGTCACCAGCGGGGTGGAAGGGAATGTTAAGCTGCTGCTCTTACTGCTGTTGTTCCACAACATCGGTTGAAATGTGTCACCACTTTTGTGCAATAAAAAAACTCTAGTAGCAGATAAACAGTCGAACTGTGCAGCCACAGAGCAGCCATTATCAAAGATGTGATGCGGTAGATGTAGGGCAGGGGGATCTGCCAATGGTTTAGTTTATTACTTTATTTTTATTTTAACTTTATTCATTTTGAGAAAGATTATAACATTGGTTTACGTGTTACAGGAGTAGTTGAGGAAGGAGAAACTGCTTATTTTTCATTTTCCCCATCCATATTTTTCTGAATCAGTCAGGAGATTCAAAACAGCAACTTCCCATTCGCAACCTGTCTCTATTCTGTCTCTATTCTCCAGGGTATGGGGACCACGGAGTCCACTCTGACCAGGATACTCGTCAGCCGCTCAGGAGGTTGATCTGCTGGACATCAGAGCCGAGTACAAAAAACTGTTTGGAACGTCTCTCTACTCCCAACTAGAGGTCAGTACACACACACAAACTCACAGGTGACATTCGATGTGTACTTTTTTCCCCCCTCTACATAGCAATACTTTCAAATGTTCCCCAACAAGGTTTCAATGTTTTGGTCTTTTGCTTTGGAGACGACACATTAGATAGAAAAAACGTGGTGTACTGTAGTGACGTCAGAGGGGGTCAACTCTGGAACACAAGCGTGATTTCTGTTTTCTTCCTTCTTCCTGTCTCATGTTCGTCTAGTCTGAAGTGTCAGGTAGTTATGGTGACGCCCTGAAGAGTCTGTGCGGTAGAGACGACTAACTCCTCCCAACCTTTTGACGAGGACCACATGGCGGTGAGGGTGCGGCCTCACCCCAAATCAGATGAGTGGGAGGACCACCTCTAGTTCATGCTTTGAATACTTTCATACTGATGTGATTTGGCTCGAACTAACCCTCTAAAATAAATACCTTTAACATGGAACTCCAGGAATGTTCAACCAGAAACTGAGGGCATTCGTAAGGTTTTCAAGTACAATGCCCTGGAGACTGAATGCCTAACATAGCAATACTTGAGAAGTCTGATATCCATGGTTGTGCCGTTTGCTCACTCTCACTGCAACACCTGTTGAAAAACCCAATGCTACCTTTTATGGAGTCAATATGAAGACACTGTTGAATGTTGTGATAAAAACCATATGAGTGAATGGAGTTGTGTTTGTCATCCATTACTGAAAAGCCAGCATCACTCAACTTTGTCTCAAAGCTGGCAACTGTTTTGCAGCCAGAGCAGGCACACAAAAAAAACATAAAAGATGAAGGAAAAAAAACCAAAAAAACGGTTACGACACTTCATCGGACAGTAAGAAGCAATTAAAAGACTAACATTTATACTGAGTTACATCAGATTCTCCTTGCATTAAAATGTGTAGTGACAGTTATTAACAGTCCTAACTACCACCTATATCCCTGAGTTCAATAGTACAGTGGCTGTTATCTAGGAACAAGGGAGCCTCTGCAACAGGAACCACAGGGGGTGTCAGGTCAGACCATGTCGACGGCTTTCTTCACTACCTGCCTTCACAATAACAATTATTAACAACACATTAATCAGTATTTTACGTTCTCGTCAACCACTGACCAATGTTATCACTTTCATTACAAAACAATAATAAAAACATATTCCAATTCAATGCCATTGTTATTGAGTAAATAAGACACAAGACTCATTTCAGTGATATAAAAATATGGCTTTTATTTAATGGTTTTGTTGATGTTGCTGTAACCTACTCCTACACCGGTCATCAGGACCTTGTCTCCCCCTCTCCTCTCCTCTTCTAAAGGCTTCTGCGTCTCCATCTTGAACATGATGTGGAAGAAATCTCTAATGTGTCTGAGGAATTCGATCCTAGAGAGACAGAACGAGAGAGAGACGTGTAGAGGGAGGAGAAAGAAGGAAGAAAGTGATTGAGCAAAATAAGAAGATGGATTTTTTTCCAGTTTCCTGAGTATACAGGGAAGCAAAAATATTTACCAATTCCTTTAAATTGCGTAATCCTAAATATTTCTTGTGTGAAAACATGTTCCAGCTAAAAGAACAAAACCTTCTGGATCCGTCGCCATCTGCAATTATTCTTGATAATCGTAAAACAAAACCATCAAAACACAAAATAACACGAGCAGAAGGCGTTTGCATCCCAGAGCAGTGTCACGAGTCACTCCACCCTGTCAACTTGAGTCATGTGACACTGAGGTCAAAGGTCATCGGTCTTCTCTTCATTTATACTCTGCATTCTTAACTACCGTCTCCGATCGCTCATGCACGCTACGGCGAATCCTCACAGCTGTGATGCCGACAAGCCACGATCCAATCATAACTTACAAGTGTAAATACAAATGTGCAAAAATGCTGAAATTTAACCTCGGTTATAAATGCACACACACACACACACCTCTCTGTAGTGTTATCAGGCATAGGTGAGGAAGAGGAAGGGTGTATTGTGATGGCACTGCCAATCTTCAGTTATCATAGTACTGTACTTGAGAGGGACACAGCACCGGTACCATGATAACTGAAAATGGACAGTTCATAGTCCACTGATCACCTAACTCCTCATTCCTGTGCACAACCACGAGTCTTCTCTTTCCTGATCAAGTGCGTACCAGGTTTTCACCCGTCGAGACACTTGAACGGTTTGTTCCCCAACAACTCACAGCTGCACTCACAGCTGTAAATAAAGTCATGTCACACGGTTCAAATCTCGCCTCTCTGCGTCGCTCCACCGATCATATCATGTATACCACTGACATGTAAACACACAGCCAGCCGGTCACCTGATAAAAGTGTGTACTGATAACACACACAAACACACAGCATGTCAAAAGACTCGTAAGAAAACAGACATCCAAGGTTCATCAGAAGCAACCGAACTGTGGCTGGTTTGTTTGTCACCCCCTGTTGTTTATTTGACCGGCGTTGGAACTTTGGAATATTGTCCCTATGCCAAGAGAGGATCGGTAGAAGAATAACTACATGTAGGCTCTCGGTGTAAGGAGAGCGTGTCTCTGTGTGAGTAATAAGTTACAGGCCCGGTAAGACGAGTCGTGTGATCGAGCGCCAGCAGCTTACGTGTACGGGGAGAGCGGTCCGAGCAGCAGCTTGGACACATCCTGCTGGCCCAGGGTCATGAAGAGCAACGCGAGGCTCTGATTGGACGAGTCAACGCAGCCACCCTGAAATAAGACAAGAGAGGGAAGGGGGGGGAGGAGGAGGAGGAGGAGGAGGAGGAGGAGGAGGAGGGGTTATGTGTGCGTAAGCAAAAGGCAAAAAAAGACAACAACACGAAAAAAAATACGTCACGGAGGACTCGATCACCTCATGAGAGCGGATCGATACCTCGGGTACAACGCTGATACCCACGCACACTTGAAACACACAGAGGGAATCTGAAGGGAGGCTACCAGACTTTTTGCGTAATCGTGTACCATCCTGGGACCCAAACCAATTAAAACATATTATTACTAGGGACCAAGAAAAACATCAATTCAATCAATTTATCAATTTAACTCCTGACCCAAAATAAACGCCGGTATCGGCTATCAAAGTCCAAAAGATTTTAAATTTTTAAAAAAAAATGTACATCCCAATTTCGAATAAATTTTCAGGTTGATCCAACAAAAAGTGCAAACATACCCGAAATTACATCTTTGTAATGTATTTTTTTGTCCTTTTACCAATTGTGAGTAGTCAGTCCACCCTAGCCAAGTATATTGTTGTTTTTATTTGATTCGTTTTATCACCATACAAATGTTTCTCTACTCTTTTCAATTACGGCCCCATTTCACCTCCCTTTTCGTCTCAACTCCCCTGCCTCCATCCCCTCCTCGTCCCGTCTAATGTTGCCTTCCTGCCTTCCCCCCGTGACCTTCCAGCCTCTCGCCCACTCTTCCCTTCTTTTCCCCCCCTCACACATATCGGAGATACCAGTGGGACAGAGGGCCCAGTCTCTACCTCTCTCCAAGTAATCACATGCCATCATGGTTACTCCACAGCTATGCAGCATCTATGTAGCTCCACGCCCCACCCAGTATGAAGACTATGTAAGATTGGACACATCCTAGAGGATTTCTTGAACTACTTCAGCACCAAAAGTCCAAGCCACGATTTTGTCTGTGAAACTCTGCAGCAACTCGTCTCGATGTGTAAATGTGTGGACCTTAACTGGGCTACATTTCTTGCAGCGTGCATCCATTCTTATAAATGATGTATGTGGCCCGTGGTACTGTAGGCCCTTCGAGCAGTAGCACGCCATCATGACAGCTGGTCAGCAGGAAAATGATTCAATTACATAATCATATCAACGAAACCATGGCAACATTGTTTTCAGAAAGGCAGCTTGTGTTTACAAGGCAGGGATTCTCGTTACTGCGTTCCCTCCGCGGACAAGGTCAAATAAGTTGCATGAGCCGTCAAATCAAAAAGCCAAATGTTTCTTAACTCAGCATCTCTCCGTGTACGAAGGCCGTCCCATTCCAGTGTCTGTTGAATTCCAACACAGACACAACTCATGTCAGTCGTTTATAGAATAAAACTAAAATGTTCATTTTACTCAAACACATACCGATAAATAGTAAAACCAGAGAAGCTGATCATTTTGAGTGGTCTCTTCATTTTGAGTTGTATAACAGAAAAAGGATGTATTTCCACTATTTTTGTTAACATGTTAGAGTACAGCAATACTCCATGTTCTGTTCAGTTTTAAGACACAATCCACACATTCAGTCTATCTTAATAGTTATTACTTACCATTAAAAAGAGATTTGGATATGAGCGTATACTCTATCATGCTCAAGTAAATTCTTCATATATCCACTACAGAACATCTTCAAATTTGCCTCCAGTCAAGAGCCCATAGTATTAGACAAGACACTGAAGTTAAAATTGAGACATTTTCACAGCATTGGAGTGTTGGCGGCTTTTCTCTGCCGTTTCCCCGATGGCGAGTTCGCGCACGAAGATGACTACTGAAAAAGTGCTGCGCTTGAGCACGTCACCTTTTTGCGTGGCTGGTCTGGGAGACTCAAGTTGAAAATGAAAGTTCGACTAGTAAAATGCTGCATGTTTCCCAGTAACATAATCGATATTGTTGAGATATTGTTTTAGATACCAAGATTAGACATCCTGCTTCCCCCCCCCCCTCACCTCTCAAAAGCTTCATTCCAGCAGTTCCCAGCGTCCTGTCAGTGCTTTTCCCGTGAGAAAACTCAATCTAGCGCACAAACACCCTTTCTGATGGCAGTTGAGTGTCCAGCTAATGTCAGGCCCTGCCTCCAGACAGTGGAGATGTCCCAGGAGGAGCCACCAACCTGCCACGAGGCCTTCTGGAAAAGTCCCTTGAATCCTTAACAAAGTTACGCCCCCCCCCCTCCAAACAGTCAACTGCAAAGAAAGACATTTGTGTAGCTGCAGACACACATAAGCCCTTGTGTAACATCAACTGCCATTACACAATAGCTACATAAGAAAAAAATGGAGGTTTAACCTTTCCTGACAAGTCAAAATTGTAGAGATTTTAATTTAGATAACACAAAATATGAGAACTGAAAGAGTGTTTACCCCGATGAGGAGCTCATTCAAGTTACTGTGGGTAGCTGAGCAGTGAGAGACAAAAAGGTTAAAGACTTTTCTGAGGGCCACCGATCTGAGAGGACGTTCTGAATGAATGAGCGTGCTAAAAAAAAACGAGATTAAAAAAAATAAAATAAAAACACACCTAGCCACACAATCACATCTCCACTGAGCCTCGCTGAAGCTCTAGACGCGTCTTAAATCATGTCGATCTACATTAGACGAGGAAAAAGTTCAATGACAAAGATAGAGGACACTGGCATGACAACACACTGTAGATTGCAAAACCCCCAACTCCCAAGACAACACACACACACACAGCCATACTTCTATACCAAGAGTGATCGCTAGTATAGTTGAGAGAATTAAACAACATGAGAGACAACTTACATCACCTCCTGTCCATTGTTAACGTCCCCATCTAAAAAAAAAAACCAAATGTCCAGTGTGTAGCTTTGGTTTACTACAAGTCGACTGTACTGATTAACCATAAAACAAACAGACGCACACACATACAGGCTTGCCTACGTCCTCGGATGCAACACCGGCAACCCGTTCTCGGTTTCAAACATTAACAATCCCAACAGCGGCCGAGTCACGCGTCCATCTCACCCTGGCGTCTTTTCATTTCTCCTCTCTCAGCAGCATCGGTCGCCTAGTCGTCCTGCCACAGTGGGATATATTACTACCAGTCATCAGTCAAATGCTGTGAATTCACCTGCAGCGCTAGTATTTTTTAAAATAAAATTTAAAAAAACACGTCTGACTTTTTGAATCCGCCACCCTCTCTGGCTGCTAAACCGAGACATTCATTCCCCACCCTGTTCCCTCCCAACAATATTGGCCTTTCAGAGGTAATCAGCACTACCCCGTCCCGCTAACTAGACTCACATGGCTCTTATGAGACGCTGAACCATGCAGTGGCAAACTGGAGTCACAGAATCGCTGGATCTGACTCAATAGGTTTTGTATGTGAACTTTTGCTCTGTGTGTGTGTGTGTGTCTCTCTCTGGTGTCTCATCATTATTATATCACACTTGCACAACGGCATTGGCTTCCTCAAACATGACCTTGCCATTTTCAACCCTCAACGACCACTGAAGAATCGATCCATTATGAAGCATCTCTGAACAAACAATATTCAGTTTGACAAATCATCAATTAAGCCTGACCGGAAGAAACAGAACAGATCAGTTTAATGCGTGCAGTCGCCAACAACAGACTTCTTCAGAGAGATTTCATAAACGTTGAAGTGCAATTCTACACTGTAATTATTACCTATTACGCAATGGCATTATACAAGATATAAAACATTAAACTTTCAAATGCTCCAAGAAAGCCCATTTGTCATAATGGTCTGATTGCATCATACATTTGATTGTCTATGGGCTTGTCCCGGTCGGGCCTGGAAAGTCCTGTGAGGCTTGTTGGTGATAAATAAACTTGACCTCTGAGAAACAAAAGGTCACGGCCTGGTCAGAGTCTAGTGGTGGAAGGCTGCAGGTCAAACACTATAATTGATATTGATTAGTTAGTAAACATTAGCTTGATAGGTCAGGACTGACAGAGAAAAACACTCTCAACCATGACCTGCCTATAGAATAGAAATGGGGTTTTGTACTATTATAGTAATCTCAGTAAGTACTACAGAAAGTTATTTGTTGACAGTACAAGAAACTCGTCAGCGTTTAAGCTAACGAGCTATCCAAGTCTAATACTTCCAATACTTAGGCCGAATCCCAATTCTCATTTTCACCCCTATGACTGGTTTTCGAGGCTCCCTCGCCCTTCGGCTTGGCCCTCGGAACAGAGTCACAAGGGGTAGTGGTTGAAATCTCCCCCTAAGTATTGGGACAACCCTTCAAGACCCTGCAGACGGGACGAGTTTGTTATCGGAGATTACTATGGCAATAATGGTATTATCACAGTGACGTTCATCTGCTGGAGATAGAAAAGCATGGATGCTTGCGATTCGTTCACACTACGTTTCACGCTACCAATCGATCAAAAAAGTCATCAAATAAAAAAGACCACTGCTTCATTACCAGTCCACTTCATGACAGAATAGCGTTAGCGGTGCTCTGTAGTCTAGCAAGCCGCTCCTAACGTTACCCTGCCAGTCTGCACTGATATTAGAGGAGCCGTAACAAGTGCAGCAACTTCGCTGCTGGACTTTAGTTATATTTCATCATATACCATCAAAGGGGGGAAATGCGACACGGAAATATGTCAAAATGCAGGACTGTCATGCACAAATCAGCCTAAAAACAAGGTTTTTAACTAGCGTAACTAACTAGCAAAGTAGAGACATCGGCATACTAGCGATTTTTTGTTATGCTTGTTTAACTTGTTATAAAAGGTCTATAATACATTGAAACGACATTAAACTAAGATAATACCACGGTTAGAATATTTTTAAAATCTTTACTAATGAAGAAAATACTACATTTGTGGTTCACTTTGATGGTAGTGCAGCGTTCGCCATGATCTTCCAGTTGATTCGCAGGGCATTCTGGGAGATTTCTCCTAGCCCTCGGTTTGTAGTGTCCCCCTGAAAACTCTCTAGCCCTCGCACTAAGGGGTGAATTGGGATTCGGCCTTAGTTTCATGATGACCAATCTTTCTCAGTCATCTTAATGTCACCAACCAGACACCCATTCAAGACAAACTGAATGGGAATGCCCTTTCTTCACTTTCTAACTTGGTTCTGCCCCAGGGACATTTTTTTTTCTCAGTTGAATTCCAGACTGGAGTTGTTGGTCATTACCGGGGAATGTGGGTAAACAAGGGTAGCGAGTCTGCGGTTGTTTACATGCCGCGATACTGATCTGCCCTGACTGTGTGTGTGTGTGAGTACATAAAACCTTTATTTATATAGCACCATTCAAAATAATAGCTTAGAAAGTGATTTACAATAATAAGACAAAGTAAAAAAGTTGGATGAAAGAACAGAGAGGAAGGAGACAATACACAGTACACCCAACATAAAAGTATAACAAAAAAAATCTGTGAAAATAAATTAGTTTTAAGATGGGTTTTTTTTAATGTTGGGACTGATTTTAAGCCTCAAGCTTTTAAGCTAAAAAGGAAGAATTTTAAACTCAATCCTATATATATTTAACTAGCAACCACTCACGGGAGGTCAGAATCGGCGTGATATGGGACCTGCGTCTGGTTCTGGTTAAAATCCTCCAGTATTCCAGGTTCGTTGGAGTCAGGCTGGTGCAGACTGGCCGAGGCAGGTGAACAACACAACGTGAAGTCAGGAAAAAACGTGAGTAAGATTCTCCAAATCATATGAGCGTAGAAAAGAAACAGGACTGAGCCAACGATTTCACATGGTGTTCAGGTTTTTTCGAGGTGGACATGACATGATTGGATGCCAGCAAAGAGTAGCTATACGCTGAAGACTGCTAGCCCATGTTCTCCTACAGAAACAGACTTTAACATTTGACGAATAAGACGCGAACCGAGCACGAGCAGTCCAGACAGAACCACCCACTGGCTGAGAGATGGTGTCCTTCTGGATGAGGTCAACTGACAATCTATGTGTGTGTGTGTGGTGTGTGTGTGTGTGTGTGTGTGTGTGTGTGTGTCAGGGATTCCCCAAGAATCCTTCTTCAACCGCGGCACCAGAAGGCTCCGGGATGGTCTGGCAGTGCTGCACATTCCCCCCGGCCTCCACGGCGCAGAGCAACACCGTGTGGTTCTGACTTCCAAGAATAAAAGGGGAGATTTTCCACCACAACAACCCCGCCGCCCCTCCGCAAACCTGATTTCAGTAACTCAATCTTTGGCAGACGGTCCTAATACCGGTGACCCTTCATCATCCGCAGTGGAAAATCTGAGCGTTCGACTCCCAAGTCAAAACAAGAGGAGACACGGAGACAAACAAGAGGTTTTCTGCCGTACCCGCAATCGATGTTGATTTAACCAACTATTACCTCGCACAAGAGCCTACAAAAAATATAGTCACGCAGAAAATATGTGAGAGTAAATCAATCTGGGAATGGATTTGGTAGGATGTGGACAGGTAAGTGCTGAACCCACTAAACTGGATGGTCTCAGTACTTTGGATGGGGAGTAAACTGTACATCTCAAAACACACACAAAATAACGCTGCATTATAACACCGACCACACCGATCCTTTTTCTTTGCAACTCTACACTGATCTCATAGTCTGCCGCCTTTCTGGAATCAAAACAACAGAATTCTGTCTCAGTGACTTTAATCCCTGCAGGCGGCATACAAATATTTTATGATTTTCACAAAATGGCTTTTTTTTTCCCCCTTCCAAAAACCATTTCACTGTAACACCACTTCAGCAAACGTCTGCTTTGGACCTCGTGGGCCAACAAGCAATGACACCCACGTTTGTGCCTTGGACAGTTGCCAACCCACAGTAGCTACGCCTATTCCCAGCGAGGAAAATCTTCCAATGCTTATTTCAAAAACAGGCCTAGCTGAGCCTGCAGGCGAGTCATTGGTGAGAGGAATTAATAAAAAATGAGCAGAAATAATATGAGAAATTCCAAACTGAACACCAAACAAATAAATCCCCAGACCAAGAGACAACTTAGATCAGTCTCAAGAACCAGTACACTGATGAGGGGGTGTGTGTAATGTGTATGCATGTGTGTGTGTGTGTCGTTGCACTGCTCACCCTATGTATCTCCTCCAGAAGCAGTTTGGCACAGTCCCTGCCCAGGTCCTCAGGCAGCATGGGGTCTCCCTGGCCCTGGGGCGTGGACGCCAGCTCAGCGCTCAGGAAGCAGCCGGTGAGGGTCTCGGCCACCAGGGTGAGACCAAAACCTGGAGACCTGAGGTTAAGACGACATGACGTGAATTGTATTGATGGATGGGGGGCGGTGGGGGTGGGGACGACTTGATAATACATTTTACATTATTAAAAAGTACTCACTTGCCAGAGTTGGCCCCTTTCATGTGGTCAGTGTAGATGTAGATGTCTGGAATGAACTTGTTGAGGATGCTCCTGGCCTGAGTCCACGATCCTGTTGGCCATCTGAGGGGAAACTCGCACTGAATATCTGGGTTTACACTGTCAAGGAGCTTTGACGAGTCATGCACAGGTGGGGGGGATATTAAGTCCATTTGTTGGTCTCATTCAAACAGATAACCTTCATAAAACATTGGTTCCATCTTGAGCTGAGGGCTAGGAACCTGGATTAGAGAGACCCTGGCATATAACTGAGGCGGTTATGACGAGCATGAGAAGGATACGCTACTCCTCTGATCCTCTTGATCTTCCCTGGGTCAGTTAGCTGGACTGGTTTGATGGTCCTACGTACAGGGCAGGTGAAGACGACCTCTCCTCCTCCACCAGGTGCCATCCCCCTCTTCAAAACCTGGGAGCAGCAGCAGTGAGAGCAAGAGAAAGAGAGACTGACTTTGAAAATCCAACTTGTGGCATTTTGTTACACGATAATATGCTTCTCCACAAGCCACTTGATTGCCAAACAACACCATGCTATCTTCACCTTGAGATCCAAGCCCGCTCCATCGATGCCAAACATCTTCATCACAGGGATGGCTGTAGACTTCAGCAGGTCTACCTGCAAGAGACAAGGAATATAGCTGGTGTGATTCTGGGCTAGGTGACTTAGGTAATCGTTAGTGGGTGGTTTGGTAAGAGGCACTGGTTTCCTCACCGAGGGATCAGTAGGGTCATTGGTGACTCCCTTCAGAGTGGCCTTCAGAGGGCTCTTCATGAATGGAGCCAGCATGAGCAGGGCCTCCAGATAGTAGCCGATGGACCGCTGGGGGTTACAGTCATGTTCTATGGAGCCGCCATACAACAGGCCGGGCTGATAGAATAAAACAGTACCTTGTGGGGACAGAAGAATACGAGTCAGTCAGTCAGTTGTTCTCAACATGAAAATGAGGTTTACAGTCATGTCCTAATGGAGCCCCTGAAAAGAAATCGAGGCTGGTAGAAAGAAAGTGCCTATATAGGAACAATCAGGATATGCCAAAATCATCAGGTCCATCAGGCCTCTAACTAAAACCCTGTGGAAAGTTACAGTTATGTGCTCCGGTGCCTCGATACAATAGCCCCGACGTGTAAATCAATACAATGCCTAGGGGGAAGCAACAATGGTACAAAAAAAAAAAAAAAATGTTATTCAAGAATAAGGGGCAGAGAAATACAAGCAAAAAGATTAAATATCTTTGAGCAACATGCTTCCCATTATCGCCTTTGGGATTATTTTGCCTGAAAAAGAGAAAACATTTCTAGACTAACCTACAGACTCTGCTGTACTCTGGCAGCCGACATCAGTTAGCTGAACCACACAGTCTGCTTGGCCTGTATAAGGTATCTGCTTACAGTACGGTTAGATTACTGGAAACAAATGGGAACACTCACTATCACACAATTCAACACAGGTGCTTTCGAAGCCTGTCTGCGTTACAAAACTCACCTGTTTGGTTAATCTCTATTCTGGTGCCATTGGTCACTTTGTCCAGCAGTCTGATGAAGCTGGCCTCAAAATCTGGAGAAAACAAAAGAGTAAATGTGGCTTGTCATGTCAGTGATGTTGCCAGACCTGTGGAATGAAAGGCTGACTTGATACCGTGGCTTCTCCAAACTGTAAACACAATTACATGACTTTTGTCTACTTACAGGTCGGTGGGGGAAGTAACAGAGGGGACTTAACTAACTTCTAGGGAGTGAAACGCTGCTTATGTGATCCCCGGGCACGCACGCACGTGTACGCGCGCGCACATACCTAAGAGAGCCATGTAACCAGGCTGACCTCTCTCCAAGCATAGTTTCAATGCTCATTGTCAACAAATTCATAACAACCACAACGCCTATTCAACAGTCGGCGATGATTACGGAGCCGCTGAAACAGTGTAGCATCATTCCCGCACAGATAATGCACAATGAAGAAATTTACTCCTAACTGCGTAACAGCTAGCATTAGCTGACAAGCTAACCATCTGAAAAACTGCGACGCCACATGTGACGACTTGGTACTCACCGCGAAGCCCTGGGTTGTCATCTTTCGACCTTATGTTTTTTATTTTAACTCGTTTGCCGCTCAGTGTGGACAGCAATAATCGCTGCCTAAAGAAATTGCACCCGTCGTATGTGAGTCCTTCGCTTGCCATGTTATTGTTGTTTCTGACTGGCGTCCGTGGAGATCCACGTGTGTTTGTCCAGAGGAATCTGGGTGGGAGGCGAAGTTACGGCACGGCGAGAGGGTCAAAGCTAGAGTGGCTTGGTGCATCACTTCAGCCGCCCACTAGATGGCGTCCGATTTCTATTTATTGAGCGGCTGAATATTATCACTCTGGGTGAATGGTGACGGCCAGTTATTACCCACCGTTAGTGTGTGTAAATGCTGTATTTTATTAACCTTTTTAGTGAGACCATAATCCCGGGTGAGTATCCATACAGAGGCGCAATTCAGATATCAACACACACGGTGACTGTAGAGGACATCCGACTATACTGTCATAAATGTACAGGACCATCAGACAGGCAGTACCATTCACCAGCCACCTAATCTAAATGCTACAGGGTTGAGTGTGTGAGTGCTGATATGTCACTGAGGTTATCAAGTGGGCACCCCCTATCACAGATACACAGTTTTATTGACTTAGGCCCACAACACTCTCAAAGTTTTGGTGTCCAAAAACAACCCACTCTCTACTAGGGGGGGACTTAATTAGGGCCCTAGGCTGAGCAAGCATGGGCCCCCCCCTGAATCCAAACCTTCACTCTTTTCAATACATTACCTTCCTATACATTACCTTCAAGCTGGGGCTGAGCACTAGAGCTTGTTGAGCGTGGAGGCAGTGGTAATATTGCTAGCAACAAACACTGCAGCAGTTGATTCTTTGATTCTTTGATTCTTTTTTTTGTTTGTAACATGAGGACGGGTGTTTTTAAGGCCCTGGGCATAGGCAACCTCTCTCCTCTCTCAAACTCAAACTCTCAAACAGTGATCTAACTAAATAACATTCAGATTCAACCAAATGTGCCCCTGCTCTCTTTAAACACACCAAGCATATATACAGCTGCAAAACCTGCTGTTTTGCCTGATTTATATATATACATATTTGTTTAAACTGTAAACATTTGAAATTTGTGTGCAATATTTTTCTTCATAATCAGTGTTGTCTTATTGCTTATATTAATATTAAACGGTGACAAAACTCAGACACTCCCATCTAATGGTTAAAACCAAGCTACTGCAATTGCAAACTGCCATTGGCTGATCTTGAGACATCACATGCTTATTTTGTGTATGCTATTTTTTATTTCTGTGTATCTTGCAAACATAATAAAAGGACTGTTTACTACCATGTGTGCCTTGGCAGGGGGGGGGGGGGGGGTCCTTAGGTGATCTGGCCTAGGGCACCAAATGAGCCAGGACCATTTGGTGAAACTGATAAATAAACAGAGTACTTGATATTGTTTTGTGTAGCCCTCTGGCGACCAGGGAAGCAATCGCCTACATTTAATGGTAAACCCGCCCCTGCTCGCTACACCAAATACAGCTGAAGTCGCCTACCAGCCTGTTCCCACGCTTAGCCTCATTCCTAGTTCCCAACTATATAGGACCGTCAGCTAAATGACTAGAACGTGTAGAAAAACGGCCATTGTATATATAATGTTATCCAGTGAATGTCTTTATTTCCATCAACACTGTTAGACTTCGGTTAAATGGTGTGGAAAGGGAATATGAGGGAGCGTCTGGGCTCTCCCACACCACAAGCCAAGCCCTGACGCACAGCGTGACAGGTCCAGGTCTCTCCGGTGAGGAAGCTAGCAAGGGATTAATCACCGTAACCTCGCCAACAAGCTTTCCAGATCCTAGACTATTACATAACCGTGTTATACAATAAATAGGGCGTAATCTTGATCAAAACCGGAACAATACGATGCATCATTTTGATTTCCTTAACAAGCTCGCGCGCCCAGTGCTCGTCGTCAGGTGAATGCATCCTCATTTGCCCCCGCTGAGCACTCGCCGCAGTTTTCTCTACAAACTTCCTCCTCCTCCTTTCATCCGCCTTTGAAAAAAAAAAAAAAAGATTGCCAAGGTCCAGCGGGAGTCTAGCATGGTTGCAAAAGACGCGCCCACTCTTGGCTATTGCGCACTTCTTGGGATAGAAAGTGCCTGTACCGAACACGCGTGAGAAATCTCCTGTCTGAGCATCCAGGGGGCAATTTGATGGGCAGGATACGACCATCCGGATTATAGAAACTGTAGAGATCTAACCGAGATCCGTTCAGACATGGCTCTACAAACGATATTTCGAGCTGTCATCATGGGACCCCCCGGCTCGGGGAAAGGAACAGTGTCCGCGCGCATTACCAAAAGTTTCAGGCTGAAACATCTTTCTAGTGGGGATCTTCTGAGAGCCAACATCAAAGCTAAGACCGGTAAGATAGGTCCTATCTCGTCTTAAACCTACTCTAAGAATAGACGGTCTCAACGCTGAAAGATAAGATTTCTTAAAAGTCATTAGCTGCAACTAATCAGGTATACGTCACTAATTACACAGAGATAGAGATCAAATGTATTCTACTGAAATGATGTTCTCGCAATAAATGTATGATGAATCAATTGTTCAGATCTCCAAAAACTCAGTGTTTTGGCTTAAAACATGGAAATTAAATACCGTGCAAAAATGAAAACACTCCCGCTAGTGTTTGTTTTTCTGCTCTTAAGAGCAACACTCCCTATTGTAGTTTCACTTTCTTATGTAGTTGAAGTGACATCCTGCAGAACCAGCTACCCAAAATGATTTCAAGAAAGAGAATAGAATAGAAGCTGTAAATAGCTGAAAATATCCAGCCCTTGCACAGATCTAACTGAGCAAACAAGTGATCTTATATCTGTGTGTGTGTTCCCGCCAGCCAAGGTCAAGGTGGTTAAGGGGGTTATAGAAGGTGTTGTAAGTGTAAACTGTAAACACCGACAGAACATTATCTGAACCTTGGAGGGAGGTACTCTACTCCAGAATATCACCTTGGATGGCGATAAAGAAAAATGTAAAGATATGGGAAACTATGAACTTAAGAAGTCTGTTTACAGCTGCACGATAAAGGAACCTCACAGTGCTCAGGCAGGGTAGATGCAGGGTCAGGCTGCAATACTACTGTTTCAGGTACAGATACATTTTCAAGCTGCTCGGTATAACCTACAGCCTTGTTTTCAGTTTTCACTTAAGTGCTCGGTTTGAAGCAACCTTGACAGAAGTTGCTGAGGGAGGGGGGGAGCAGTCCTTATTCATTTCATTTCACAGTCAGTCCTTGGATCGAAACCAGTGACCTTCCAGTCCTGAGCCTGCTTCTCTAACCATAAGGATACCCCCACTCACAGGCTGTCAGGGTAGTGAAACAATTTCAGAAGTGGTGTGTCTATGCTGCTCATAAACACTGTACGTGATTTATATTATAATTATTTTAATGGACTAATACTCTCATCAATGCCGCTCAGTTGTCTCTTTAACCATGGTTGCCATGCTGGACAGGTAACCATGCAACAATGCTCCTGTTTGTCAAACACCTTTATCATGACAAGTTAGAGTTTATAGTTCAGTGTAGGCAGAGCAAAGAACTCTCTCTCTGCATTTATATTTCATACATGTGTTAAAAAGAAAGGAAAACAGCAACTCAGTAGTCTATACACGTGAGGACAACGTAGAATATCAGTCATTTTAGTGTCCACACGTAGCCCGTGGTGAGCCCACCACTTTTTACCCTCCTTCCTGCAAGGCTCGTCAGGAAATTCCTCTCTTCCACTGGACACAGACCAATTAAAGTGGAAGTGACTGGGAAAATCTACCTCGCCTTAAATAGGTCACACTTAAGATTCATATTTTTCAGAAGATTTGGAAAATCCTTAAATCCTTAAATCCTTAAATCATTAAATGTGTTTGTCTTGTTTCATTCAAGTGCAGATTGGGAAAATGCTTGCAGGAATTTGAAAATGTGTTTTTCAGCGTGTGTGTTTTCCTCTGTGTCTGTCCCGTGTGTCAGAGCTCGGCCTTTTGATGAAGTCCTGTATTGACCAGGGTCAGCTGGTACCTGACACTGTCATGTCTCGTCTCATCCTGAGTGACCTGCGCGCTATGGACCAGACCAGCTGGCTGCTTGATGGTAAGAGCGCACACACACACACACACACACACACACACACACACACACACACACACACACACACACACACACACACACACACACACACACACACACACACACACACACACACACAGCACCTAATTTGGAACCACTTTCAGATATCCTGACAGTCATATTGTTCAAAAATGTTGTTAAAAAATGGTACCATCTCTTAGGTACTACTGCTAGGAACCCAGTATATTTATTTGATTTATTATGTATTATTTATTTATTTAGTTAGTTAGTTTATTAGAAGATTTAGGACATTTTTAGGACAAAAATACTGAGTCATATCCACCTAGCATTTCTTTTCTAAAAACATATACAACACTAAATGGTTTGGAACGACGTCCTTCAGTTATTCTTGAATGGATGTGGACCTGTATGTCTTACCCTGATCTATGTCTCTTGATCTGGACTTGAGGCATTGCGTAATCAGTAGTAGATACGAGTCTCTAGAGGTCTCTGGGGGGGATGCTTGGCTCTGTGTAGGGCTGTTTTTAGTTGCCCCTGCTCCCAGGGGAAGGTAGTGAATCTGGGGCTTTCTCAGACGTCAACCCTTCAAACTGCCCTGAGACGTTCTCTCATCCCGTCTGATCCAAATCTTGGCAACATTATTTATCACATCCTTCTCAAAATGCAGCTCACCGACATTCTTTTGGCTCGCTGTCCCTTACTTTCCATTTCTCTTTCTCCCTCCAGGTTTCCCTCGTACAGTATCCCAGGCAGAGGCTCTGGACAATGTCTATAGTGTGGATACAGTAATCAACCTGGACGTACCTTTCCAGACCATCAAAGAGAGGCTGACCTCTCGCTGGATCCACCTTCCCAGTGGCAGGGTCTACAACATCGATTTCAACCCGCCTAAAGTCGCTGTAAATATATATTTGGTCATAATCATCACACTGTACTTAACTCGTCTATACATTTCAGTGAGACCATCTGGCTGAGCCCAGCGCCATGCAGACGTTGTACCGAAAATATCCAAATTTCCTTGAACTCTAAGTAGGCCAAATCATTTACTCTAGACTTGAGTCGAAGGAAGGGAAACAAAATGATGAAAGGGTCAGCAAAAGAAAGATTGAGAGACATGAAAGAGAGAGAGAGAGACAACAATGGGCACAGAGAAACAGGTTGCTAACAAGAACAGAGAAAAAGAGAGGAGAGAGAGTGACCGACCATGAGATGCTAACAGTGACAGAATGACAAAAGGGGAAAGAGAAGAGAAAACAGAAGACCATTTGTGCTGTGAAAATGAGTGTGGAGGGGGGGGGGACCTTTGCTCTCATCCAGTGCAATTACACACCAGTAAACCAAAGCTGTTGGCAGTATACTAGTGTATTGTTAGTAGGGTAACTAAGGGCAGTTAGTTAGCACTTTAACAAACAGTGAGCAATCACTCAGACTCGAGATTCTTGGAGTGCTGCTATCCCATGCTCTGTGAATCTCTCAAACTCATTGGTTATTGAAAGGCTGGGTGGACTAGGAAGTAGGGGAGACACAGAAGAGAAGGCCGGAAACGATCCCAGACCAGGAGAGCCATGTGGCACTTCAGCACTGAGAATGTCGAGTCATCTGTCGAACACTGACTGAGAAAGTCCTCTCCATACTGCTTCACTCTCCTCTGAGGCTGAAGGAAGGTTATTCACATTATAATTTCACTATTTACACAATAGGGAATAAGGTTTCTAAGATCTTCACACAACTCACAAAAAGTTGTTTATGACATGTATTAGGTGGATCATTTTACTGTAGTGATGCTGAGATTATGTTGCAATACTGCAAAATGCAGGCAAGTTGAGAACTATGCCAGACATTGAGATGGTCAGTTTCTCCCTGCAGATTTCTGTTGCCTTTTTATATAATATTTTTTATTTTATATTGCTGTAGTATGAACACATAACGGCAATATTATTTTACTTCAATTGAATGTGTAATAAAGGTAATTTAATTTATTGACCCTAGGGCCAATGAATCCCATTCAAAGCCCATAATATTTGTAAAATTGGATGGTCTTGAAAATAAGATTCTTTTTTATTACTTAATTACAGAAAAGTAATAGGAGATTATGCAAGATTTCCCTCCATCGGCAGTGATTATACTAGGAAAAGGGATATTAGATAGTAGATCTCACTGATAGAATCATGGCTTTGGTCATCATGAGAAATGATAGTGCTGTTGGTTTGGTTGTGACAGTAATGGCCTCCCAACAGCTTGGTGTGCCTGTTCCTAGTGGACTAGTGGACGAGGCTCGGTGCCTGTGGTCACGTGTTCTTTCTGTGGCCGTGATTTTTACAGCATGTTCCTGCTAGACTTCCTGTACAATCTGAAGGAGCAACACATTTATGGTTAATCATTGACTTGAGTTTATTCCTCACGGCCCTGGTTGAGGACAGACCTTGTAACAAAGGGAAGTACAAACAGGATTCCAGTCTGAGCAAGGGGGTTAAAGCTTGTGTGTGTGTGTGTGTGTGCACGTATTCATCCTGTTCTTTCAGCTGTCTTCAGAACAGCCTGAATCTCTTGAGGCCGGAAACGTTCCCCAGGGATACTTGATAGCATCACTCATCGCTCACACATGTTCTGGCAGCACATTTATGCTACAAACATCCTGTTCCAGCTCATCCCAAAGGTACTCTGGAGGATCTGGAGACTGTGCAGGTCCACTGGAGTAAAGTAAAGACCCTGTCATGTTCCTGGAACCGTCTTGAGACGATGAGTGCTTCATAACGTGGAGCATTATCCTGCTGCAACGATCCATTGGACAAAGGGTGGACAAAATGAACCTGGTCAGCCACAGGGTTTAGAGACAGTAGGTGGTGGCATTCAGATGATGCTCCATTGGTAGCATGTAGCATAACACCACCAGCCTGTACTGTGGACACCAGGCAGGATGGATCCATGGATTCATGCTGTTTACACCAAATTCTGACCGTGCCATCAACATTTCACAACAGAAACCGTGATCCATCGGACCAATCAGCGTTCCTCTACTCTTCAGTTAGCCAATTTTGGTGATCTCGTGTCCACTGAAGCCTTATCTTCATGCTCTTAGCTGACAGGAGTGGATCCTGGCATGGCTTTGTGTGTCAAGCTCAGACATGTTGTGTGTACTGGGATGCCCTTAAGGCTTAAGCACACGGCTGTTGTCAAATCACTGCTTGTGGACCGCCCACCTCAGCTTGAATGAGTCTTGACATTCTCCTCTGACCTTTCTCATCAACGAGGACTGCAGCTGACTGGATTCGGTTTACCTCGCCATTCTCAGTAATAGCGGTATTAACGGTATTAACACTGTAGTGTGTGATAATCCCAGTAGGTTGGCTGTTTTTGAGCTGCTGGAATCGGTGCGTCTGGCATTAAAGTTCATACCACGTTCAAAGTCGCTTAAATCCTGCATTCTAACATTTAGTGGAATAGTAACTGAGTCTCTCAATCGTGTCTGCATGCTTTTTACTCGGGCGTTACGCTGCTGTGAGTATCTAGAAGTGTTTACATTCCTTTAACTGTCTGCTGTGTCTGGGTTTTGTATAGCATGATAATGCTGTGACTGTGAGAACTGGTCATAACCCTCAGCAGGATGGGCAGGTTTCTCCACGTTAAGTTAGGTAGTCTTTCATTGTCATATCATCATTTGTTTGTGTGTATTCTCCAGGGTTTAGATGACGTGACAGGGGACCCTCTGGTCCAGAGGGATGATGACACACCAGAGACCGTCACACGGAGACTGAAGGCCTACGAAACCCAGACAGAGCCCGTCTTAGAGTACTACAGGTACAATAATCTATCTATCTATCTATCTATCTATCTATCTATCTATCTATCTATCTATCTATCTATCTATCTATCTATCTATCTATCTATCTATCTATCTATCTATCTATCTATCTATCTATCCATCCATCCATCCATCCATCCATCCATCCATCCATCCATCCATCCATCTATCTGACTGTCTGTCTGTCCTTCTGTCTGTCTGTCTGCCTGCCTGTCTATCTGTCTACCCTAGTACTACAGGTAAATCTGTGCTTCTGTTAATCACATTTAATGTAATTACAGTAATAGCAATGGATGATGACTCATTCAACTAATTACAGTAAAGTAAAGGCAAAATGACACAGTGAAAGCAACTGACTCATCTCTGAGTCAGACTCGACCAAGTTAAGTCTGAGATGTTATATCGTTCTCAGGCGAAATCTTCTTTCTTTCGGTTTCCTGTAATTCCACATCAATACCATAATCTAGGCGAAAGTCCATTCTTATTGCACCTTGGCCCTGGCCCAGCTCTTTCTACACACTCTTCAAGGTCACATTACTGAAAAATGTCTTCAGAAACACATTCCAAGAGGAGAAGCAAGTAGGTGCATGAATGTGCACACACGTGAAACACAAACCCTTTAGAGACTATGAAAAATGTGTGCTGCTTGCATCTCCTACGTTTACCAAAATCAACAAAACCCAGAATAAACTGAGAGTTACTGTCCTGTGCACCCAGACCGAACAGACATGCATCATAATCTCTACTTGTGGACTAATTAGGTAGCAAGACATTACTCAGTGTTCTCCTTAACCACAGGGATGTACATACCTGGTGCTCCACTTATTTTTAACACAGCGTTTGGGAGGCTGTTTGTAAATCAGGACAACGAGGAGATAAAGGGAATACATCCTATTACCGAGTCAATTGAACTGAAATAGAATAGGATAGTTCATCGAAATATTATTTGACTTTGGTTCCTGTGCCAATGACATATAGATATTTCTGATTTGTTTGATGAGTCCATGCCATACCAATTCCCATAGTGAATGACAATAAACTTATTTCCTCCTATTTCTTTGCTCTTACAGGAGCAAAGGGGTGCTAGAGGTCTTCTCTGGAACAGAAACCAACAAGATCTGGCCTCACGTCCAGGCTTTCCTCCATAAAAAGCTCTCCAAAGACGGTCAGAAGATTGTTGCATAAAAAGGCCAGGAAAAATGGCAACATCAAAGTTTACTCCTAGAAACCACTCTGCATGTACGGTCCAAACTATGGGAACAAAGAATATCACAATGCCTTTCAACGTGGTGCCACTCCAGAAGCTTCGAAATGAGGAGCAAGGATATTTATATCAGGAAGCTGTAGTAACACTACAGATGTTGTTGGAGAAGATCCACAAATCCTCAGGACATGTACAGCAACTTCTTGAAGCCAAGCATAAGTTGTTGGGATGCACCCACAGTGTCTCTAAATCCAATTATGTGCCTTTCTAAAGCCGCTGAAATTACACTCAGCAAAATCAGATTTCACACAATAGAAATTGAAATTCAAGGTCACTTTCACCAGAGATGTTGGACAACAAAGAGGATATGAACATCTCTGGTGACACGGACTGTCAGGAGGTACACATCACTTTCCAGAGTCAACCTCTTACAGTCTGTTTAAACACTCCTAGTTTTCCTCTTGTATTGACCGCAACACACCCTGGTAAGGATGAGCGCACTGATTCAACGTTTCAGTTTCCATCCATAATTTTCCATTTTTTAGTGTACAAAGACGTCCTTTGAATCCGGTCAACATGCAGTAGTGTGCATTGGTCTTAAAGGGAAATGTGCCATGTTGTACAAATGTATCATTATAATAGCTCTCTCTCTATTGCACTCGTGCCTTTTGTTGCTTTTGAAAATGTATGAGATAGTTCAGCGAATGTAGTTTGTACATACTTGATTTATATAAATCACCAAGCCACTAATGAAAAGAATTGTAACTGATTAAATGGTGTATAAGCTGACCACATTGATTGTAGTGAACGTGTTTAGTTTTTAACTATCAAGGAAGTAGTCATTTATGTGAGTTTCCAGTCACAAATACTTGAACAACTTGCAGTACACTTAATTTAAACCACACTGACACTTCAACCACCTCAAGTGTCTTAAGTATGTTGCCTGCAAAATGGTCCATGTCAAGCACTCCTCATGCCTTTCAACTAACGGTGTTCCTTGTCTATACATGCATATGTACTTTCCTTTTAATGTGATTTAACCATCGAAAACTTCATGTAACGGAGAGTTCAAACTAAAACAGTTTGTACAGGACTAATATCTTTTACCAGGTATCACTAACAGACCTCACTGAGTTGAAAACTATCCCCCAACGTCTGTTTTCCCAGTTAGGTCTAAGGAACGTCTCTGAGAGGCCCTATAGAGCCTGGACATGTTAACTTCCCTTGAAATGGATTTATTTCTATAATTAAATGCATTTCTAACCACATGAATACAGTATTTTACAGCACGTTATCTCATAGACGAGTCACAACTGTGTTATGAATAAGATATGCTTCCATGAATCTTAATAAACATTTCTGATACAAGTGAACGTATGTAGAGTTCAATTTCAGAGAACATTCTCTAATGCAATGTATTACAAAACAGAATGACACAACGGGATAGTTGACCATTTATTTATTTTTCAATTTCACTTCATCTGTATCATACCTGTCCCTAAAACAGACAATCAAGGATTTACTCATTAAAGCCATTTTCAGCGCCTTGTTCACCCAAATCAAATGTCAGAGGGATACGTCTTTTATTTTATTATTTATCATCACTGTAGGTCTACAAAGAATTGTGCAGCTGTTGACAACAAAAACATTTAGACTGGTTTCATATTTGAGTTTCTTACTGTGAGAGTGCAAGAAGCCAGGCTACTGTTAGATCATTTTCCTAAAATTTGTTGCTCCAATGATCCTCCCAAGACTCAACACCATCTCACTCACTCTCAAATATTGTGGAATTATCTTTTGGGACAGGTGGATTGGGTGATGCAGAAACCAGACAGTAGTAGTAGTAGTACAACAGTTGAAGCCCAACAATTACTTTGCATAGTTGAGTAGTCACAGGGGGGAAAAAAACAACATTAAGTTTTCTACAGCATATGCCTTTATCTGTATTGTTCTTTATCACCCCTGTTGAGTTTATGGCAATGTACCGTGCTCCTTCTGTAGACTCAACATAGATGTCTGTAACACGCAGACGTGAATTTCTGAAACAATGACTGGTGAATGAATGGTGGGACAATTATACAGGTGCAGTCTCAGTCAACAATGCGATCAGCAGCTTTAACTCAGAACTATGTGTACTTTAATGCACCATGACATATTAAGTTCCACAGTCTGCAATATAAATCATATTGATCATCTGATTTCAGCTCGCTTCTTAGCATTATAAATTCGGCGCTGGATTTTGAGGACATGATCAAGGGGAAGGTGGAGGGCCTGGTAAATCTGACAAGAGCTCACTTGAACACTGTGGCAGATGAAGTCAGGAAACACCACAATACAAAAGTAAAACAAAATATCACACAATTCAAAAAACACAAGCTCATCTATGGACTGCTTGTAAAATAAAAAATGTTATACATGTCGGATGCACTTTTGGCTAGCTAAAAAAAACAAAAAAAAACAACCAAAAGAATCAATGACGAAACAAAGTGATATAATATGAGGGATAATAAAGTCAGGTGCTTCAAAAATACCACTTCCGCCTCATTTTAAACTCGTTCTGTTTCGAAAGAGAAATATAAAGTGCAGGACACATTCAGATGCAGAGAGCTCTTCTCTGCATACAAATATAAAAGTCTCTTTGTGGAGAGCTCAGCCCTTTTCCCCTCCATATTGGTGCTTTATATCTCCTACTGAAGTGTTGAGCCCAGAATCAAGCAGTCTTTACACCAAGCACTTGTATTCTGTGTAAAGACAGCAAGCCAGTCGAAAACAGAATTGAAGTTAGCGCTACTGTGGCCCGCCATTCAACCCGACAAAACGCCCGTCCAGACCCAGTAACTCTTGTGTAGAAGGAAAACTGAAACATTGACGGTGCAAGTGCCAGAGTCACCATTTGGCATGATGTAAATACTCAGTCACAAGTGGTTATTTAACTTGCTGGCTGAAACTTGAGGCTAGCATTATATCAAATTGTTCAAACAGTTGTTTGATTTAAACAATGATGCCCCCTTTACACCTCACACTACCATGCGTCTTGTATCCAGATAGTATTATTTGAATTTACACCAAACATTAATATTGTGTCTCAACTATCCACATACAACTGGACGTCTTACAAACACAATCTCACAGACACTATGGAGCTCGTAAAATAGCATGCACTTTGTTTTTTTTTAAACAAAGTTGTTTTTTTTGTTTGCAGCTTCGCCATATTTCAAGGCTGAAAGCTACCAACGATTGTTTTTCTACAAGGCTGAATCATTTCCATCACAGAGGATACATAAATAAATAAATAAATGTTCAGCCAATAGAGACAAGTGCACAACATAAATTACTTGAGCTGATACTATTTGTCTTATGTAGTTGTATGTGGATTGGAAATCCTATTTTATTTACACTTTGGTAACTGTGGCCAAATGCACCTCTAATGAGTTTACAGGTGATTTGGGTAATTGGGTAAATAGCCGGTCTTCATTGTGTCTTCATACATTAATTGTGTTTATACATTGATTTCTATTAAGTTAAGCACTATTTAGATACAATCTGAACGCCAAAGATGCATGTTAATAATCGATGTAAAGGAGGTTTAAGTTTTACTTCATCTGAAATTGAATTGTTACTATAAGCCTCTCACCAGACAACACTAAAGAATAGTTTTTAGAACCATAAAACCATCCTTGTCCTGCCTGTCAGGACAGACAGGCTGAAGTATTCAGCCCAGAGCCAAGGCCAGTAAGGCCACATTGGTAATAACACTCATTCTTCATTTGTAAAAGCAGAGATCCAGGATGAGCAGCAAATACCAGCATATACCTAGCATCTTCTGCAAAACTAGAACGGTCTAATAGCCGCTTTGTCGTAAAGACAACACTGAACCAGCTAACTGGCTGGCCACCCACATTTTGCATTGCTTATTCTGACCTCCTTATACCTGACCGCTGAGATTGTGTGGTACTCCTTGCATCATCGCCTGCTGCTCACATGCCGCTCAGACAGAACTTGCTGCCAAATAATTGGACTGCAATTTCCCATTCCTCCCAGAACAATGTTGCTGAAGTGTCAGCGATCTTTCGGTTCCTATGACTTGCACAGACAGCTATGGGATTTCCATGTACATCAATGGGAGAGCGAGGAAGGTAGTGAAGCATGCGATAAGGAAATGCAGAGCAGTGGTGAGCCTGGAAGAGCAGGAAACCGTAGCCCCTAGAGCACATATGTGAAACTCAAGGCCTGCAGGCCGAATCTGACCCAAGAATTGTAATTTAACCTTTAGACAATTCCAGGTAGTCATTTTATTCTGGCTTGCCCAGATTTTGCCCTAATTAAAGAGATTATTTTTCTATTCCGTGAGTGCCGGTGCTTTCCTTTTTTGCCCAGATGCAGCCATGATTGGTGGGAATACAAGTCCTGATCACCACAAAGAGTGTGTCCTTGCGTGCTGCCTGACTCATCGTACCATCCAACACACTTCCAAACACAGACAGACCGCTCTTTAAAAACTGCTGTTTAAAAACATACTGTAATTTGCACCAGCTGAAATATGGAGGCATGGACAAGATGGTAAAGAGAAGCTGTTAAGTCGCTGAAGGGACACTTGCTTTCTGACTTTTCGGTCAATGGCAGAAACGTTCACCACCACGAACTGAGAACAGGATAGATGCACAACCTGAACATACAGCAGGAGTTCTGCTGAGTTTGAGGCTAAGACTTCTGTTTCCCAGAAGTCCAGAAATCCATTCGTAGCTGATGACCAGTGCCACATACTTGCAGACAGAAGCGACTGATTTACAATGCAAAAGTGTATGTATGAAACTGCCTCTTTCATCCGAGACACAATGCCACAGCTTCACCGTCAGGCAACATTCTGAGCACGCTCAGAAGCACCTATTCATATGCAACTTCCTGCGACGAAGATCAACCAGTTATTGTACAGGTCCTACTGGACAAACAACCAGCTTCTCTACCATATTACAGTTGTTATAGGGGACCTGCAGACACATGATCAAGCTACTCATTTTACACTTCACAAGACTCTTTGCCTGACAAAATGCCACAGGCAGTGTAGCAGACAGTATCAGCTTTCACTATGGTACATGTAGACATACACACAGTCTACATAGCCACTGATGTATCATATAGTTTAGGGCTTATTGTTAAGCAACCTATATGTCAGCACACCTTGTGGCTGATGAAAGGTGTCTAGCATGGATGTCCACCAACCTGAGTTGTAGTTCAGAAATGGGATTTAGTAACTAGTTGACTATTGACCAGAGACCTTGTGGTTTTATTATTGTTACTCGTCTGATTTGTGCAGTTAGGTTTGTCAGCTCTTTATCTTTTATATGTGGATGTTTCTGTCTTTGGGGAGAAAAACAAACCGTGTTGCTATAACCCCAAGAACTCTTATTTTCCATTTGTAAAGTCAGGGTTATGGCACAACCCATCCATTTAGCTAGCAAAAACAGGAAGCAACTGGCTAGAGACCAACCACAGAATCAAAACAGCAGCAACAAGTTTACCCATCCACAAGAGATTTTCCAGTGGGCTCTCCTATGCGGTGTAAAGATGAAATGTAGTGTAAAAGTTGACAATGAAAGCTGATCATGCGATCCCTAGTCATCCCTGCTCTGTACTGGCATTTTCAGCCCGGTCAGCTGTATCGAGACGGCTTGTGTCTCAGGTTGCTCCTAAGGTGATGGGGGGGGGGGGAGGTGGAGATGGCTGGAAGGGAGAGAAGGAAAGCGGGGGCCGACCCCACGTTTGCTAGGAGCTCTCCATCATGTGTATATCATCTGTTTCTGAAGTGTCGTCTTTCGTCCACCTGCCTGTGCTGGTCCATAGTCTGGCTTCTAAACAACGCTTCACATGGTACTCTGCCACCTGGTGGAAGGAGAGAGAGATAGGAAGATGGGAGAGGGGAGGGGTGGTTATTTAAGAGGACAAAACCAGACAAAAACAATTCACAGGTGAGGATGAACCCAGACATATCAAAATGGATTGGGAGAGAGAGAGAGGGAGCCAGGGGGATTAACCTACTGTTCCCTCGCTAGAGGATTACAATGGTTACATAACTGCTCTGCTGTTGCCTCCTCAATGTTTCATTGGCTCAAATCTGAGCTGAATCTAAAATGGTGTTCCTGAATTCACCAGATCCTCTCTCCTCACGACTTTCCTTAAAGTTAAACAAGCCTGCGAGGGCAGGGAGCCATGCATGCTCCTACGGTGAGTTGATTTGAGGTGAGGTGAGGTGAAGAGAGATGTTACGAGGAGAGAACTGCACAACTACCACAAGCAAGGCGAGCCAAACTTCAGCTTGAGTTCAGATTCCTGGCTGGATGTCTTTTCCTCTGTGGGAGAAGAGGCAGTGGTTTTGTTTCTGCTCTCTCTCTGTGTAGTTGTTTGGCAGCTAGTCACAGTCAGGATATGGGGCCAACAGAGAGAGAGGGGGGGGGGGGGGCAGCTTCATTCTTTCAGTCTTCCAAAAGCCTTTCATACTCCAGATCTCCACAAAGAATCTGGACTATTACGTTTGAAAATGTTTTTCATGCCTGTACTTCAATCTGAATATTGTAACAAATTGCATCTATTAAATGTGAACCTCTTCTTTGTTTGCAAGTAGTTTCCTCCCCAGCAAAGGGGGCCTTTGGTTGCAGCGCACCCCCCCCCCCTATAGTTGCTGACTGAGATGCAAGAGCATGCCATTTCTCTGAGCTAATCTCTACCAATCAGCACAATCCCGGGTTCTTGTTCTGAACTATTGATTGCCTTGCTCCCCCTGGTGTCCGCTTCCTCCGATGCTGACGGTGGCAACTTTCAAACCTTCTGTTTTAAGATCGAGGACATCATGATCCTCTTCACCCCTTTGACATCATACCAACCAAATGCCTTTCAGACGTTTTAGACATTGTAGGACCTAGCTTGCTATATATTGTCAAGCGCTCCTTGTCCTCTGGTTGTGACCCTGGCTATTTTAAGACTGCTTGCATTCAGCCTGGACACCCATTTCTATAATCCTGGAAGAGTAAAACAATAACACATTCAAACAATGTCAATCTGCTTTCCTCCTGCAGCGCAGCACTGAAACTGCCCTTCTCAGGGTTGTAAATGATATTTTGATGAATGCTGATGCAGGCGAGGGCTCAGTGTTAGTGCTGCTTGACCTTAGTGCTGCCTTGCATGCTAGAGACCAAGGGTAGGCAATTCAAAAAGTCCAAAGGGTCTGAATCTTCATAATATTAAACTAGTTCCATTTTGAGCAACATACAAAAGTCATGTTTTTTCGTCATCTTGGAAGCATCGCAACATTTCAAATTGTCTTATATTTCATCTCGCCTTGACTGCTGCAATTCTCCGTTTACCTGCCTTAACCAAGAAGAGATCGCTACACAGCCTTCAATGTGTTCAAAATGCTGCAGCAAGGTTTTTAAAACGAAGAGACAGGATGATATCTCCCTTATTTTGCCGTCTCTTCACTGGTTGTCTGTCCGTTTTAGAGTTGATTTTAAGGTTTTACTGAGATCAGTAAAGGCTGAACAGTCAGACTGTTCCTGTGTCCAGGCTAAAGACTAAAGGTGACCAGGCTTTTGCCGTCAGGACTCCCAGGCTTTGTAACACATTGTCAGTACGGTCAGTACCATCTTTTTAAATAACTACTTAAAACTTACCTTTATCGGCCTTTCTGAGATATTTGGCTTTTACTTATTTTATATCTTATTGTTATTTTTGTCTCATTTATCTTATCCTGTCTTTTTATCCTACTGATCTTTTTGACTTGGTTGTGAAGCATTTTGTAACCTTGTTTTGAAAAGTCTTCTATAAATAAAGATTACTATTATTTAATAGCACACCAAAATCTAAAAATAAAATATAGAGGGCTTTGACAGAGCTGCCTAATATAGCCTATTTCATTACAGATTTTAGTGCATTTTCTACATTTATCTAAGTGATACAGCACAATGACACACTAGGCACATTCAAGTAATTATGGATCTGTTAAGCGAATGTAGCCAGAAGTGCAAATCTTCACTATTATAATATATTGAATGTTTTTTGTAATATGATACAAATAAATCATATGGATAAATGATATAAATATGATAAATTATTGAATGAAACCATCAACAAAGTCCAGCTCAGGTGGTGTCTCCTATGATTCTGTTTTTTTTTGCTGCCCTGCCTCTCCCATGGTATCCAACATCTGGAATAACATTTCATGAAAGCCATTCTAGCTTCATATGGCAGAACATAATTGTGTAGCAGCTCAATGGTGACATCTCACCGCCACTTGGGGTAACTGCAGTACTGTGTGTATCCAACTGATACAGGAACAATAATATCCATTATCATACAAGACATACTGTCACTAGGTACATTTAAAACTGCAGTAAAGTAAAGTAATATTGTGGGCATGTGTTAGTACTCAGTAATACCTGTGGATTCATGGTGCTTAGAACATTCTGTAAGATCTGCATGTCTTCCAGCTGGAAACCTGCCTTCAGCTCCTGCAAACACACAAACAAGTATTTAATATCAGTATGGCATATTTTTCATACTAGTGTCAGTCTCATCTGCACAGATAGTAAATAGTAGCAAAAACTACAATCATCCAACAAACCTTTTCAAATTCACCATTCAGATAGTTACTGACAGCATGATCTCTCCTAGCTGTCATGGGTCAACTTGATGCAACATGAAGCGAGTTTGCTCTCATTTGGGCTGCAGTGAAGCCATATGTGAAGCAGTATGGCCTCACTGCAGGGGCTTGTGCCTCTTCACTACTCTCTGCTGTCTCCCTGACCCTCTGAATCTGTTGCTGTCCTCATGATATTGATACAATGCACAATATTACCTTTAAAAAATACAATTCAATTGTTTAATATTTTACTAGCATTTCCCCACTTCAAAAGGTGATCTTACCTGGGTATCACTAATATTTTCTGCCACTTTCCTCAAAACTGGCTCAACTTCCTCCTGATAGAGGAAACATGACAAAATGTCAACTCTCAAAATAATATCCAATAATATTTATTATACAATGGCCTGGATGAATACTTGATTCTGATTGGCTGGAGGGGTGTTGATTCATTTCAGATAATCGCATGGTTATGGCAGTCCTTATCACTGCTCTACATTATTGTACCAGGCTGAGACTTGCTCATGAGTGATATTATTGTGTTCAAGGGTGCCAGTTAGGAGATGGCCATCGCTTTTATACGACGACACAAACAACATTTTCATGGAATACAGTTATTCTACATTCTACATCATCTTATCACCTCAACTCTCCCCTCATCTGAGAAAAAAAACATGCATCCGGGTGGTGAATGCAGCAGTCTATAAATCTATACCTTTTGGTGTACAAAGCTTTTAGTGGTTTTGTACATGAGGCAACAGGTCTCATTCAAATGCACCACTGGAAAAAGGACAGGGAGATTTCAACACCAACAACACTTACTGGAGGTAAAGAGTCCAGGACTTCTTTGGGATCAACCCGGCAGCATGTGGTAACACTCTGGTGCTTGCTGTCTTTGGGTGTATCCCCTTTAGACTTGACTGTGTACTCTTTCACCCTGCGTTGGAAGGCCTGAAGCTCTGTATGGAAGACATCTAAGTAGCCCTCTTGTCCTGCCTTGACATACACAACAACAAAACAATATTAGGAACACTGTGCAGATGTCTAGGGGGACAGAAGTTAAAGGGAACAAATACATTTGAATATATTTGGTACATTTGATATATTTCCTGTTAAACAGGCATTTTGAGTTCCTATTTTCATAACAAAAAACAGAAAAATCCAAGATTCTCTCCAAGATGATCTGGTTTACTAGCTGTCAGGGATAAAATCGGGGAAAACACAACAAAAGCAGAAATAATGGAAGGCAAGCAGACAAACAAGACATCCTATATAAATGAAGGTGATATGTGTCCATGAAATCCTTGGCAAAATCTGAAAGCTTGGGTGAAACAAACAAACTTCAGTTTTTCCCCTAGCTCCCCTAGCCCCTATATCGAGGTCGCCATTTCAACCAGCGGTCTACTTCCCCAGAGAAGTTGAGTATACGGTGATCAGGCATGCCTACATATTTTGATGGTATGCAAGTTGATTGGCTGGTACACCCTAAATACCCTCTGTGTGTGAGATCAGGTGTGTGCCATTCAACAACCCTGGCCTTACTTTGGCTTTGAGGAAGAACTGTCTGAAGCAGCTTCTGGGATCCTGCTGGGAGTTGGACGCCATCTCCAGGATGAACTGCATGGCTACGGCTTGGTGGGCCACCTGCTCCATCAGTGCCTCTTTCTACAGGAACAACACACAGAAAGCTGGGTTGAGTGTGTCTGGGCGTCTCAACAGGACTTTAATTTAACCTCTTGAGCTGACCAGACCGTGAACCTCAGATCTTCAGAATTAAGAGAAAGAGTTCATGTCTGACACATGCGTTTTGGATTTTGAATAACTAAAAAAAAAGCACCCAAAATTGAAGTAAGGTGGTGTTCATAGTATGTAGTACAGTAAGTGAGTGAGTGAGTGAGGCCTCAGTCTGAGGGACCTCCAACCTCCACTAGTACACACTGAAAACATGTAGTGTTCTCTAACCCCTTCTTGCTGTAGTCTGAAGCACCAGAGGATCAGGTAGTTGGCGGTTTCCTCACAGATGAGCTGAGGCAGGTCTGACAGGAATCTCTGACTGTCATCCCATCTCCGCAACATGCCTGACAAATGCAAAAAAAGCAACAAAAAAAAGCATATATACATTTTTACCTTTTCTGAGGACTGACATAAAATTTTGCAAGCTAATTTAGCTAACTTTACTCTCTCTTTAAGATACCATCCTCCATTTTACTCAGCCTATTTGAGTGAACATTAGTCCCACAAGGAGCTGTAATAATCATACATAACATTCTGCATGAAAATCTAAAATCACTTAATTATGCTGGTGAAAATTACACTACCGGATCTCCTGAAAACAACCTGAAACTCCTCCTGTCTGGACAGGCCATACAGCAACCTTAGAGCCAAGTCTTCCAATGTTTCAATTTTAAGATGCCATTTTATTTTTTATTGAGGATGCACTAAACACAGCCTTGCTTACCATTAATTCTGATTTGGCTGTTTTTGATTTGGTGTCACACTCACCAAAATGCCTGAGCTCTTGCTCATACTTCTGGAGGAATGTCTTGCATCTGTCCTGATCCATTTCTACAGGTTTATTTTGGACGTTGATGATGCTCTGAAAGAGAGATCAGATACTGCATTAGACTGCTGGTACCGTACAGCACTGCTTGTAACCTGTAAACAGCACAAGAGAGGAAGGCCCATCTCATCCCGTCTTATTTATCTGATGCATTCGGAAATTCTGAAATGCATCAGAGATTAATGAAAGTGAATTAATAAATAAATGTTGGCAGCTTGGTGCTTAATTAGTTCAGGAAATCTGGAACCAAGCGCCTTGCCAATATACATGATGACTATCACCCAAACTCCATCATCACTATTTCCAATTACCTTTGTTAATTACCTTTGTTAATTTGTTGTTACCTTTGTTAATTTGTTGTTACCTTTGTTAATTACCTTAACAAACAAAACAACCACACATCATCACTTGCAATCACTGAAAGCCCTGATTTTCCACTTTTGACTTGTGTCCCAAAGAAAAACCAGATGCGGGAAAAAAAACCCTGGTGTTTGCACTTACCTTGTCAAAAACGTCCCAACTTCCGACAGCTCCGAGCACAGGGCTGTAGCTGGGGTCCTGACCTCCCAGCATGCTCTCTTTGCGGCGCCACTCCTGCTCTGTGTGTGTGAGTTCTGTGGGGCAAGCCAAAGTCCGGGCCTGTTCCTGCTCCAGGGACTCTGAGCCATGGACGCCTAGAGAACACAGCTGGTCCTGGGCCTCGGCCAGACTCCAGCTGGACACGATAGATGCCTTCACACAGCGCTGCTGGCTCTGGCATAGCGTTGCCATGGCACTATCACTAAGGTGGGATGATGCTGACTGAAGAGGCAGGGAGGAAATGAGAAGGGAAGGTAGATTGGGAAACAGAGGGAAAGAAACGCAAGTCACTCAAGTCAGAACTGTAAAGTTTCTCATAACAAGGCAAGATTTCCCCTTCCACATACATTTACTGAGAAAGATCCATAAAGGGTTCATGCTTTGTGTAATTCTGGACAGGAAACAAATTGTCCTTGTCTACTGGCCAGGTTTTGAATAGAACGGGACCTCCAAAATAAAAAATAAAAGAATAGATAAAACATAATAAACACCACAAGATTAAAAGTGGGTAATTACATTAAAAGAAATTACATTAAAGCAAGCCTATAAACAAGCATTTTAAGACGTGATTTAAAAGAGGATGCGGACTATGGCCCTGTTGGCAAAAACACAATGACTCTTTAGTTTTGAGTCGGCAGTCAGGAGTGCCCTGCCTGAGGACGTGAGGCTGCGCTCAATACGGGTAGGGACCAGACCCAGCCATCATTACACAAAATCAGTAAAATCACAAGATCTACTCTATCTCTGACAGGTAATAAGCAGAGATATGCTAGGACTGGGGGTTATGTGGTCTCTTTGTTTGGCACCAGTGACATTCCTATCCTGCTGCATTCTTAAAAGTTAACTTAGGCAAGAATAAAAAAGTTGCAATAGTCTAAGTGAGAGGAGATAGAAGCACAGCGATAAAAACAGCTTGATTTGTGAGGTTTCTCAATTGCAGGAGCCAAGGCTGCACTGCTCTCTCAACCTAACATTTAAGACAAAAATCACTCCTAAGTTCTTAGAGTGATCCAATCATTCTGAGTCACAATCCAGCTGTATTAGCGTTCAACCATCATGACCACACCATGCTGTATTTGGTGCAGGGTGGGGTGAGACGGCTAAAAATAAATAAACGTTGGATCCATCTATCCAGAGCCACATGTCCAAATACGCTAATGCCGTTTCCAATCAACAACCTTTCCGAACAGCTGTCAGTGGCTGAAAATATCAAGGACTCGTGGGAATGGGAAAAGTACTGCATGTCTCATTGTGGCCTCTGATCTCATCCACCATCACTCATAAAAAGGATGATCTCTTTACGACATTTATTTCACGATTCTGATAACGGTTTGTTTCCCAGACTGCAGAATGACACCCGAAGACAATTCAAACGATGATCTAATATTGTGCGATTTGCTGCAAGTGGAGTTTAGCTTGCAGAGTGCCCTAGGTTGACATAACTGTACTCTTTCGTGTCGTCTTGCCACTGATGTTTCGCCCTATAAGGTTCGTTGACCACCTGCGACGGCAGCTGCCCATTCCGAGTTGAGAGACTTGAAATTTGCACTGAAAGTGAAAGTTGGCAATACAACATATTGGATTTTCTGCTGAGGACAAAAAAAAGAGCTTGCAAAACAGAAACTAGCTTGCATGCAGCTAAGCTAACTAACGTTACCATGGCATTCTCGCAGTGAACTGATCTCGTAAAAGGCTTAGCTGGCTACTGTTATTGTCTATCACGCCAAGTACATGAATCAAAAGCTACATCTTCCAATAAGACTAAACTAACAGCAGCTAATTACCTGCTGGTGGAGGTAAACAGCATTAGAGTCCCTTGTCGTGGAGGCAGAGTCACTGTAAGGCTCTTCATCGGGGAACATCGAAGCTCCATTACCCAGCCACTCCATCTCTGCTAACAAGCTAGCTAGCTTTATTCTCGGTCTCGCTAGCTAGCTGTTTATGCCTCAGAACAATGCACCCCGAGATCAACTGTGTGCGACAGTTAGGTCTTATCTAAATACCAGTCTGTAAACTCAGCAAAACAGGTTGGGAAACTGATGCACCACTACAAGGAGTTCAGCGCTATAGTAAACAACACATCGTAGCAGCACCCCCTTGCTTTTACAAAGACTCGGTACGCCTGTTTAAGCGATGACAACATCCACGTGGTAAAGAACTTTGACCATGTGACTGAAATACAGCTATTTCTGTAAATATGTTAACAAACAATTGGTTAACGAGTAAGTATTTTAGAAGTATATGAAGTGCGCTAAAGTAAAGCGCACAAATTAATTGAAAATACAGTTATTGTTCATTGGTATGTCATAACATCGCGAGAAAGACTTCTTCTTCTTCTTCTTGAATTTTAACGGTGGTTGGCAACCAGCATTACGTGCATTACCGAAACCTTCTGTTCCGGAGTGTGGACCAGAGTATTCTAAACGTTTCTTCTTTCAAATTGAATTATTGTTCACCAGCCTCTCCCAAATCTGTTTTCATCACTTCTCTTTCCTTTCCATATTTCTTACAGTGAATTATAACATCCTCCACCTGACTGTGGGGTGTTTCCCAATAAGCTTTAGAGTTTTGTTCAGATTGCAAAATCACGTTTCTCCATTCTTCCTGTAAACACTGAGTAAAGGTTAATTTATTCGACCTGCATTCGATATACAACTTCGTTTCCAAGGTAACAAAAACGTATACAGTTCTTTGTTCCTCTTTACTTAACTACTTCGTTGCTTTGTTTTTAATTGCAGCCTTACTTAGACATGCTGTGTAATCAGTTGTTGCCCTTGTTTGGCCATCATTCACCAAAATGATTAGATTAAATTAGATTAGATAGCTCTTTATTGTCCCCGAGGGGGCTGTACAAAGTAACATAAAGCAATATACAACCTACAAAATATAAAATAAAAAAGGTTAATGCGTAGTGGCAATCAATTAGCTTTAAGAGTAGGCTATGTACAATTGTGCAGTTCTGAGTAGTGTAGTGCAGTTCTAAATAGTCCACCAGAGCAATCCCCAATAGTCCAGGTGTGTGTGTAAATAACTATTTCATGTGGTCTTTAAGTTTATTAAACTAGCTCACCAAAACAAACATCAAAATTATGTGGTGTGTAGCTAGATACTTGATATTAATTATGAGCCGTTCCTTTGACAACATTATCTTTTGTTGTCAATGTCTGCAATACATCTTTAGTTGTAATAGCGATTTATGTCTTCCGCATTATAACATCTTTGTTGACTACGGGTTCCGCAAGCTGTCAGACCGAACGAAGTCCACTGGTTTGGTGCCTCAAACCGCTAACATTAGCTCCCTGGTAGCAGGAAATAAGCACTAGGTGAGTCCATTCGCTTCGATAACATACTAGTTGAAACGTAAGTTATTTTATCGCTAGGTGATACACTTACTCTCTTGGAAATGGGCAAATTAGACGGCAGTTTGACAGTTTAACCTAGCACTAAGTTGGATGCTAACATGAGTCGACCAGTCAAGAGAATTAAACGCAATACCGTAATGACGTTATGCTCATACTTTCATAAACAATACTCGAACTCGTTCACAAATAACATGCACAATTCTCGACAGAGTGCGTGTAGGACTTGACTGAGACAGAGAGGTCGAGAATGTTAGCTTACGATAAGTATGACATCAAATACAGAATGTGTGATATATTTTGTTACCGCTAGGTGGGGGTAGAAGGCAGCAGTAGAAACTACCTTCATGCAATTCCACGGTGCTGTACATTCCCCCCGTCCCTGTTGTACCACCACCACCTGAAAAAGTGTTGCTAGGATAGTGCTGAATGCCAAATCCCGCCTGCAGGGCTTGTAGAAACAGAGACAGGCAGAAAGAAACAGTCCAGACTTCAGACCTAAAAAAAACATCCTCAGCTCCAAATCAAGTCTCAGGGCCAGCTGGCCTCGTGCCCCTTCTCAGGCTGCTGTTCCCACAGGTTTGTGTGTGTGTGTGTGTGTGTGTGTGTGTGTGTGTGTGTGTGTGTGTGTGTGTGTGTGTGTGTGTGTGTGTGTGTGTGTGTGTGTGTGTGTGTGTGTGTGTGTGTGTGTGTGTGTGTGTGTGTGCGCGCTCGCAGGAATGATAATATCAGCAAAATTGGTTCATAATCATTAGATCATTAGTTGCTCAACAGAGAAAGTTTGTTGAGATTGTTTTCCTGGATCCCAATCTTGCGCGTTGTTTTTTGGAGCTTGAGTGAAGACTACATCTTAAACTGGGTCTACAGATTTCACCGACATTTTTTTCGCTCTACCTCTCTTTCAATTCGATTTTCAATTCAAGAGGCTTTATTGGCACAATGAAAGCATTATTACGTTGCCAAAGCGTAAGTGCAAACACATCACGAATACCTGTAAACAAACGCACAACTAAACACATGTATACAAAATCTGAACTTGGCTCATTGTTCCAATGGCTGTCCCTCAATATGCAGTATAGGTAACTACATACTTTACAAACAGAGTACATCTGTCTTCACCTCTCCTTGCCCTCAGTAGAGAATCCTTTCTGCCTGGGTGGCCTGGTCTGCCAATGTCTCCCTTTTTCTATGGAAAGGCTGTGGTCACTGAGTCGGTCCATAATCAACTTCCTCAATTTTGACATTTCTGGTCAGTAAATTGAGCCGTGGGACAACCAGGTTGAGGGAACGACTTTGTATATTTTCCTCTTTTGGTTTCAAGGCGTTATAATGGGAGGAGGATGGAGGGTTACTGTGATGGGTGATTCAGGGTGAGGGTTCAGGTGATTATAGCATTTGATTTCTCTTTTTTTTAGATGGTACTTAGAAAGGCAAATTGGCCTAATTCTGCTCTGCTGTATACTCATACAATTTTTTGTTGCATAGATTTTCAATTTGGTGTCTTATTTTGTGAAATGTTAATGTTTTCTCTTTACCCCCTCCTTCTTCCTTCCATTTGTCTCATTCTCTCTCCCTCTTCAACCCCACCCGCCCACGACAGACAGACTGACAACAGGCCCACCGTCCTGTGGTGAAGAATGAACCACGCTACTTCAGAGGCAGCGGGTTTGTAGTACAGATTTACAACACACACGTTTGAGGTTCAGGTTTAATATGGCAGTAATAGCTGAGAGAGTGTTCTTTACTGTGATGATGGCCACGTCGGTGACTCAAAAGGTGCAAGGCACAACCGGGCAAAGTACCCGTCACAATAAAGAGTGTCCTCAAGGATATCATGGCTTTCATGCAGTGGTTATAACACATTTGTATTCACTGAAAGTTTTTTTTCAAATTGGTACGCTGACAGTGGGGTCCTAAAAGTCTGAGTCCACTACCAGGAACTGTTTGTTTGCATCATTTATCAACATTTTTTTACTCGTTCTTATTCAAGAAAACTCTATTTACAACTGATACAAATCAAAAATTATAGATATTTGAGAAGTACTCGTATGAAATGGAAATATATTGGAAGATCTTGTTCGCACACCATTTGGTTTTCTCAAGTTGTTGTCACACTATATATTTCATTCAAATATTAACACATATATGCTCCTGCTACAGTGTCAGTTATTTTGGTCTTTTAACAACTAATACCAGATATTGACTAAATCGATCAGATGGAGGGCGAGCTCCGAAACTTTCAGTAAAGTAAACAAACTTTTTGACTTATTAGTGAAAAAACATGTAATCTTGTTTGAGAAATATCATTCAATTCAAAAATGTGTATTAGATTTTGATATAATGAGTGATAAATGATAGTGGACTCCACTGTAAACAATAATAAATATCAGGACAAAACAAGAAGGTTTACCTCACCTGCTACCACAAGAGTTACCATAGCAACCACGAAGCCATACTTTCTAGGCATCATCAGCCTTGATCTTACCTTGGATTGATGAAAATGTAATTCCCAGCCAACGTTTTTAAGCACTTGGTCCAACTACCACATGGACTTTCTATAGCTGTAGGCAGAGCCCTGTATCTAAAGCAGCTGCAGGATTGAAGGTCAAGGTGTTGCCATGTGGTTGGATGGTTTGGAGGAACACAAGGGCCTCCTGGGGTCTGCAGTGACAGCAACTCTTTCAGTATAGAGCCCTGGCTATAGCCCGCAGGTACAAGTCTACACGGACATAGAAATACAACGGTAGGGGACGTCACGGAGAATGCAAACGCCGCTCTGATCATTACAAAAGCTTTGTTTATTCTTCTGCACGTGCCGGTATTGCCTCCTACTCGAAGACGCTGTAATGGCACCTGATAAGAGCTTTTTTTTTTTTGTAGCGCCTGCAACAAAACATAAAAGAAGGGAAAGTCTTGTGGGAGAACGCTGTGGCATCCCTCCAGTGGAGTTCAGCACACGGGAGCTGCTCCGCTGGCTTGTGCTGATACCAGAAGCCCTATTTAGACACTTGATCTTCCCTTTATTTTGGCATCTACCTGGCAGCGGACGGTTACACCTGCCTGTGGATCTGTTTCCCCGACTTTCTTAGGAGGGGAAGTGTGACTTTTATTGTGTAGTCATCAGTGGCAGACCAGGACGGGGGTCAGATCACTTTCAACTCCTTGAGGAAGTGATTTTTCATTCAGAATTCCAAAATTAAAGGGAAAAAATCATCTTCCCTATGGTGCAGGAGTGTGTGTGCATGCATGAGTGTGTGTGCATGCATGTGTGTGTGTGTGAGTGTGTGTGTATGTGTTGATGGGGGTTATTATGTTGCAGTGAATGGGGAGCCTCCAGCTCTGTGTGCCTGTCTACCTGTCATTCACCCAGCAGCCCAAGCCTCTCTAAAGAGTGAAGTTACATGCTCCACATTCCTAACCAGCTCCTCTCCCTAACCCGCAATGAGACTGAAGGGAATTGGGTTGTGTTGTGTGTGTGTGTGTGTGTCCTTGTGCACGTATGCATGTTCGTCAATGGGGTGAATAGGCTGGAGGGGGGTTTATAACGGTAGAGAAGCAGGGAGAATGGCGCAGTGTCTAGCGCGGAAAACTGAGTAGCTATTCAAACATCTGAATTGAAATTCTAAGGAAACGTTGCGGAAGATTTTAGTGACACTCGGCAGAAAAAGATACCGCTTTTTGTTTTTTGGGTAGAGAGCGGTTTTGTCACACTCCATTGCTGCCGTGGAGAAGGAGAGAACGAGGAACGAGAGGGGGGGGTGAAGGGGGAAGTCAGAAAAGAGTGAGAAAGAATGAACACGGGGGGGGGGGGGGAGAGAGGGATGTAAAGTGAAGGAATTCAGGTGAGATGGAGGGAGGGGGAGTGAAAGGGGGGGGGGGAAAGGCCGAGCTAGAGAGGCGTAAGAAAAGAGTGTGAGACAGGTAAGGGTCGGAGAGGCAGTGTGAAGGAGAGAAAGTGGCAGGGGAGAGGTATAGTAAAGAAAGAGGTGGAGAGAGAGAGAGAGAGGGAGAGAGAGAGAGAGAGGGAGAGGCCTTTTTGGTCTTGCTTTCCCAGGCTGTGCATCAGGAAGGCTGTATTTTCTACACCGTGACCACTGCGTTGCCCTTTCCTGGGGAAATCCGAGACAAAACAGAGAGAGGCCAGTGGAGGGAGGGAGGGAGAGGAGAACAGGAAAACTAGCCCTGGGAAGAAGGGGGGAGGAGGAGGAGGAGGAGGGAGGTGGGGGGCAGGTATGGTGTAGCCCTATACAGCAGGAGCGAGGGAGAACACACACACACACACATGCACACACACACACACCTCCCCTTGTTGGTAGGCCCTCATACCCATCGCGGCCTTCCAACAATGTGCCCTAAGAGTTTTCCTCACAGTATTTTGGCTGCAAATTCACCCGGAATGCAAAGCTAATGCCGAGTTCCTCCAAACCGCCCGGGCGACCTCAGCTGTTCATCTGATGTTGTGGCTGCTCTTTATGCCTCCTTTTTAAGCAAATAATATTTCCAGTGTGTCGGGTTACCCCGCGAAGCCAAGACTTTGGACTCGGGAGGTTGGACGCGCGAAGATATTTTGAGACCGTTTAATCCGGCGCTTAAGAGCGAGGGTACACCAACCCTCATGGGTTCAGAGTAGACCGCCAGACATTTTGAGGCCGTGCAGATGACCGGTATTGTGTTTTTTTCCGGCGGGGATGGAATGTGGTGAATTTGGGACAAAAACAAGAGTCACGTCAGAGGCCATAATGGAATATATGTAATGGAAAACATGCAATTGCCCATAATTGTTGACAAATTTGCGCATCTACATTGCTTCAAAATGTTGCTCATGAATCATGGCCTGAAGGAAGGAAAGAGAGAGAGAGAGAGAGAGAGAGAGAGAGAGAGAGAGAGAGAGAGAGAGAGAGAGAGAGAGAGAGAGAGAGAGAGAGAGAGAGAGAGAGAGAGAGAGAGAGAGAGAGAGAGAGAGAGAGAGAGAGAGAGAGAGAGAGAGAGAGAGAGAGAGAGAGAGAGAGAGAGAGAGAGAGAGAGAGAGAGAGAGAGACACTACGGATGTGTTGAGAGTAGCGCAAAGCTAAAAGAGGTTTGGTCCAATGACAGGTTGATGGAAACAAAGGTCAGTGTGATCCCACCTCACGTGTGTGTGTGTGTGTGTGACCCCCAGGTGTTGACCCTGCCATGCTGAAGGACCAACTCTTTGACCTGTGGAACCACAAAGACCTACAGGCGGTGAGAAAGACTCTCTTTCACAGTGTGTCAATTTCACACATGCAACTGTGTGTGTGTGTGTGTGTGTGTGTGTGTGTGAGAGGAACGAGAGAGAGAGAGAATGCATGTTGGCATGTTTCAATGAAGGTAACGTGTGTGTGTGTATCTGTTAATGAGGAAACCAGAGTGTGTATCAGTAGGAAGGAAGGAATTTGCGTGTGCACTGAATGAACTTGAGATCTTGTGCAACGAGGATATTGAGTGGATGACATCTGTTTTGCAAATTAAGAGAGTGCGAGGCATTCTCACACAGATAATCTTCTCTCCGGTAGGCAGCCGAGATATGGGTTGGGACCCAAAATGTGTCACAGACAAGAAAGAAATTTAACTCTTTATGTCTACCAGACGCCATGTTTGTGGTCTTCCAAGATTCAAATCCCCCGAACTGCCAGGATGCCCCAAACATGCACACATATTTGGACTTTTACACGTCTTTATTGAACAAACGTTAACAGCTTTGATTGGAAAAGGTATGTGAACCATGAGATTTAGTGGTGGAACCTCTTTGAGCAGCAATAACCTCAACCCAACGTTTCCGGTAGTTGCTGATCGGTAGTTGTTTCAGTTCATTGATATTTTTGGGATGTCTTGCATGAGCGGCTTGCTTCAGGTCGTGCCACAACATTTCAGTAGGGTTAAGGTCAGGACTCGGACTTGGATTGGAGAGCAGACTCTCTTGGTAACCAAACTCTGTGGGCTTTTTATATGACAGGACTCCTCTAACCCACACCTGAATGTCATCGCATTGATTGGATCACCTGACTTCAATTCACATACTTTTTCCAGCTTAGGCTGTCAATCTTTGGACAATATGCTCAATAAAAACGTGTGTATCTATTGTTATGATTTAGATGAAAATCAGACCATATTTTAGGAACCATTCATGCAGGAATGCGACTAATTCAAAAGGGTTCACAAACCTTTTCTTGCAAATGTATACACACGTCATATCGGCCATGTTATTACATTTTGTTTTTCTGGACAGATATACCTCAAAGAAGGTTAAAGAGATGGAGAAACTGCAATGTTGCATCCATCCACCTCTCCCTCTGTACCTTTTTCATGAACGTCCCCCCCCCATTACTCTCACCTCCCTGCCCTCCCCAGCTGCGTTTGGTAGCCAACCAGGGATTCTCACGGCTGGCTGAGCCTCTGGAGGCCCTGCTCACCATGCTGGAGGGCTGTCCAGGCAAACAGAAGGGCCGGAGCCAGACCCTCGGCCATAGCATCCTCATGGAGTTCCAGCATTGGTTGCAGGGACAGCCACAGGTAGACGAGATTCACCATGCAAACAGTTTAAAACTCGAAACAAATATTTATGATTATTATTGTATTTAACTTTATCTCTGGAGGCGGATCCTGGAACAGAAACTTTTTTATTGCTGCACTTCATGAAGTTTGATTAAGTTCTTCAAACCATACAGTATACTTGTGTTTTCTAATATACTGTTTTATACATGTAGTTATTATTTTTTCATTGTGTTTCTGTCTCTGATGTTTTTTATCATTGTATAATTGTATGTGCTCTATAAATACATTTCACTTGACTTAAAGATTAGCATCTTTGAATCTTGTTTAATAGTGGCTTCATTTTAGATGTTGATGTGCATCCAGAGTCACCCTTATTGGGTGGTAATGTAAAAATGTTCTCCAGTATTTCATATGAATACTTTGAAAGAATTTGAAACAAGCCAACAGTAAACAAGCCAACAGTAAACAAGCCAACAGTAAACAAGCCAACAGTAAACACGTCATCCCCTGTGAAAAATGCATGGGGCAGAGTGTTTTGATCATTGTATCATTTCTCAATTTCCTCCCAGTGAGCCCCCTCTTATTGCCACGCACACCACAGGCAATGATGCATGTACACACACGCACACGCACACGCACACGCACACGCACACGCACACGCACACGCACACGCACACACACACGCACACACACACACGCACACACACACACACACTACTACTACCACCACCACAACTGGAATATTATGCAGTTCTGCTCTTGTCTGAAATCTACTTGCTTCACTGTGCACTACTTTTTCAGAACCCTTAATGTTTTAAATTCCTGTGTATCTCTCTTCTTTCTATTTCACTTCATAAAATATTGTGTATTTCTATGTTTTCCAATCTCTTGTGCCCCATCACCAGGTGACCCTGGGCTCACTCTCAGAGCAGCAGGCAGTGGTGCTCCAGCGTCGGGCTCTGAGCATGCTGACAGACGCCCACCCCAGCTTCCTAGACCCCCTTCTGGAGATCTACCAACTCCAGTCACTGGATCCGGCCATACTCTGGCTACACATCACCGGGCTGCAGGCCCTCAACTGCTACAGAGAGGTGAGTGCCTGTCTTTGATTTAGCATCGTTTCTTGGGGGCAAAAGGATTTCAGCTGCTAAATTTAGAAATTGGTTACGAGACTATTAAACAGTTGATGATTTTTTTTCTGCTTTCTTCCACTGACAAAGTGGCTTAATTGAACCTTAATTATTTTCCTTGCCTTCATCAGGCAGCGCTGCTTGGCACAAAACTGAAATTACAGAGTGAACTGGATATGGAGGAGGTGAGAGAACATATTTTCTGTGGATATGTGTTTTGTGTATGTTTTGTGCCTGTTTTATTAAGCAGTGTTGAATACAAGCATCCTTTTGGTGTGTTAGAACTAAACTTCTGCCCATATGGTGTGGGTATGTGTGTGTAAACTGTATATGTGATGTATCTAAAGTCATATCTAAAGGCATATATCTCACCGATAAACAAGATCCCATAGAGCTGATGGTCAAGAGAAAAGTGAACATTTTAAAATGACTGAAATGATGAGCTTCTGCTTCAGTGGTCCCCCACATAAACACCTAGAAAAGAAAAATGTAAATGCAATTCAAATTCATTACTCTGACTTGCTCAGCCCACCCCCGCAAATAAACTACATAAGAAGGTTAAAGAGATGGAGAAACTGCAATGTTGCATCCATCCACCTCTCCCTCTGTACCTTTTTCATGAACGTCCCCCCCCATTACTCTCACCTCCCTTCCCTCTCCAGCTGCGTTTGGTATCTGCAATTATAGCACAACTGTCCATATATCATTGTATAAACATCCAAATAGGAGCCATTCTTAAACTGCAGCACCTACTGTAACTGAAACCACCAGCATCCACATCTACAAAAAAGGAAACACTGGTGTGGAGTATTTCTACAGTAATATCCACACTAATTAGGAAAAGCAACAACTCCATACTCAAATGTCTTTTTTTTTAATCCAACTTCCAAATTGTCATCTATAATCTTCCTCTGTAGATGTGTATACCCCTGATCCTGCAGGATAAGCTGCCATTGGCAGAGTCCTTTGTCACAGGCCACCCTCAGCTAGAACAACAACTGGTCACACTGCTAGACTCCTGGTGCCACCCTAGCTTCACTGTGGAAGACATATGCAAGTATGGAGTGTGTGTGTGTGTGTGTGTGTGTGTGTGCACGTGCATGCATGTGCTTGTGTGTGAACGTGTGGATGTCTGCATGCACGAGCCCCTGTATCATGATATGGAAAATCTCCACTCACCTGTGTGTTTGTGTCCATAGGAAATTCCCTCTCCTCTACCCGTGCAAACACCACGTCGACCAGATCCAACCCAAGCTGCTTACCAAACATGTCTTTCGCCTCATGGAGAAATTCAACATTGACCAAGGTGTGTGTTTGTGCACATGCATGGGTGTGTGTATGTATATGTGTCTCAGCCACAAGTGAATATCTTCTCTCCTCTTCTGGTTCCAGTGCGGTGTCCCAATTCCTTGTACAAGAGGAAACTGGACTCTCTGCGTTTCCTCATGTACAAGACGTTTGTGGAGGTAAGCGATTGAGCAGGCAACTGTATATAAGCACCCAATGATAAAGAGTGCAAGGGTCGAAGTCACTAATAATATTTCAGAAGGTATTGCAAATGATCTGTATAAAATGCAAGGGTGCCAATAATCTTGTCCAGAACTGTGTGCCAGTATAAGTTCCCACAGATGATAGCATATGTCAGAAACTCCACCATGAACTCAGACAGGATTCAGACAGGATTGTGAGGAGGCATAGATCTAGGGGAGGGTATGAAACAATATCCAAAGTGTTGGGACTAGTTGGCTCCAACATGAGGACGTGGAAAAAGTATGGTATGAACAAGATTCTTCCTAGCGCTGGTCATGTGACCAAACTGAGGAACCGGGCAGGAAGAATCTTGGTCAGGGAGGTGACAAAGAACCCAAGGACTACTCTTCCATGGCTGTGATGGAAGATCTTGCAGGAAGGACAAATATCAAGTGCAGAACTTCCTGGCTGTGTGGCCCGAAGGAAGTCACTCCTGAAAAAAGGCACATGACGGCACGCCTGGAGTTTGCAAAAAAAAAAGCACACGAAAGATTCGGGGATCATGAAGGAGATTCTGCAGTCTGATAAAATGAAATATCAACTCTTCAACCGTAATGCAAGGTGCACCGTCTTGCAGAAACCGGGCACAGCTCAGCACCCGTCCAGCACCATCCCTACAATGAAGCAGCATCATGCTATAGGGGTGATCTTCAGCAGCGTGGACCGGGAGTCTTGTAAGGACAGAGGGAACAATGACTGGAGCCAAATACAGGAAAATCTTGATGATTACCTGCCTCACGGTGCCAAAGACCTTCGATTGGGGAGAGGATTTATTTTCCATCAGGACAATGACCCTAAGCACACAGCCAAATCAACACTTGGAATGGCTTCAGAACAAGAATGTTGAAGTCCGTCTCAACATCTGCAGAATGACTTGAGGATGGCTGTTCAGATGCTCCCCGTCCAACTACATTGATCTTGAGCAATAGGGGAAAATCCCGAAATTCATATGTGCCAAGCTAACATATCCAAGAGAACTCAAAAGCTGTAATCACTGGCAAAGGTGCATCCATAGTGTGTATATACAATGCCTTCACAAATGACCCTCTTGACTCGTGGTGTTGCAGTCTGAATTCAGAATGGATTAAAATGAGAATAAATCTAGGCAAAATACCCTGTGATAAAGTAAAATGTTTTTGAAAATGTATTGAAAGAAATCTACACAGGGTACAGGTTTAAAATTCAAAAATATATAATAATAATAAGTTTTTCTCCCTGTATCTCACCCTCTATTTTATCAGAAAAGCATGACGGAGGAGAACTGGAGTGACCATGTACAGGTAAACAAGCTTTACTTGTAGGTGTGTACACAGATGATATCATGTTTTCAGATGTATAATAGTCATTCCAATATGATAACGTGTGTATGTGTGTGTTATGTATGTATAGTCTATAGTAGCAGATGACCCTGAGCTGCAGATTCAGCTAGTGGTGTTGTTGGTGAAGTACTGTGGTCTCCAGAGAGCCTCCCAGTGGTCGCTGCGATACAGCCTCCCTCGAGACCGACTTCCCTTCGGGGTTTGGGATACGCAGCAGTCTCTACCATCTGATCTACAGTGAGTTGGCTATCCGTCCATGTACTTGTGAGATACAACCACTGATCTAAGTGGATGTATTTCTTGATATATATAAAATGAATACCACATTTTATTTATCACATCCCTGTCCTCACCCTATTGTCAGTTAGCCTACCCTTTTCTGCCGCTGGAGCCTCATGCACTAACTGCTGTGACATTAACACGCCTTTTGTGTTTACATTGATAGATAGACTGTATGATTAGACGTTATAAATGTTCAATGTGGAACGAGTTAAGAAAAAAGTTGAATTACAGGCGTGGGACTGGACATGGATGTGGTAGTGTTTACCGAAGTAACTAATAGTCTAACAGCGTCATGAACCGCCTGCTTGGTGAAAGGCTTGCAGTTTGCTTTTGCTCACCCACTTGTTACCACTTCTTGTGGTAATTTCTCTGACCTACATTGTTTTGTTCAGTTGTTGCACTTCACGTAGTTGTTCTTGCACCTATTGACTGTGCCCGCTCCATGAAATCAGCACAAAAATAATATGTAAAGGCAGTCCGCTTTTTGCGCATCCCATAGTGTCTCCTGTCTTACTGGTTGCTCTCATACATTGTTGTTTTACTCTTTACTCTTGGGAGCAGCTGATTGCCCTGAGCCTGGCTGCTGGCTTCCTAAGTGGAAGGGTATTGGGGCTAAGGTGAGAGCGAGTGGAAAGAGATTCAAGCTTGCTTTCCATTTTTCATCATGGGAAACGAGGTTGCTGCACAAGACGGATGGGTTTTCCGCCCCTTGGTTAGGATTCAGAGGGAATATTGGGAATGCAACTTGATGTGGTTCACAGAGACACTGCTACCAGGGAATACACCGGACTGTTATCGTGCTGCTGGACTGCCAGATAGGATGGAAATGCATTTAATAGGATAGAAGAGCATCTAAGGACTTTCTAAATGACTTTCTCTGTTTCTTTCTCTCAAATGCACACACACTATCCTCCTCCTCTCTCCTCAGACACTGTCTGAGTGGTTCAGCCAAGACTGAGGAGTGGGTCCCACCCCAGGCTCACTGTCAGAGGTTCTACCAGCTGCCACTCACCAGAGACAAAATTCACTTCCTGGACACACAGGAAGGACTCCGAAGATGTCGAGACACTGTGCTCAAGGTACAGAAAAACAGAAAAACAGTTTAGTGAATGTTTTTAGTCTCAGACCTCTGTGTTTATCAAATGGATGGATGGATAAATGGAGGGGCACAAGTTAATATTGAAGGAGATATATATATGTCTCTGTTTTTATTTCACTCCCCCCCCCCCATCTCTCCCTCCTTTCCTAGGAAGGTGGTATAGTAGGAGTAGACATGGAGTGGCGGGCCGGGTTTGGCTGTATTGGAACTCAGCATATTGCCCTGATACAGCTTGCCGTTTTGGACCAGGTTTTCTTGTTGGACCTATGTGCCCACGAGTTCTGGCAACACCAAGACACCGTCGGCTTCATCAGGACCCTTTTCTCTGAAAGGAATGTCCTTAAACTGGGTGAGTGACAGACCTAGCAGCAAAGGTTGAATTGGATACAGGTGAGATATTTACCTTCCTGTCCCGTCTGTCTGTCTTCCGCACTCACATCATCTCACCCAGGTTATGGTATGGCAGGGGATCTGAAGGGTCTCTTGGCCACCTGGCCCCAGTTCTCAGAGGAGCCATTGAAGATGGAGGGGGTGTTGGATCTACTCACTATACACCAAAAGGTAACCCTGTCATCCTGTCAACCACATCACTTCAAACAGTCTAACAACGTTACAAAGTGCCTATAGGTTTAAACTGCTAAAGCCATCTCCTGGCACTATATAACCTATTAATTCAAGGGGACTGTTTTAACCAAACAGAACTGATGTCATAGTAAACATACTGTACATAAAGTACGACAAATGACATCACACCCCAAATGCCTAAACTTGTTTTAATGCAACAACAACAAAATAAACTTTTAAACTGTATGCATCAAAGCCAATAAAGAGGAAAACAGGATATAAAACACTGAAATAACATTTATATCAGCTATAAAACTGCACACCCATGCTCTAGAAACGTCCCTGATCGTGAGGCTGGTGGTGGTGAAAATTTCCCTGGCAAACTCGGGGCTGGAAGCCAAACTGGGAGTGACTAACTGCTCAGCCGTCCTCCACTAACACCCTGAGGCGGTGTTGGGCAACTGCAGACCGTCTTTGCTAATTTTCTGCATCACTGCATGACTTTCCTATTTTACTGGTAAACACATTAGATGCACCAGAGAGGCATTTGGTATAAAGACCACATCAAGTCATGCTGCTGAATCATAATGGGTCTTATAGGTCAACGTTGTACACAGGCACACTAGGTGATGTCTGTACTCCACTACTGACAAAGATACATCTAGAAATCCACTTCAGTTTACACCTGAATTTTGTAATCTTGAATCTTTGGCATGTACTGGAATTGGAAACCATACGCCACACAGAGAGGACCAGGAACTTGATGAAGTATGAAGTATTTAATTTAAGTCACAAGGAATTTCCGGTTGAAACAGGATGTTGGGGTGGGTCATAACACAGGAAGGGACTATTCAGAAGTGTTCAAAAAAAATGCTTTGAGCTGTCACAAATTCTGGATTATGACAAAATTACAGACAGCAGGAATGCAACCATGACATCTTAGGAAAAGGAAACCAGGTTTTTCGGAGGTGAACACCCAAACATGCTCCGCAGTATGGTACTGCCACTCGTGTCACTTTGAAAGTTGGGAAGTTGCAGGTTTTATATGATTATTCACAAATCTGCGATGGTATAGTAATAATAATACTTTATGCAAGAGAGAATTAGCTAACAAGGAAGAAGTCGTTTTTCATTTCATTATGACTTATGTTTTGCCTTGACGTTGTCTGATCCAGGTCCAGCGTAGTGGTGTCAGCAGTGCTCATACTGGTCCTAAATCGGTGTTGGTAGACGGTCCTGCAGAGAAAGGCCTCAGTCTGCTGGTTCAACAGGTCCTGGGAAAACCCCTGGACAAGAGGGAGCAGCTGTCCAACTGGGAGAGACGGCCACTACGCATCAGCCAAGTCAGATATGCAGGTAAGATGTTATGCATGCACAGACATACAGTGACTCCAAACCAATAAATTATTTCACTCACTTCTCCTTCTCTTTTTTCTCTTTCCTCCTAGCGGCGGATGCCTACTGTTTGGTAGACGTCTATCGTGCCCTCTCCAGCAACCCTGCATGCTTTGGGTTGCCGGCTGACCTGCGCTCCATCTCCTCCAGCCTTTCAGAAAGGAGCAAAGACAGGAAGCAGAAGGACAAACGGGCCAAACAGGCCAAACAGGCCAAACAGGCACACAGCAAAGAGGTCAGGGGTCGAACGCCTACCTCCATAGCAATTGCTGTTATTGATGGTGTTTATTTGGGTTTATTTGGTTTACCTACGGGAACTAAATGAGTTGGAAGTCACAGATGTAGAGATGAATGAATGAAAGTCTGATCGTGTGCAAGTGAAAAGAAAATCTCCCCAAGGGGATCGATGAAGTATCGTTTTATTGCCTCTGTCCACGTAGGAATGCCAGGGGGGTAAAAGGGTCAGTCCCTCTCGCGGTGCAGAGAAGGGCCCCCCGCTGACCCCCCACCAGTTGCGGGTAGTGTGCGACAACATGCTGCAGGGGCTGGGGAGGTACCTGCGCTGTCTAGGGGTGGACGTGCTGATGTTGGAGAACACCGACGACCACAGGGAAGCAGCAAAGGTGAGATAAGGGTGCGGGGACATTAATCGCACAGTAATCATCAGACAGTAGATAGTAGCAGTATAACGATTTGTCGAATGTGTTTTTGTGTGTCAGCTAGCCCAAGCCGAAGGACGTGTCATACTCACATGTGGACAGCCGTACCAGAGTGTAAGTAATAACTCGTATTAATTCTAAAAACAACGTGACTGTCTGTGTTTTGCCGTGTGTGTGATGTGTGTGTGTCCCCTGTTGTTTCCGGTAGCTGCGGTCCCAGGTGGGCGAGGGTCGCTGTATGTCCCTGGACTGCTCAGAGAAGGCCCGGGACCAGGCCGTCCGGGTCCTCAGACACTTCAACGTCCAGCCCACCCCCAACGACATATTCAGCCGCTGCCAGGTACCTGTGTGTGTGTGTGTGTGTGTGTGTGTTGGTGTGTGTGTGTGTATGGTGAGGGGAAGTCACATGGTTGCCCTGATACTGGGCATTTTGACAATTTATAGCATACAAACTAGGGGTGGGCGATTATCGTGTTTATAATCATAATCGCAATTTAATTATGTAATCGTGGCAAGTTTTCAAAATTGTTCATTTCGATTGTTATTTAGGCGACAAGAACGAAGAACGTCTAGAAGCGCCAGTTAGCAAAGCAACCAGTGTGTGTGTGTGTGTGTGTGTGTGTGTGTGTGTGTGTGTGTGTGTGTGTGTGAGTGTGTGAGTGTGTGTGTGTGTCTGTGCGCATCAGACGTAACATCACTTTCCCGTGAATGAACGGCCCAAATACTTTCCCCAATACTGCGTTCATGAACTGTCCCCTTAAAAAATACTACGTGGTATTCAGTCACGTCCCTCCGCCCTGTCCAGTAACGCCGTGTTCAGACAGGTTTGGACCGGTCGTTTTTTTGCGAGCCGCGAGCGAATGTGTCAAGCCGGGCAGGAAGTCAGACACAGGAACGGCATAGAGCATCCGGTCAATTTCAAAATAAAACTAATTTCAAAATAAAACAAAACAAATAAAATAATCGTTCATTAATCGTAATCGAGGTAAAAGTTTGAAATAATCACGATATTGATTTTTAGTCATATCACCCACCCCTAATACAAACTTCACATTAGAGTTTTATCTGTTTCCACAAATTAGATTTGTGTCAGTTCAAATGTTCAAATAGTGGGTAGTTGCACCTTAATACTGACTACATTTATATTGAGTGTCTTCATTTTGACTTTTGGTGGTTATGTGTGTGTATGTCATCTATGGGTGTTTTGCTTACATCTATTTTAATGTGACTTTAATGTGACCATGACATCATATATTCAAGTGGCTGTGCGTTTTTTGTTTCAACCACATGGGTGTTTGTTCATTTCCTTTCACAAACACCTAAATATAGGGAGGTTATTTCACCGGGGAAATGGCGATGTTTACAATACTGTGCTGTCGTGATGTCACCGTGCTTATTTTAAGCCGGCCACTCTCACTTCCCTCTTTCTCGTGTGAATATGAGCCTGTCCCACAGTGGTGATGGATGTCTCAATGCATTAGGGCCACAATAGCATCAAGGATTTACATGCACACGCACATTTTGAGATGTTTCTGTTAAGCTGGTAGGAGGTTAGCTGTTCTTTAAAGGGCAAAACTAGCGAAGTGGAAATGCCATAAAAACAATGTCAAAAAAGAAATGAAAGACAATTTTTATTGACACTTTTACAAACTGGAGGACAGTAGAAATAGTAGAGAGAGTGATGAGTTGTTCAGAGACAAGACACACAGATGAAGAGGAGGAGGAGGAAGGGAAGGAAGAGGGAGACAGACGAGAGGGAACTGGATGTAGAGGAAAAGTGTAGTGATGGATGGAGAGATGAGGAGAAAATGTGGTTGGAAGGATAGATGATGGAGCGCTTTGCAACTCATCCAAAATATTATATATCGTAGTTGCACATTGAACTGACAGCTGAGGCTCTCATCCAGAGTGACGCAATGAGAAAACTTAACAAGCCACTCACAATATTCCTCATGACTATGGAAAGACCAAGACCAAGTGCTAGAAAAAATAGTGCAAGGGAGAAAGATAGAAGTGGGTTTTTTAGAGAGGGGAAATCGTCGTTGAAGCACGAGGGAGTCAGGAGGACGAAACCTCAAGACGGTTTTGTAACGTGCTCACCTAAAATACAGTTCAGTAGTATGTTGCCCGTTCGGAGGGTGAAAGGATGTTTGCTTACCTGGTAATAGGTACATAAACTGCCAATTCCTCTTCGGCCTTGTTTGTAAAGCCTGAAGTTGCTATCAATCACCCATTTCAGGTACCTGACCTGTGGAGGATCTCCATGGGTGGTTGTTTAGGCAAGCCTGGGTGTCCTGGGACCTCTGTCTGTCTGTCTGTGTGTGTGTGTGTGTGTGTGTGTGTGTGTGTGTGATGGAGAGGGGTATCTATGCAGGCCTGCTTCTTAACTTGGGTGTTCCAGCCTGCTCCTGGTAGGGGGCCCCAAAAGTGTCAACATACACCGCTGGGTATGTTTGCGTGTGATCCAAAATGTGAAAAACCTGGACCACCTTGAGGCTACCTCCTTGTCATGATGATCTCTCGCTGTGTTGGTCTCTCTCTCTCTCACACACACACACAGTTTGTTGTCCAGTGCTAAGTCCATTTCTTGTGGAAGTCAATTTGTAATGTTTATGGTCAAAGAACGGCCAAATGGGGCTCCTCGAGTCATTTCGTGTTTCACACCGCTCACCTGTCTAGTTTCAACGCTGCCTCAGATCATTCCCATCAGCTCACGTGAGGAAACGACAAGTACAATGGGTATGCAATTTTTAAAATAAATGTAATATTGTTAGATAGTCTGACAAGAACAGCTTGGAGAACTACATACTAAAAACAATTACAAAAATGAACGTGTCTGTCTGTCTGTCTGTCTGTCTGTCTGTCTGTCTGTCTGTCTGTCTGTCTGTCCGTCCGTCCCTGGGGGCTGCTCCATGGCCCACCCAGGCGAAGTTAACCCCTTTTGTTATCTGATTGTAAAGCTCTCTGATTAGCAATGGATGGGTTAGTTTCTCTCTGTCTTTGTCTCTCTCTCTCTGTTTCGTCCTCACGCACATGCACCACCGATGAATAGCATGAGGAAAGAGAAGTAAAGAAAACAGAGAAGAGGGGATTAACAGACTCGTGTGTGTGTGTGTGTGTGTGTGTGTGTGTGTGTGTGTGTGTGTGTGTGTGTGTGTGTGT